>JAZKJV010007250.1:0-374147 GCA_037367405.1 Ottelia alismoides | reverse complement strand
TATTTAAATACAGAAAATAAACTAACCTAAATGATGCACGTGAACCATCCTAGTAATAACTTCTATTATTGGGCAAGAATAAATTAATTTGACTAAGTTCAAATTACGCTCTATTCTATAGATGCATAAAATTCTTGTTTACGGCTTTGGATCTATTATTTACCTAGCTCAAGCAAATAATAAAGCATATCACTAAGGGTTCAAGCACATAAAACTGTGAGAAACAAATATAAGAAGGCGATGAGAACAAAACCGATGAGGTCCCCCAAGTGCACTGGCACTTGGTGAAATAGACCACATACACATAAGGTATATAATTTCCTTTTACAATAATTTTTATTGTCTAAAATGCTAAAAACTATCTATGCAAATTGTTCTAAATGATTGGTCTCCTCCTAATCTTCTTCTCCTCCTCCTACCCCCTCCTACAGCTCGGTGAAGAATAAGCCGCCTTTGCTTCGTTAGGGTGCCCGACGCTCCTAAGAATGTTGCCCTCGCTTGTTGGGCCCTCGTAAGAAAGAGGAAATACAAGAATGTGTAAGAGACACAGCTATATAAATACGAACAAAAATAATGGAAATAAATACAGTGAATATGAACAATGAAATGAATGTAAGAAAATAAAGGGGAAAACAAGAAAAAGAAAATCAAGTATAAACAACAAAGAATAGTAGGTGAAGAGAAAAACCTAACTACCCATGTTGTGTCTCCCCGGGCAATGGCGTCATTTGTTGGATCGAGAAAATCAAGGTTTGAAATTAATGTGCAGTATCGTTGCAACCCTAAAAGTCCCTCAACAAAAAAATATTTAAATTCTCAAGCAAAAATAAATAAAGAAAATGTAGCAAGAGAAAATTGCTATTTAATTTACCTTTATAGTTAACATCAGTCTTGGTGATTGGCTTGGTCGTCCTCACACCACTGGCTGATGCGGATCTGGGAGGCTGGGTCGGCAGGTTTTTGATTGGAACTCAGAGGCTACAAAGAACCCGAGGGTTATTCTATGCAATGAGAAATCAATGAAAGAACAAAGGAATCTCTACGCACACTTACCTTGAGTTTTGATTGTTTTTAATTTTCCTTTTTATTAAACTTTAATTTTTATATTTTTTATTTAGTTTTCAGATTTTAATTTTTTTTTATTTTTTTTTATTTTGCAAAAAGATTTTTTATTTTCAAAAATAATGAATATTTTTAGAAAAATATAACAAACACACTCAAGGAATCTTCTTGTATTTTTCACATATATCAAAAATAGTCAGAAAATTAAAGTAAAAATATTTTTGTGTTTTTGATAATTTTTTATGTTTTTGTTATTTTTCCAGATTTTTCCAATCTTTAAAACCTTTAAATAAGGCAAAAACATTGAAAAAATAAACAGAAAACAAAATGGATTTTTCTTATTTTAAAAAATAACAAATAAGGGCGAAAGTAGGTGAATTATGTACAGAATGAAAGATATTTTTATATTTTCCAGAAAGCCATTTTATGACTTTTTTGGATTTTTAGATGATTTTTTATGTTTTTTAATGTTTTTAAGAGTTTTATGATTCTTATGATTTTTATAAGGAATAAAAATGCCAAAATTGTATGGAAATTTGCATAAATCAAAATAAGAAAATAGGATTTTTTTAGAATTTTTATGCATTTTTTATTTTTTTATTGATTTCCGAATGCAAGTAGGGACTATTTATGAAAATAATGAAAATGCAAAATGTAAAATGTAAATGCAAGATAAATGGAACATGAACCTATCAGATGTTTTATGGAAATTTTAAAGAGGTTTTGATAATTTTTATTTGATTTTTAATATGAAAATTAAATGCATACTCACAAGGGCCTAATTGCAATTATTTAAACTCTGCATACTAAATAATAACAGAGATAAAAATTATAGGGCATAATATATAAATTTCTCAAAAAACCATGTGCTAAGGCACGTGCACCTCGCTAGAGAGGACTAGAATACAAATAAAGTATTTCTAGGGGTCAAATAATAACACAGAAATAAAATACTTTTATTGTAAATTTTCCACAGATCATGTGCAAAACACGAGCTCAGTTCAAACAGAGACTAAAGTGCGAATAAAATAAGGGATTTTATCACTTGTGCCCCTCCGAGATCTCGCAATTTCAGTTATGCCCCTATCTTTTTGGTAATATCAGTTTTGCCCCTCACTTCTTTCTCCGTCATCAGTTGTGCCCTTCCGTTAGTTTGACCGTCAATGAATTGACTTAACCATGGTTTTATCAAACTTTGGTGCACTTAAGAGGGGTATTATTGTCCAAACCCCTCTTCTTCTCCTCCAACCTCCTCCTCCTCTCCCTCTCCGCCCGGAATTCCTCCCCGGCCCTTGCTCCGCCCCGACCTTCCTCCGCCCCGACCTCCTCCCGACGTACTCGGATCCGGGAAGTTCTCGAATTTAGATACGTGACAGGAGTTCATGGAGGCGTCCAAGTCCGTGGCTTTGTCCGCTGAGAAGGCCGTCGCGGAGGCGAGGTCCGCGGTGAAGGAGAAGGCGGAGAATGCCGCGAAAGCGAAGGCCTTTGCAAGGAGCATCTTGGAGGTTGTGGTTTACGGGAGCGGCGGCCTTCTCAGCGGGCGGGGGGCGGGGGGGGGGGGGGCGGGGGGGGCAAGGGCAACCGGCGGTCAGCCGGACGATCCATTGCTCCGTCCCTCAACAAAGATCGAATCTTTCCTCACATCCACTTCCAATGCCACGTTCAGAACCGAGGGTTCCGTTCTGAGGACCGGCGAGGACTTTATCGCCGCCACCGACACGGCGTTCACCACATCCATCACCGAAATTCCCACCGTCGATGCTTCTGGTGCCGCCAAGTTAGATCCAGAATCTAGAGGGGGCACCGGCGAGGCTGTGAATGGATCTGCTGATTGCGATCTGTTTAAGCCCATTGAGTGCAGCGTGCCCCCGGTATTCCATTTGATGATGAAGGTGGCGATGGAGAAGTTCAGGGATGTGCATTTTTACCGGTTTGGTAAGCCAGTATCCAGCGACAACGACACATCATGTGACATGGCATGGAGGTTCAGGCCTAAGGATGCAAAGAGGGCAGCTTTTTATAAGGATTATAGGAGGTTTGTTATCCAGCGCAATTTAGACTGTTCGCATACAGTGGTCTCAGTCGGGGATTACCACTCTGGATTAAATGCGAGGAAGAAGAAGAAGAAGAACAAGGAAGAGAGTAATGATGGTGAATTTGGGCCGGCTACGGTACAAGGTGAAGGGGCGAATACTGTGATTGTACCCGTGGTCGGGAAGCTGTGAACTACTCGCTGCCCGTGGTTGAATCCGAGGGCAAGTTCAGTAGTGGGAAGTATCTGATATATATGGGTGGCGGTGAGAGGTGCAAAAGCATGGATCATTACTTGTGAAGCTTCCTGTGCGCTCTGGGTGAGGCGCAGTACTTGAACGGCAAGTTGGTCATGGATCTTTCCATTTGCCTTTCTTCGATGTATACTTCGTCAAAACAGGAT
Organism: Ottelia alismoides; assembly: GCA_037367405.1. Lineage (NCBI taxonomy): Eukaryota > Viridiplantae > Streptophyta > Magnoliopsida > Alismatales > Hydrocharitaceae > Ottelia > Ottelia alismoides. The sequence continues at coordinate 370,651 of JAZKJV010007250.1, read as the reverse complement.
GAATAAGGGAGGGACTTCAGGCTCTATTTCGATTTCGAGCATCTCAGGGATGCTGCGTCTGTTCTCGATCAGCGAGAGTTCTGGATGGATTGGGGAAAGTGGCAAAAGAAGGATGGGCTTAGTCTACACCTTGTGGAGGATTTCCGGATCACACCGATGAAGCTTGCAGGTGTTAAGGATGCGTTGATCATGAGGAAGTTTGGGTCAGTGGAGCCTGATAACTACTGGTACATGGTCTGCGAGGTGGTACAGGGTCGCCTCCGCGCAGGGGGGGGCACAGCAGAGGAGGAGGCAGGGGTAGGGGATGAGGAAGATGAAGAGGAGGGGGAGGAGGAAGATGAATAGTGGTTGGACTTTTTCATTCATTTGTTTCCATTTAATTCTTGATGTGTCCCTAAAGTTAACGTCCATTTGCATTTGGGATGGACGGAAACTAACCCGAGGGGTACAAGTGATATATTTGCAAGAAGTGAGGGGCACAACTGATATTACCAAAAAGATAGGGGCATAACTGAAATTGTGAGATCTCGGAGGGGCACAAGTGATAAAATCCCATAAAATAAATACCAAGGGCAAACTTGCATATGTTCAAATAAAGACAAGATAACATGTGTCCTCACAAGGACTTATTTGAAAATGAAATAAAGGCCAGGGGTAAATGCAATTGTACCCTTAAATGATGTGGAGCTTTGAGCATCTCTGATGCACTGCAGCTTTGATCCAATGGTTGAGATGGCTCATGAGTGGATGGCTTCGATCAAAACTAGATTTTCAATCAACGGTCGAATTTTGGGGTAAATGTTCTTGATCGTGCGGTGCTACGTACCCCTGGAAGAACTCGGAAGAAGATGGACTCCGATGAACTTCGATCAAGGAGAACTCGATCTTTGTGCCCAAATCCACTACGAGATGATGCTCCGGCTTCCTACAGCAATGCTCTATTGATCCCAAGCTTCAGTGACGGTCGAATGTGACTGATAGACGAGCTGGAGGTCAAGTGATAAACAGCTTCAAATGGACCTCCAACTCAGGATTCTTTGCTCCATATGTGCTCGCAGGACATGCAATATGTTCCTTGCTTGGAGGCGAGGCTCTGGCTTGGTTTATTAGAGTAAGAAAATGAAAAATGATGAATGGGCGAAAGCTCCAGCGGAGGTGATTGGAGGGGGAGATGATCTTCATATCCGTGATGATCTGAAGGTGGGTAGAGGGTGGAAGAGCTAGAGAAGGTTGTGGCGAATGTGTTGGCGTGGTCAAGTAGAAATGATAGTGACTGGATCACCTCCAATATAGCAGATCAGAGGTTGAAGGTGGTGATCTGATCTAGGAGATTTAGATGAAATCAAAGCAAAAAAGAAATGCTAAATAGAAGATAAACCACCTAAGTTACCTACAGAATGGGAGGGAAGGAATCGCCTCAATTTGTGGCTAGTGTAGGAGAGGCGGAGATGTGCGATGGAGAGATCCGACGATGTAGTTGGATCGCAAACCTAAGCAACAATTTCACGCTCCAAATCGGGGTTCTGCTCCTCGGTCAGAAGAGCATCAACACTGGCACTCGATCGCGGGTGATATTGGGCTAAAGTCGGATCAAACCCTCGCTGGAGGTGGAAGGGTATCATTTATAGACTCAATTTCGAAGTTTGAATTCAAAATGCATGCAAATCAAGGAGTGATTAGTGGAACTGAGGTGACAGCGAGTGAGAGGAATGATCGGGCGAAAAGATTAGAGAAGGAAGCGTGGGTCGTTAGTGATTAGGATGCATGGGAAAAAGGGGAGAAGGAACGACGGACGCAAGACAAGCGGAAGTTAGGTGCAGACTGAGCTGTTGACATCGGTCAACAAACCCGGGTAAGCCAATCAGAATGCACGGGGGAAACAGACAAAGTACACCAGACAACAAAAAATCAATAAAATGTTAAATAATTCAATTAAAATCGAAAATGATTTTATTTAATTAAATAATGTAAATAAAAATTGTTAACAATAAATTAAAGTTAATTTTAGTGATTTTTAATTAATTAAATAATGTATATACAAGGGTAAAATAAATACAAGGTGTTATTTATGGGTTGTATACCTAGATATACAAAAAATTGATTTTCAATTAATTATTTATACAAATATGTACATAGTTATATTTTTTATTAATTTACAATATTTTACAAGGGTTTTAATGGTATTTTTATTTGATTTTAAGGAATTAATTTATTAGGTTAATTAAATATGTGTAAGTACAATATATACACGGTGATACATATACAATATATACATATTTTATTTTTATTGATTTTTGATTTTGTGATTTTTATTTGTATTTTATATGACTTAAGTACAATATCCACAATTAATAAAAAAAATACAATATTCATTAATATGCACAAGAAAATAAATAATTAAATAATATACATAGTATATATAGATAGATATATACAATAGTACCCCAATTGGCCACAGTTAACATCTTAACTCTTATTTTTATGAAATCATCTCCATTTTAAAGATAATTTAATTTAAAGTACAATGAAAGTGAGTTTGATGAATTTGGTGTTTTGATGGAGTAGATATTGATCTTGAAAATATGTACTTTGTGACTTTTGGAGAGTGATGTAATTTACACAATATATACAAATTTTTATCGAAATTATTTTTATTATTTACAAAAGGATTGTATTCACAAATTTCAAGAAGAATTGTTTTTTATTTACAAAGAATTTAGTGATGAATACGTTAATGGAAGAGTGTGTAATATAGACAATATTGTACAGAAGATTAATAAATATAAGTGACAAAGAATTTTCTCGATTTTAGGCCATATCTCCCCCTACTTTATTCCTTGTCGATCAAGTCAAGTCTTGACCTTTTCTTGGGGTCTAACTCAGCCTGTATCTATAACATATATACAGTCTTTTATTTTCTTTATTTTTCCTTTATGTCTTTATTTATTTATTTTAGATTAAAGTAGTGATAAATATACAATATTTGCATGAGTTAGAGTTGGAAAAAGAATGAATTTAGTGATATTTACAGGTGTTTAATAAGGGATTTTAGGCTAAAATAAATGAATAAAGATGATGAAATGCATATTCATCAAGGCTTCAGCACCACCTCCACCGCCCGTGCACGGCCAACCTCCGCCTTCGAGCGTTGCCAAGCTCGAGGCCCGAGGCCCCCTCCCCGTGTGCGGCACGTGCATTGGGGGAACTTCTGTAAGGAAGCTCCTAGAGTGTCACCCAAACTCAGAAAAGCCCCCGCTGACCAAGGGTCACGTGAGGCTCACGTGACCCTTTGGGATTTCTGCAGAAAACCCCCTTCGGATTTAGGTATTGCATCTGCATCCATGTTCTGCATTTTAATTTATTTTATTATTGTAATTTGCATAAAGAACCTAGCTTTCCTCTATTATTTGAACATTATTCTTGCATCATTTTATTATCCAAAAACAGCCATTTGTTTCTCAACTAATTCTTTACATTATGGCATACTTGTTATATTTTTATTCTCTGTGGTAAATTCGTAATAATTAATCTTGTGGAAATTAGCATATTTTGCCCACTTTGTGCTTGAAAATTCATATAAAATTAACCCTAGCTCTAAAAATTACCAAAATCTTAAATTTGCTAGAATTAGTTGATTTCTTTATTGTGCGCGAAAATCATTACATGTACATGCATATTTTGCTCTATAAAAATCATTTTGTATATTTCAATAGTTATTTTTTAATAAGTATTAAATCTCATATTGTTAGGGTTTAGGATTTTTTCTAAGATAGATCACGTATTAATACATCTTGGATAATTTTATTTTTCTTGAAAATAAGTAAGTTTAATATTTATTATAATTAATTATTGTGATTCGCACTATTTGCACCATTTAATTCATTAAATATTCATATTGTATCAGAAAATTCCAAAATAATTATAATGCATTCATTTCATCATGATTCATATCTCGACCAAGTTTCGCAATTTTTGGACCATGTCTGGTCATTGTTCACATTTTAGTCCTTAAAATTGACCACATTTGCATTTACATTCAAAATACCAAAAATCCGCCTCAAAAACCATGCACGAACTTTGATAGACTTAAATCTAGGTTTTTCTTTTGCCTCCTCAAGTTCAACCCTGGGGCTTGCTCAGGATAAATAAACATAAAACTACTCAAAATTAATTAGATTAAATAATTAAGTGGTTATTTTTATTGATATCTAATTTCCTGACTACAACACAAATGACACATTTAATTCACGAAAATTAACGAGGGTGATTTCAGATTCGTCAGAAAGCTACATTTCACATTCACTGTATAAGTAAGTTTCATAGTTATAAGAGTTCGCATATGAAAAGACATTGTTCTAACTTGATTGTTGAGGAGAACTTAACAGAGGATTGTGAAAGTTGAGTGTTGTTAGGTTTTAAATCATATTCCCAATAAGGTTCTGACTGACTAACAATACAAAGGTCAGACTAAGATCCAAAGTTTTATTTTATAAAGATAAGTTTAAGAATCATAATCATTTTAAGTTTTGTATTTTCCTTTTCTTTATTTTCTCTTTCAGCACATATTCTCCTAATAATTGTTTGCTAGGGACTAGCAAAGCTAAGTATAGGGGTGATGAATAGTCATTCATTCACCTTTATTCATCCATTTAGGCTTCAAATCCCTACCTAAATGCATCTAAATACAACTAACTTGCATGAATTAACAACTGATATTACTGTACAAATACTGTGTAAATACGTGTATTTAAACCCTAAATAAAAGAATAAAGAAAAGAAAAATAAAAGAATTATCAAGGATACTGGCTGACCCTGAATCTCGAGACCAAGTCAAGTACTGACCATGTCGATCAGGAATAAAGTAGGGAGAGATGGGGTGAAACAAAGTACAGAAAATCCTAATTATTCTAATTATAATATATTGAGTAAATAGTTCAATCTTCTATATTTTATTTAGGGTTTTTATCAGTTGTGTCCCTCTGAGATATTTCAATTTCAGTTATACCCCTCTCTTTTAGGGAATATCAGTTGTGCCACTGACTTCTTGTTGTTCTATCACTTGTACCCCTCAAGTTAGTTGTCATTCATTCCCAATGAAAACAGACGTTAACTTTGAGGACATAATAGGAATTAAATAAAAAATAAAGGCGAAAAAGTCATTTTCTCACCCTCTTCTTCCTCCTTCCTCATCCTCTTCCTCCCCTTCTCTTCCTCCTCCCCAGCCTCCTGCTCCTCCACCGCCTCCTCCCCCAGCCCTAAGTCCTCCCTCCGCCCCGAGCTCCTCCACCCCCCCCCCGCCACTTGTCACCTCCGCGCCTCCACCTACCCCTGCCTCCTCCCCCTACTCCCAAGTCCTCCCCTCCAACCCCTCTCCCCTTCCCCAAGCTTCCCCCACCCTACACCCCACCTCCCCCGCACCTCCCCATGCCCCGCCCCTAGGTCCTCCCACCAGTCGCCCACGTGCCTCCCCCTTCCCCCAGGTCCACCCTCCGCCCCAAGGTCCTCCTACTTGGGACTCTGAGCGGAAGGTGTGGTCACCATGAGCGTCACCGACTGTCGCCTCGAGCTGCTTAATGGCGATGGTCGTGTCATCCTCGAGCACCCCATAGAAGACGGTGGAGGTGGAGCCACGACCGACGACGGTGCAGAAACCGTTAATGGTGCAGGCAATCACGTCGAGCTTGAAGCGCACGGGGACTCCGGCAACCTTGCCCAGGAAGCTGTAGTCGCTGTATTGGTGCCTCGCGCCGTCGAGCTTGGCCCAGTGCTTCATGGAGAGCTGGTGGCGCCGGTCGAGCGAGGAGAGATAAAGGAGGAGGAAGATAAAGATAACGAGGATGACATCAACGCAGACGATGGTCGAGGCGAGGAACGTGCGGGAGGCGGGCCCCAGGAAGCGGCAGAGCATGACCATGGTGACGATGAGGGAGAGCACCAGTGACGTCGATATGCCCCTCTTAATTATACCATAGTTTGATTAAACTACGGTTAAGTTCAACTCAGTGAAGGTTAAAGTTACGGAGGGGCACAACTGATAGAATGATAAAAAGTCAGGGGTACTACTGATATTCCCAAAAAGGGAGGGGCATAAATGAAATTGCAATGTCTTGGAGGGGCACAACTGATAAAAACCGTTTTATTTATCATCATACACACTTCAAGCAATAATGTGTTCAACACAAAACTTGTATATAATAATGTATAGAAAAATAAAAAAATGGCAAAAATAAATCATGCACAAGTCAGTTGATACACTCAGTTGAAAAAGTTGTAAATAGAACTTTATTGAATAATATCTTCTTCATATGAACTCACAATGAACCAAACTCACCTCCATTTTATTTCAAATTCAATTGTATTTAAAATGATGGTGGTTTCATTTATTATGAAGTTAAGATGTAGAAGTCGGCTAATTGGGTTATATGGGTACTTGTATATCTCTATATAAAACCACTTTATTTAATTCTTTAAATTTTAATCTCTTTATAGTTTTAAAACAGTTGTACATATTATATCACACCTATAAATACAAATAAAAATGAAAAGCACTTAGTAACATCAAAAATAATTAATGGATCTTAACATATAGGTATAATGCACCTATATTGTAAGATACCTATAATTATTTAAATATGTAAATGATAATAAAAATACGATAAAAATATTTAAATATGTATTAAATAATGTTGCAAATAAATAAATTGTGTGAAAATAGTATTATGTATAGAAATACCAAAATAAAAATATAAATACAAAAATATACATGTATATATACTTGTGAATAATACTATATAATAATAGACTATATTAAATGAGGTTGTAAAAATAAATAAAAATCATTAAAATTGTTTAGAATGTAAGAAACATTTTTAGGCTTTAAGTTTTTTAAAATAAAATCATTTATTATTTTATTTTGAATTATTTTATATTTTTCATATTCTTTTATCTTTTGTGGTCCACGTGGACCAGAGGAGTCGATAAGTGTTGACTAGGCCTATTGTGCACGCTGACTCCCTCTCTTCACCATTTTTTCATGCCTTCTTCATGCCTCTTATCGTCTCGGATCCTTCACATGAATTGTTCATCAGATCATGGTATCCCTTGCCCTAATCCAAGATCTCATCAACTCCCCTTGATTTGTGTGAAATCCCAATCGCATGTCATCATCCTGGCACATCTACGAAAGACTTTTCACCTCCATCTCAAGTTTGAATCCCTTTTGAGCCACAATAACCTCATGAAACCTTGCTAGAGTGAGCATCTTCATGACATGAGGGTGTTCCCCTTGATTTGTAGTGAGGGGAAGGCGGGTGAGATCGATTCCACTATCGTCGGAGTAGCTCCCAAGTGAAGGCTCGCTTCCTTGTATTCTCATCAATCGAGGTATGGTTTAGTTAGGTGTGTTTAGTTTTGCATTTTAATTCTTAGCGTATATTTTTATTCATTTTTTTATTTAGCCAGAATCCAAAAAAAATTGTTCGTCGAAGCACTAGGCTTCGGCCTCTGTCCATCGTGCCCTATACCTCATTCCGACTTGCAAAGAACCTTACCTTGTTCCCCTTCCATTTCTCCATCTTCTTGATCATATGAATCATCTCAATTCTGCAAGAATCGAGCCCATCAGATCTCATCCTCCGCTGTTCGTCAGAGATCCTCTACCTCACCTCATCCCTCATCATTTCACCAAATAAAGTGGGTCAGAAGCTTCGCCTTGGTGACCCTGAGTTGTTTGTACATGTATCTGGAGCAGAGAGCCCACCTAGAAGGAGATTCGGCTGGGACTTCAAGTCCCAAGTGCCCCGAAACTCTGAGATCCCCAGACATCCCCCTAGCGAGGTCTAGTTCATTCAAGCACCTCTAGCTGAAGCGGAAGACCCCTAGGATCGTTTTGAGCCACTCTCGAGCTCGAGAGATGGTCGGAGGAAGGCGTAGCAGCCGATTGAAGCTGACGAAGAATGAAGTTCTTCTACGTTCTTCCAAGCCATCCAGGAGATGTCGGATGAGGAGCATGGATCTGGGCCATTGAAGCAAGGTAAATCAGTGTGTGACATCAACTATTAGAGCAACTAAAGGGAACACATCACAAATGTCAAATCAGAAGCCCTCCGCATGCGCAAGGCTTGTACCTCGAGGGGTATATTACGTCGACCTCCCTATGTATTTTGTATTTTATTTTTACTTCAGTAAATATCATGTAACGTGTAAAATATTTAATTTATTTTGTAACTAGGACCTTGAACTTTTTGATATTTGCAGTTTGGTCCTCCTCCAGGTCAGTTCATGTAGTTCTTTGCATGAGGCGGTGGGTTATTTGTGGGCAAGGTATCTAGACTTTATGTATCTGTTATTAAATGCATATTTACTTTGTAGTAAGTATATTTACATCCTTGCTCTGTGTACTTTTTATTTTGAGTATTTTATTTATATTAGAAGTTTCTTTTTTGCCTTAAGTTATAAGAAACTTAGCATAGATGCATAGAACCTTGATCTATTACACATGATTTTTGTTTGGCATTTTATTGTATTTTTTCATTTTTAAAAATACAAAAACTAGTACATTTTCCATTTCTAGCATTTGAAAATCCCTAAAAGTAAAATATGTCTCCAAAAATTCTAAAAAATATATATTACATACATTACACTATTTTTATCACAAATCCAAAAATCACTAAAAAATACAAAATATAAAACCTAAAATAAAAAAAACACTAAAACTTTATAAAAATTAGCAAATATTCTATAAAAATACAAAAATATATCTTTTTGTTTCTGCATTTTATTTAGTATATATTATATACTAAATAGTTTAGGGATTATTTTGAACTTATAAATATTTTTAAAACCCTAACCAAGTTTGTGAATTTAATATATTCATAGTTTTTAAATTTTTCTCACTTTAACAAAAATCCGTAAAAATTAAGAAAAATACATTAAAATTAATAAAAAAATAAATAAAAATATTAAAAACTAAGAAATTTTTTCTTTTATTTATTTAAACTTTATTTGACATATTCAAAAAAATCTAAAATAAATATTATAAATATTATATATATATTATGCATCTTATTTGAACAATCAAAAAATTACAAAATTAAAAGCATAAAAAAAGTAAAATAATTAAAAACCTCTTCCCATTCTTCTCATTCTTCTCATGTTATTTTCGACCTATTTCATGAAGGAAGTTCGGTGGAGTCGCTGACGACTCTTGATTAAGAAGGATGTTCTGAATGCTATGGTCTTTTTGCATCAAGGTGGAATATGGTAGGGTAGGTTAACTACACCTTCCTTACTCTTATTCCGAAAACCTCTTCCATTTCTTCTCACGTTATTTTCGACCAATTTCTTGTTGTAATGTGATTTACAAGATCTTCTCTAAGAGCTTGACTAGCATAATGGCAAAGATGTTCCCCCATTTATATCGCTCAACCAATCATCTTTTCTTAAAGGAAGATCCATTGGTGATAGCATCAGACTTGCTCAAGAAATGGACAATGGTTTTAACTGATTATCAAATGGCAAGCAGGCTTGTGTTAAGATTGGCATCTCCAAGGCTTTTGACTCAGTTCCCCATTCTTTTTTATCGCATTTCCTGAAGGACTTGGGCTTTGGTCCCACCTGGTTCTCTTGGATGGAACAATGCTTTGCCACAATCCTTTTCGATTCTTATCAATGGTTGTTCTTATATTTGCATATGATGTGCTCGTCTTCTGTCAAGAGTCGCATGAGTCGTTGAGGGGCATTAGGGACAGTCTGGACTTGTTCTATTCTTGGTGGGGTTTGCACCTCAATGCTAATAAGAGCAAACTCCTCTGCTCTAAGAATTGTAAGGGAGATTTCTCCCTTAATTTGGCAGGAGGATTTCTTGGGGATTCTCTCCCCACCACATACCTTGGCATTCCTCTTGGTTCTTCCTATGGACATGAGGGGCCGGTTAAGCCGTTAGAGAATAAAATTTATGGAGTCCTCTCGTATGGAGTGTTTGGGACCATTATTCCATCCTCTACCAATGTCTTATGTGTGGATTTCCTTTGGAAATACAAAAAGCATGAGTTGGCATGCGATATTGTTTGCTTGTCGAAAGGATGAAGGCGGTCTCGGGCTCCGATCACTCAAGACTTTGAATGAAGCTGAGCATTTAGGTTGGATCGGGTGCAATATTACTGCAGAAAACTCTTTATAGGCCAACTTTATTTAACGAAAATATCTCTACTTCCTCGTCATGTGTAACTCACCATGTGACTGTGGGCACCTCCTCACCATTTGGTTGGCTTGCTTGGTTTGTTCCCCCAAGGACTTCTACTTTCGCATCCGCTTCTGAGGCTGTTCGGTAGCGTGGTCCTTTTGTGCCTTGGGCCTCCGAGATTTGGACCAAAGGAGCAGCTCTCAAGCATTGTTGCTACCTTTAACATGCAGTTAAGAACCAATTTCTCACCAGGAATCGGATTGCCGCAATTGGTATCTGCTTTGACACTACCTCACCCCGTTGTGGTAATTAATGCACCTGAGTGCGTGACCATGTCTTCTTTAATTGTGACTTCATCAAGTTTCTTCAGATGGATTATTGCCAGCTACTCTTCCGATGGGGCCCTCTAGCTATCTTTCTAGTTTATTATCACAACAGCTACCGAGCGACTTGGTATACAGGCTCGAGTGACCCTAGCAGTTGCCGTTTGACAGATCTAACAAGAACGTATTTCCCAATGAATCAATGGTAATCATAATGCAGAAAAGGGTTATCTCGAACATCATACAAGATGCCACAATACTAAAAATTTAATACACGCGTTCAGTGACAACGTTGTAGTTAGATTTTGTTACTTACCTCTTTGTAATGCGTAATGGTTAGATTTTGTTATTTTCCTTTTTGTAATGCTTGACCAGGCTTTTTGACCATTTTGATTTTATAGTGCATTATTTGCAAAATTAGGGGAAAAAAAGCCCGTTTCAAAAAGGGGGGATATATAACAGGCTGGGCTGACATTTGTATCTTACCAAATGCGGAGGATAGCCAGTGAGAATTAGGATTATCTATCCTTCTAAACTAGTCCCGCCACTCCCAGTTTATTACATATGCAGGACCCCGAACACGGTAATCTGCCCAGGGTTAGACTGTGGGGCAACACAAAAAGCATTCGTGTGCTATCCAATTGCACCAGTTTCAAGCATGTATGGTATGGATCAATTCTGGAAGCAATGTATGCATGAATATAGACAGTCACTAGTTTAAAAGTAAAACATGCACATTGAGCCTGGTGTGAATACAAGTTCGGAACTATAATGCAATTATCAAACATGAAAAATGCTCATAAACAATGTGCACTATCATAATATCACAAGAGAGCAGACTTGATCAAAACGTCAAGAAGATTTTTCTTTGATTTGAGCATCACATAACCCACAAACATACTTATGAAGCTGAGAAGCGTGACCAGCAAACAATGGTATGGTTATAGCATACTCCTGTAGCACGAAATATTTGTGTACGAAGTGATCGCTATCAACAAATGGCTGCAAACATCATTAAGAATTTTCAGTACACCGGAATATTACGACATTAGGCCAAACTGTACAAATGACTTACCAAAATGATGACCCAAAAAGTATAACAAGTGAATATGGATATGCTTATCACTTAGAGCAACAATCCTACTGCTTTGTCAGCCAATTCCATCCTGCTTTCAGTAATCGGTAGAGCCTGAGAAATTATTTGCAATAGTCATTATATACAAAATCAACGAAAACAACAATAGCATAAAGTATTTGTTACTTCTCTGGTTATTTGTTTGAGTTTGTGTCGGTGAATTACTTTTTAAACAGATTATCTTTGCAGAAGAGGAAAGACGGAGGTGACTAGTCCTCGTTATCCTTATACACACCAAATCGTAAAGTAAAGCTCCAACATTAATAAAAGAGATTGATAAATTATCATAAATGGATGTTCCTTGCACACTAATCATTAGCTTGTCTGCAAGAAACATTGCGTTGTTTTTCCCATCAGCGCCACTTCTCTCCACCCCAAATTATATAATAATTAACTGAACAAAAGAAACAATCCCAGTGGACTTGGCAATAAAAAGGAGAGTAACACACATGATGAATATGAGAATGGAGAGCCATTGATGCAGCGTGGAACCAAAGTATAGGGCCAAATATTTATCTAATTTTATCGGTCAATTTTATTTACGTTTATTTAAGTTGACGTGTCTTTAATTAAATAAACGAGATCGCCAGTGATCTCCAATAATTAGTTATGGATTTGATTTTCGAAATTAGTCGGTTAATTAGTTAGAGTCAATTTAGGATAATTAGTTTTCAATTTAAAAATAGATTTCTATTTTTGTAATCCCATCCCTCCTATATAAAAAGATGGCGGTCCATTGTTTTTAGAGAGTTCAGTATGTTATCAAATTTGAGATTTATCTCTATCTCTCTCTCGTCTCTCTCTCCCCACGCAAGATCTTCGCGCTTCTTCTCCCTCAACCTCTCGTATTCCCGACGAGTTCTCTTCTCAACCCCTCTCTTTCTTCTCCACCAAAAATCCACCGTTCAAAAAAGGTTATTTTTCGCCATCACCGATTCTAATTTGCATCAATTGGTATCAGAGCATGGCCTACAGATCGTCCTCACGATCTGACGATCCGTACAGACGTGTGCGCCGACACGCGACGACACACCATCGTTCGTCCGAACGAACACGATGATCCAACGACGCATACAACAAGAAGATGGACGCAATGCGTGATTTCCGGTCCAAATGTCAAGAATTCGAGGCCGGATGTCGAGAAATAATCGCTGAATCCAAGGCTATGCATGCCGCCAGATCGAAGGCTTCCGCGACACCAATCGCCGACACCGAATGTGAAGACGAAAATCTAGCCGTCAACGGCGAACCGGCCGCTGTCCAGGCCATTTCGGAAGAAAAAAGGGTCAATTCGAGGGCTGTCCAGGTAATTTCAGATTCCCAAAATCCCCCGAACCCAACCCACACCCCACCCGCCCTTGCGCGGACCCCACCCACCACCCTCGTCGCACCTATGGCCCCGGTCCTGCCCCCAGTACCGCCGGCGCCTCCCGCTGCCCCCTCACCAGCCCAGCCCCTAGCCTCGCCGACACCTCCCCCCATCCCCGCAAATCCGGCGGCCCAAAACCCAAACCCCCGGGCCCTCCCTCCCCTCCCTGCGCAAACCAGCCCACAACCTCCCGCGCCATCCCTCGCAGCCCCTGCAGCTCCTCCATCAACACCCCCTTCCGCCACCACCAACCCCGCATCGCCACCCTGTTCACTGCCCTCCCCTCTCCCTCGACCCATCTATCCCCAGCCGCCCACCCTCTTCCACGCGACTGCCGCCAGCCCCGTTCCGCCTTCCCATTCCGTTGCATCTTTGCGCATAAGCCCCTCTCCTCGCCGCCTAACGCCTGCCTCCTTCCTTCCTCACTGCTTTGCCGCCACTTCACCCTACCCGTCGCCACTGCCTTCCCTCGCCCTCGCCCCATCGCGGGCCCACCCCCTCCCACGCACGATTCTGCGCACTCCCACCTATCTTCATCGCCGCCCTCCCGCCTACCCCTCCCCTCGACGTTGCGCCATGCCCTCCTCCCACCCGATTTTCCCTTCCTGCAGCATTGTGACCAACCACAACTTCGGCCACGGCCGCCACCGCCCTCGACACCCCAGGCTGATTACCTCTCCCCTGAATCCCCCTTTACCTACGCCGCTACGGTCCCCAGCTGTCCCAGCCATCGCCGCAACCGCCTCCCGAACCCGCAGGCACATCTTTGGGCGCAACTTGCACCGCCCACTCGACGCCATCCCTGGAATCTGAGATCCTGCCGCTGCCATTACCGGGGAAAGGAAGGAGCCCTAGACGCCCATTCAAAAGGTGTCGAATCCCCTAAAATCGGGAATAAGAGGGAAACTGAGGACATTTACAGGAGGACCCCTGCCCCCGAAAAATTTTATCATAAAAGTTATTGGGAGGATATATTCTACTATGAATTCCACCCAATTAAAGGGGTGCGAAAATTGCGGAGGCGCCCTCCAATTGGAAAGAACTACAAACGTAATGTTGAAAAAGATCTAATTGCACGCTACAATTTCAAAGACGATTTCTCCAACGACGCATCTCAATCAAGCAATTCGTCGGGAGATAAATTTTTAAAAGCGGAGGAGAGTTGATGCAGCGTGGAACCAAAGTATAGGGCCGAATATTTATCTAATTTTATCGGTCAACTTTATTTACGTTTATTTAAGTTGACGTGTCTTTAATTAAATAAACGAGATCGCATGTGATCTCCAATAGTTATGGATTTGATTTTCAAAATTAGTCGGTTAATTAGTTAGAGTCAATTTAGGATAATTAATTTTCAATTTAAAATTTGATTTCTATTTTTGTAATCCCATCCCTCCTATATAAAGGGATGGCTGTCCATTGTTTTTAGAGAGTTCAGTATGTTATCAAATTTGAGATTTATCTCTATCTCTCTCTCGTCTCTCTTTCCCCACGCGTGATCTTCGCGCTTCTTCTCCCTCAACCTCTCGTATTCCGGACGAGTTCTCTTCTCAACCCCTCTCTTTCTTCTCCACAAAAAATCCACCGTTCAAAAAAGGTTATTTTTCGCCGTCGCCGATTCTAATTTGCATCAATTGATGCAGACGAAAATTTGAAATGGTGAATGATAAATTTTGAAGGTGGAATTATCGGTGGAGAAGATATTAGAGGGTGGGAGAGGAGAATAACACGCCAGATGCGCAGGATTTTGGGATGAGAATCGCGAAGAACGTACTTAGAAAGAGAGAGAGACGGAGATAAACTCAACTTTTTATATCAATTGAACTCTCTAAAAACAATTGACCGCCATCCCTTTATATAGGAGGGATGGGATTACAAAAATAGAAACCAAATTTTAAATTGAAAACTAATTATCCTAAATTGACTCTAACTAATTAACCGACTAATTTTGAAAATCAAATCCATTACTAATTATTGAAGATCAAAAGCGATCTCGTTTATTTAATTAAAGACACGTCAACTTAAATAAACGTAAATAAAATTAACCGATAAAATTAGATAAATATTCGGCCCTATAATTTGGTTCCACGCTGCATCAACTATGGACCTACTTGAATATCAAAAGTAGGAGGAAACAGCTGTAGATGCCATAAAGGAACAATAGGGATGTGTTGAGAAGAGCTCATCCAACAAGATTGATGTGAGTTATCAGGATATATAGTTTCTGGGGTTTTTATCACTTGTGTCCCTCCGAGATATTGCAATTTCAGTTATGCCCCTATCTTTTTGGTAATATCAGTTGTGCCCCTCACTTCTTTCTCCGCTATCACTTGTGCCCTTCCGTCAGATTGACCGTCAAAAAATTAAAATAACCAATGTTTATTCAAACCATGGTATGGTCAAGAAGGGTATTATGGTCAGAATAAAATCAGGGGTGGATGTGGAGAGGAGGGGGCAGAGCATGGAGCTGGAGAGGTTGGGCAGGGGAAGAGGGGCGGAGCTGGGAGGATGTGCGGGCTGTGGAGGAGGCGCGGGGAGCTCGGGGCGAAGCTGGGAGGAGTGTGGGCTGGGGAAGAGGTGCGGGGAGCTCGGGGTGGAGTTGATAGGAGGTGCGGGGCTGGGAGGAGGTGCGGGGAGCTCGGGGAGGAGGTGCGCTCGGGGACGAGGTGCGGGCATCTCTCATAAAGTTGGTAAGCTTTTTCGTATAATTCTTAATCTGAGGACATTTCTAAAGATTTTTTTGCTTGTAGTGGAGAAAGAACATTCATGCAAAGCAGCTGGAACAGAAGATCCTATATATCCTAAACTGGAATTACGGAACAATTAAAGCAAAAGCCGAATCGCTTTCACAAACACGTAATTGCATACAGAGGGAGGGACCAGAGAGCCACTGATCCGGTGCAGACCCGGGAGCCCAAATCTTGATCAAAAGACCAGTGTTAGGATAGAGTGGAATCAGAATTTTCTGAATAGGAGGAGGAAAAGGTGAGGAGGAGATATCAAAGATATGTCAGTTGTTCCAATTGGATTCCGATTCCAGTAGTAACTGGGGCTATAAATAGGACCGCAATTAGTTGAGGTTGAGAGTATGAAGCACAAGCATAGCCAATGAAGGGAAAGAGATCAACAGCTGCGTCGACTTCATCCTCGTCATCTCTCGTTTCCGAGCTGTTCGGCGGGAAGGATTCGTGGGGAAAACCACCGCCTTCCTCATGGATCTTTGGCTCCATCTTCCCACCCGCCTCGACGGTATCGTACGATTTTCCTTCTTGATGATTTACTCCATTGATCAGCCCACTTTGTTCTGATGATTTTGAGTCTGGTATGTAACAATGGCAGGATGTGCGGTCAAATGGTGGGAGCCGCGCGTGGCTTAGGGGCACATGCGGCGGTCGACGTGCAGCGGCTGAAGGGGCTACGGGGCAGGGTTGCGACGTGCGGCAGCTACCTGTGGTGGAGGAAGAGGGCAGGCTGGGGTGGGGGAGGAGTTCCGGGCGGAGAGGGAAGAGGAGGAGGTTGGAAGAGGATGGGGGAAGAGGAAGAAGAAGAGGATGAGGAAGATGGTGTAAAATGACCATTAAACCCTTTTTTTAGAATTAATTCTGTTTATGTCCTCAAAGTTAACGTCCGTTTACATTGTGTAAGGACGGTCACTAACCCGAGGGGCACAACTGATAGATTAGCAAGAAGTGAGGAACACAACTGATATTATCAAAAAGATAGAGGCATAACTGAAATTGTGATATCTCGGAAGGGCACAAGTGATAAAAGCCCTAGTTTCTGTAACACCCCCGCCCTGTCGAATCCGAATTTGACAGCGATGGGGTGTACATCTCATTCCCCAGGATCCAGATCAAGGTCATATACTACTTTTATTACATCAAACAAATCAAATTGAAAAGCAGGAGAAATAGAGAATAATCGGAGCTTGGATACATATAGAATATTCTAGAACCAATAAAACCTGACAGACCAGCTGACAGGAAACCCATCCTTAATGGCGGTCTGCTGGAGTAAATTGCAAAACATGAGCTTCACCTCAAGCTCGACACTACATTGAGAAATCCAACACGGTTGAACAAATGCCCAGCTGGCAACAACGGTATATATATCATAAAAATGTAAAGTACACAAGGAGGAACCGCTCAAACGTAGAGGGTCTGTTCGTTTGGAGAATAGGCCCTGGAATAAGGGGCATATTCTCCATCCGACACGGTTTCCCATGGTACGGTTATTCCTCATCATTCCATCTTATTTCACTTTTAGTCATATCTTTATCCCACCTTACCTACCTTTATTTCACCATATTCTCCTTATTCCTATTCTCCAGGCAAACAAAAAATAGACCCTTATTCTCCTTATTCCCAATCCTTATTCCTGCTTATTCCCGAACCGAACGGGCCCAGAAAGTAAAGCTAAGAATCAAAATTACCACCAAACCTCGCACGTGCACATGGATATGTACATGTACACAAAGCCCGCAAGCTATATCAAGAGGCCTATGAGTCTATGACCAGCTTAAATCTATTTGATTCATTGTGGGCCTTTAACCGACTTAGTTTCTATTCGCATGAGTTCGTGACCCCTTAGTTTCTATTCATCGGGAGATTGTGGCCGACTAACGATTAAATTATTCATGAGCATGTAACCGACTTATTTTTCATTTATTAAATATTATTTGATAGGTAATCGATTATTACTAACTTTTTACCCCGAGCCACTAGATCCATGCTAAGTACTCATGGAAACAGGGTGGAGCACTAAGCCAGGCCGACCCTGACCCGAACCACCAAAGCACGAACCCAACTTTCATATGGTCCATTTTTCCTAAATTCTATTCTAGGCCGGGCCCAGCCCGAACACGCAAAGACTCAGGTTGACAAGGCCCGCTCCACTCCCCACCTATGTGTATACCAAACATCAACCCTCTTATCTTCTACAGTTAAAGTTCACTAGTCTATTTTCCATCGAATCTCAAGAGCTCCCATTTTATATCTAGGTGTTGTAAGGAAGACTAGTCTAGGGCTTTTGGTCAGTCGGAGGGAGAGAGGGTTTGAAGGAGGGCGGGTGCGGCTTGTTTGACTAAGGGCTCGAAGGTTGTTGATGATATTTGTGGTAGTTGCAGTAAACATTCACGCACGGGTTGTGGAATGACATGAGGTAGTGTTACACACAGTTAACCTTTTGAGTGGTGGTTTAGGAGCCGGTATGTGGGGAGGGGTCTATGGAAGGTCACCAGCATTCGAACTTTAGGGCAGTCCCTGATATTAGAAGCATTGGTATAATGGTGGATTGGGACGGGAACATCTTCGAGGTGCTGGAGGATCGTGTGGGGCAAAGTTTGATTTCTGGGTGCAGGAGCGCAAGCCTAGAGAGGGTAGGATCGTTATGTCCTCAGTCTATGAGCCTTCTAGGGCCTCGCATGACTCAGATTTCAATCACAAAATTTTGAATAATAATACTCGCCTCAGATTTTTGCTTCAAAAGAAAGACCTAGGACAGTCTAGAAAAAATATCAACACAAACAATATAATACATGTGTCCTTGATGATCAGATACACGACTTGGACCCCACATATCCAGATGAAATAAATCAAACAGGCCTTCACTACTCTGACCTTAACGACTTGGAAAGTTGGACCGATGATGCTTTCCAGGTTCACATGACTCACTAGAAACTAGAGTTGATAGAGACGCCAGGTACGAGGCAACAAATTTTCTACAGCGGTAGGTGGCAGAGTCTGAGATGCCACGTGTAGTGGGGGAATGGATCCTGCAGAAAGGGAGGTGTAACCAGCATACGGAGACTGAGACAACCTATATAGCCCTCCATATTCATGGCCACATCAATCACCCTGCTCGTGAGTATATCATGAAAAACAAGGGAATTAGGGTCAAATATATCACGACAACGTAAATCTTTTGTAATTTGGCTAATAGACAGTAAATTCATGGAAAAGGCAGGTGCATGAAGAACATTCTGCATGTGTATGGAGGGTGTCAAATGAACCTCCCCATGTCCAGTAATTGGGGATTGAGTCATACATCAGCAATCACTATCGATCTACTTGGTTGTGTTGGACTGTATGTACCAAACTGCAATCTATCCCACGGAGATGGTATGATGCTCCGGAATCCATTATCCTCTCTGAAGGATCTAATCGAGACCGACCAGTAAATGTGTGAGTAATACATG
The DNA here is from genome assembly GCA_037367405.1 of Ottelia alismoides. Taxonomy (NCBI): domain Eukaryota; kingdom Viridiplantae; phylum Streptophyta; class Magnoliopsida; order Alismatales; family Hydrocharitaceae; genus Ottelia; species Ottelia alismoides. The sequence goes on along the minus strand of JAZKJV010007250.1, from coordinate 351,445 downwards.
GGCTACTAGTAGAGGTAGAGGCTGCAGTGTCTGATGGACTGTTGCTGGAAGATCCAGCAGCTAGAGGCATGATCTCTCTTAGGTGAGCAACAAAGTCATCATAGCGATGATATGTGAGATCAGGAGTAGTCTGACTCTGCTCTGCAGCGTGGGCTGATGGCGGGAATCCATGCTTGGAGTAGCGTGTGTCCTCTGAAAGACATGAACGATGGCAGTATGAACACGTCTGAACTGGGCATGGTTCGCCTCTATCGCGTGTGCCTCTCCTCTGAAAGGAGTAGATCTACTTCTTCCACATGATGCAGCTATAGCCGGAAAAGTCTGAGAGAGTATGGAAGAGGAGATACTCAAACAACTGAGCCTACGATATGCTTCATCCATAAGAGGTATGGTAGCATCGGTGAGAAGTGAGAAGCTGAGAGCAAGTCGAATCATATCCTGGGTTGGGGGCAACCAGAAATACACCACTCACAACAGAATCTTTGTAGGCCTTATGCTGCTCTGGAGAGACCGTCGGGGATATGTAGATGTTAAGTCGCTCAAACATACCCCTCGAAGATGTATACAGGACGTGAAGGGGACACTCATCATGTTTGGTCGTGGAGATATCGTGTTGAAGCTGCAATATCTTCGACCCATTCTTTGCCTGAGAGTATGTCCCGGCGAGAATGTCCCGCATTGCCTTTGTTGTGGGTTAACTAAGGATATCGTTGACTATCTCCACAGACACAGTACCAGATAGCAACACCTTGGCATATGCATCCTCAGCCTCCCATGAGGCATTGGTAGTACCGGTCTTGTCCACTAGCTCATCTTGCATCAGAATATGCTTCTTGTCATGTCACTATGTTAGATTCATGAATTGCATTGCCCACAACTCGTATTTGCTACCGTCCATCTTGACAACAGATGTGGGACCCTTGAAGGCACCCGTAGATGAGGTATCAACTCTACTTTCTGACATCGTGAACAATCACTAGGATGTTAGACCAGCCGTGCAGTGTCTAAACAAACATGAAACAAGATGATTGTGATCTCGCTATATACAAATTGTGGTCGATTTTGATATAAAATTGGGTAAATCAGACAAAAGACTCTAAAATCAAACCAAAAAAATACCAAATTTGAGCATAGTTGGAGGTGCGAGGGCTGATCAGGCAACGTTGGGGCCGGTAGGGGCAGCTAGGCAGCGATGCAGGTGTTGTTGGGATGCTAGGCAGCTCCATAAGAGTGTTGGGCAGCAACGCATGTGCCGGTGCTACTAGTCGGCACTGTAGGGCCTGGTGACACTGCATGTTGCAGCTAGGAGCGGTTGGACAACATCGTAGGGCCTATGTGGCAATGTAGGTTGCTGCTGGGGGTGGCACACGGCCCCTCTAAGGGTGTTGGGCGGCAGGCAGTGCGGCTAGGGACAGCATGAGGTCGCAGAGCGACGTGGGTTGCGGTCGCACAAAGAGAGGAGGCACACGAAGAAGGGCTGGAGGTAGGGTTAGGGTTTCTTCAACTCAGGGCTCTAGTCTAGGACTACCGCTCTATGTGGAGAAAGAACATTTCTTGTTAATTCATAGATCCCAAGGGTTCTCTTATATAGAAGAGAGAAACCATAATGGCTAAATTACACATTATGGACAAAAGAAATAAATAACTATAAAACAGTGGCATAACATAAAACTCTTCAACATCCCTCTCTCCCTATCTTGCCCGCTTATCTCTTCTCTCTCTATAATGATCTTGTTTTCCCATCTTTTCTCCCCCGGTCTCTTACATCTCCTTATCTCTTTTGTATCACTCCCATTCTCTAATAATCTCTCATTCCCTAACTCTACATATTTTCCATCTCTTCCTCTCTCTCTCCTTCAACATTTCCCTCTTATATTTTCCAGATCACCATCTTACCAACTTTCCCTCCTTTTCCCAACCTATATCTTCACGGCCCTCCTTTTCTTCCCATTTTCTTCCCATTGCATTAAAAATTTATGAAGCATAAAATGTATATTAATGTGTTACAAAAAAATAAGGTCTCCTTTCAAGATGATTTCTCTAAACTTTAATGTTTAGTTCAAACAAGGTTTTAAATTTCGATATCAGATATCGTATTGATACTATGTCGAAAATTTCACCCAAATTTCATCGAAATTTTGGTAAATGTTGGTCATATTTTGCCCAAATCGAGCAATATTTTGTGAAGGTTCCTCGTATTGGCATTTCGCTTGAAATTTCAATCCCATGTCGAAACTGAAATTTCGACAAAAGTTCGCTGATATTTCGCAAAATCTGAAACCATGAGTTCAAGTGGGGTTAAAACTCCAAAATAAGGGCAGGTGGGTTTTACCAGTATCACCAAAAGGGCAAATACCACACCGAAATCTACCTTCCAAGAAGCTTCTGGTGGACTTCACAATGTAGGGGGTTTCCCACTGAAAAATCATATAACACTTCTCTTCCCCTCTCAAAGAAGAATCAACTCCACCTCTAGGTGCTTCATCCAAACCTTTAGGGGTTCAATTAGGGGCTTAAAACTCCAAAATGTACGACAAACCTCTTTGAGGGGTGATTCAACCATGCCACCAAAAAGGCAAATACCACACCAAAAAATACATCTCCATGGAACTCTGGTGGATTTCACCATGTATGATTTTTCCACTACAAACTCGTAGGGTGTTCCCTCTTCCCCTCTCAAAGAAGAATCAAACTCAAGCTATCTTTTCCTGTTAGAGTTACTAAAGTTATTGTATTTTCTATTTTATTTGAGTCCAATAACCCTTCTAGGACTTATATGTAATCCTCCCTTTTTGCTCTAAAGGATTTCACTCTATATAAGAAATCATAGACCTATGAAATAAGATAACAACTCATTCTCTTGTCCACATTTTCCATTCCATGTATTTCTTCATTGTCACGCTTACCCCTTATCCCTTTGTGTTGGCCTTGGATAGATCATCTTCCATGTTGTTTAGAAATACCTAACATGATCGTAATGTATCTCACCTACAAGTGCAATTGAGAGGAATCCGGAGAAAAAAACACACAATTGCACAGCAAGCATAGAAGAAGGTTTTAACATGTTCTGCCTCATAAATGAGGTTTATAATCATAGGAGGTGTTATCAAGGCTTTAAAAAATGCGAAGTTGACCGAGTCAATTTTTTCGTTATCAAGGTAAGGCGTAAGCCTCGATGCAGGAGAGGCATATGCCTCATATTATAAAGAATATATATATATATATATAAGCTACTATTAAACAGAAATATATTGCATAAAATCTTAAATTTCAAATATTCACAAAATATATTAACAAAATTCTGCATTTAAATATTTCCTAATCGAAAATATGTACACACTATACCATATTAACTATATATGTTAGTTTGAATTTGTGATTATGTAATTTTAATATTGTGAACATGTGAATTCCTTATATTCATACAAAAAATTGCAATCCCCTGTACATATACTATACTCATTGTAGTGATACAAGCAACTGAATATCATTTATTGACATAAATTTATTCATACTAATTAAAAACAATCACTATACACTTGCATGATTTCATTGATGTCATATGGTTGTAATATAAATATTTAGTATATATTTATGAAATAATATATTTTAGAGCTAACATGTAATGATATTATAATACATTTATTGAATCTTATGACTAATATATATGTTTGCACATACGAGGAAATGCGACTAACATATACGAGTACTAGTTGGCATATAATGTGGTTCAATATATGAGGTTTGTTATTAAAAATGTGACTAGTAATACTATATATAGTAATTGTGACTTGTATGTTTGCGGCTAATATATGCTTTACAGACTTAACATTATTGTAAAAGTACAGCTTTACAACATAGTTTATTATTTGTTTGCCCCATTTGCCCCCAAAAATGCATTGCAGACCAAGGCAATGCCTCATACCACCTCAGGTTTGTGAGGCTTAACCTTAGATATCTAGTCTGAGGCTATAGCCTCGAGGCAGTTTTCATGAAAAATCACCTCAAGGCTTACGCCTGGGCAACTCAAGGTGCATTTTTAAAACCATTGGTATTACCTTCAAATGTCAATAGAGTAATAATATGCTTTGGGAATCTACTCTTCTAAGTTCACCAAGAGTTGACCTCTTAGAGCAAAAGTTCGGGACCAATGATAAAAAGCATATGTCATCCTTCCTAAGTACCTAGATACACGATCTAGTCTATCTTGATTCCATATATCATCCTTATAGATGTGTCTTTTTTCTGTATATCTAGGCAGGAAGGGACATCACTAAAGTAGGCAATAATTAAGATATATCCAACAGTCTGGATGGATTTAATTTGTCTTAATAAAACTAACGGGATTGCCTTACCTTACACCTTCCCATATTTGAAATTAAGAATGCACCTTTTATTTATTGCAGTGTCATGGAGGTTGTGCATAGTGGTCACGGGGTTCTAGTCTCTATAAGATGTTGTGGACAATTAGTTTTTTTAAGAAAAAGGGTGTGACATTGTAAGGATGGGCAATTAGCTGCAACCAATTCCTTCTTTTTATGATGTGTTCTTATCAACAAATGGCTTGGATATGACTGTAGTGTGATGGGAGTTGTTTTTTTTATATTATGCACCATTTTTGTCGTGTGTCTATCATTCATTATTGGCTAGCACAAAGAATGGTCAGAAGATCGATGCAGTTTGTCATCCATGCATACGATGTAATAGACAGGTGGCCGACAAGGAGACATCTTCCTTCGAGAGATAAGGAGAACACTGAATATGCATATTCCTCACATAAGCATGTCTGAGAGTGCTTCATCAAGGTTCTAGGTCAGCTTGCCTCTATATCGGTCAAAAGACTTCGTAAGGGTTGTCCTTCGAGAGGAACATTGGCTCACCCCAACATAATCCAAAGACCTTTGCATTATTGTCCTGAAACAAACTTGGAGTGTAATTTACCTCCTTAGAAGTTTGAAGTCCTACAAGAGGTTATTCCTATGAAGAGACCATTGTGTTACCTCAATAAAGATTTGAGGGCCTCCATAAGTTTGCCCCCAATATCATGGCTTAGAATATGGCTAATGTCTGTGGAGGTTAGGAAATATCTCAAAGGTTGTCCCTTAATTGGGATGACACCGGATATCCCTCCATGGAGGTTCAAGGTCCTCTCATAGGCTACCTCCACCATGCCTTTAGTACCACTTACTTTGGTAAAGGTCTGATAAAGAAGCTCCAATAAAAACTAAGAATCAAAGAAAGCAAGAACTGGAAGGATATCTTAGCCTTGACGGCATTAATCTCCAAAAAAATGCATTGAACGAGTAGAGGAAGCAATTAGATGAGCAGAAGTAATTGATTTGCATATAGAGAATACAAGAGCTAAAGTTGATGACTTACTCAAGCACTTACTCAAATATCTAAAAAGGCAACTAAAGTCCATGACTTGCACTACCTCAGTTGTGCCTCCTTTGACCAGTGTTGTCAAAAAAGCTCAAGCTCATCAGCTCGATAAAAGCACATGAGCCTAGATCAAATATTTAATGAGTCCTAGATCGAGTTGGATATGTGAGTTATTAGGGTTATCAAATCGAGCTCGAGTTGGGTCATGCGCAACTCACTAACTAGACTCGATAACTCAATTTAATTTTTATACATTTTCCATTATATATAATATAGGTATAGACAGTATGGCTATTTGGCTTCCTTATTTCCCCCTCCACTTCTACAGCCGTGCCTACTTCTTTCCCCCTATACCGACCCATTCTCCTCTGAGCCTCCCTCTCCAAATTATCCACCTCCACTCCTCTCTGACCTTCTCCACTTATATCTCACCCTCCCCGAGATGTGGCTCTCAAGGCCATTGTTGAAGCTACGAGGGAAGGTGGCAGACTCACAACGGCCCTATAGTTGCCACCCTCTTCTAGGTATCATCCTATTGATGTCTTCTCGATGTTGTCAAATCTATATATCTGTCTCTCTCCTTTGAAGCCCCAATCTTCCGAAGATATTGTTTAAAGAGAGGGTGTATATGGTACCTCTTGCAGCAACGGAGACGTGGCTAGTGGTGATAGGGTTGATGGAATAGGGTCTCATCTGGGAAATATCAAAAAAGGATGAGATGAGCCATAGTCGTTATTTGGGGTGGAGATGGCGGCTGGAAGGGAAAGGAGTGGAAAGAGGTGGTGCAGGAGAGGTTGGTGCCATTTCAGAAGAGTTACAGAGAGGGAAGGCGACATTGCTGAGTCTGTTTTTTTTTGTTTAATTTCCATTGGATTATGTTCAAGTCACATGCATGATGCCATGAGATAACTCCGTTTACGCAAACATACTGATAAGTATCATTTAATTACAACCATTTATATATGTTTGCTTCTTCTTTATCATTGTCACTTTAAAAAATATAAAATGTTGAGAGAGACATCAGGCCTTGTTAAGAGGATCATGAACCAACTCAAACTCAGCAAGTTCGAGTCCAAGCCAGCATTCCAATGCTCGAATCTTTGTGTCCAAGCTCAAGCCTAATCTTGGTTATCAGGTTCTAGTCTAAGTTGGGGTAAACTCGACTCGTTGAACTCGATAGACACCCCTAACTTTCGACGACCTCAACATGGAATTTGATAGAAGGCAATATTGAGTTATAATCTCCAAAGGCACTTTAAAAGTTACGCACATGATCTACATAAGGCCGACACTCTTGAGGTATTGTTGGGTTGGCTCGTACTAAGAGGATGATGTAGCACAAAATTAATAAATAGGGCTAATTTTTATCCGTTAATTTTATTTACGTTTATTCGAGCCGTCGCAATGTTTATTTAAATAAAAGGGATCGCATGTGATCTCAAATTAGTTAGTCGAATTTAAATTTGAATTTTGAATTTCAAATCAGAGTCAAATTAGGATAAGGTAGATTTGAATTTTGATACAAATCAATTAGAGTCAATTTGAATTTTATTTCTGATTTTGTAACCCCACCCCTCCTATGTAAAGGGGGTGGCAGGCAATTGTTTTAGACAGATCAGATTACAATTAAAATTGAGATTTTTATCACTCTCTCCCGTCTCTCTTCTCCCCCCACGCAATCTGCGCGCTTCTCTTCTCCAAAAATCCCTCGTTCTCCGACGAGTTCTCTCTTCTCAACCCCTCCATTTTCTTCTCTACCAAAAATCCACAAATAAATTTATTTTTCCGTCTTTACAAAATTCTATTTGTATCAATTGGTATCAGAGCATGGCCTACAGATCGCACTCACGATCTGACGATCCCTCCAGGTGTTAGCGCCGACATTCAACGAAAAATTATCATTCGTCGGAACGTAAACGGTGAGCCAACGACGCCTACAACAAGGAGATGATGGGCATATTGCTTGACTTCTAAACAAAGCTACGAGATTTGGTTGCTAATTTCGACCCTATGCGCCATCGAATCAAAGTCTTCAATCGTAGAAGTCGCTGTCCAAACCTACGAGGAAGGAAATCATGAAAAACATGCCGTTAACGACAACTTGGTCGCAGTCCAGACCATTGCAGAAGGGGAAAATGTCGACTTGCTCGCTGTCCAGGTATATTCAGACCAGCAAACACCATCTCCGAAGGTGTTTCCGGCAAAATCCACCCCAAAACAATCCCCCGCAACCCCTGCGGCACAACCCCCAGCCCCCGCACCCCTTGCGGTGCACCCCCCCAGTCTCAACGCCCCTCCCCGCCACCCACGCACTTCCAGAAAATTCCCCAACCCCGTCGCCCCTTCCCGTCCCCTCCCCCAACCTCCGGCACCCCCCCAGCTCCATTGCACCCCTCTCCCTCCACCGAAACGACCCCACCACCGTCCCCCGCACAACCAGCCCTCCTATGCCCTTCCTCCAGCGACTTCACCAAACCCCTTCACGTCCTTCTTGTACCACCGCAAACTCCCCTTCCCTCCCCTCTGCCCGCACCCCAGCTCCCCGACCACCGTCATAGACAAAACCCCGACCACCTCCGCCCTTCCGGAGAATACTCCAACCCCAACACCCCCTTCTGCCGCTTCCGCAACTCCGGTGAACTCCCCAAAACCCTCGCCAACAACGCGCCCGCCCCCGCTACTGCTACTCGCCCGTGGCCCTGACACCCTCTCCTACATTCCCTCACTGCCACCCTTCCCCTCCTGACCCGTGTTGTCGTCCTCCCAAATCGAAACTGCAAGTGTTGCCTCTGTTTGATCTCGAGCCATCGAAGCCACTGAAGCCCTAGACTTAGGGTGCGTTTGGTTCGTGGGTTATCCAGGGATGGATAACCCGGTTTTGTGTTTGTGTGTTTGGTTGGTGGGTTAAGGGTTGGGAGGGTTTGTGTGATGTAAGTGTATTGGAATTTGAAAAAGTTGGTAGTTATTATGATATAATTGTATTGAAAAGTGGGTTAGTTCCATTGATCGAGGGAGACACGGTGTGGTAGTGAGCGAGTGTGTTCTTCTTGTTAGCCTTCCGAAAGCAAGTAAATAACTTAAAAGAATCAATTAAACCGTTTTTGCTTGCTAGTTCTCCTTTGTCCACTACAGTTAGCTTACTGTTTTTCTAGTTGTTCTAGTCTTTTTCTTACTACTTTCCTTAGTAGAACTGTGTAGAATTTGTACTTGACAATTTTATGACAGATGCTTGCTTGTCCCCTTTCTACTTGTGGTAGGCAAGGGTCTGACGATCGAGTAGCCGACATAGTTTGGCTGCTGTCATTTCTTTTTGGAGGACGGTCATGACAGGTTTGGTATCAGAGCAAGGTTACCCCGATACACGCATTCGCATAATTTAATAGCTTGAGTTTCGAATAGCGAGAGTCTTCTGACTGTGAAGCTGAAGGGGAAAATTTTTGACATTCATAAGATTTATGTAACCACAAGTCACCAGAATATTTCATTCATATAAGTATCCCAAGAGGAGAAATAGTACAACTGATTATTTCCTAAAGTGTGCTTAAATATGCTATGATCCGATACAAGAAGGATTAACATGGCACCACGAGCAGCTCGTGATCAACTAGGAGAGATGACGCAGGTGATAGCCGCACTCACTGATCTACGAGAGAGACAGGATCAGATACTTGCCCAGCAGACTGAGTTGGCGGAGCGACAGACTGGGATGGAGTTGAGGATGGAGGAGCTGTCTGACTTCTCATACCACCCATCCAGGGATGAGTCCGCTAGAGTCGAGCATCTATTCTCTGAGGATATTCACCAGCATTCTGAGGCAGAAATTCCGAGGGAGTCAGGAGCCGACAGAGCTGAGGTAGGTCAAGGGCTTGTAGTAGGAGCAGAGGTCAAAGGGTTTGTTCTTCCTACTGCACTGAGGCACCATGATGTTTTCACATCCTACCAAAGAGCTGGAGTACCCAAGTTCCAGGGCACGGGTACATCTGACGAGGCCGAGCAGTGGCTTAGGACGGTGTCGCAGGTGTTCAGGATGATTCAGGCACCACCAGAGTCGTGGTTACCCTTTGCTAAGTTCTCACTTACTGGGTTTGCAGAGTGCTGGTGGGAGGATACTGTGTCTGAGATGGGGCGTATGCCGACTTGGACAGACTTTGAGACCCACTTCATAGCCCACTTCTTCTCAGGGAAGTGGAGAGAGACACAGCGTAGGTTGTTTGCAGAGCTGAGACAGGGCAGGATGACAGCGTGAGAGTACTTTGTGCGCTACATAGAGTTGTCATGCCACACTTCTTTTGCAGCTGCTTTTCCAAATGAGAATCTGGAGAAGTTTGATCATGGCATGAGGGAGGATGTTCAGGAGAAGTTGGCAGGGCTGAGATTGACTACCATCGCTGAGGTTACTGACGTAGCAGAGCGAATTGAGGACGTCCACGAGAGACATTTTGGGAGTATTTTTAGACCGCCACCGGTACCACAGAGGTCGTCTGGACCTATTCGGCGGCAGTTCCGACCACATCGGTGAGCATGACGCTTTCGTCCGATAGGGACAACTTCTTCTAGCAGTGTTCGCTCGACCCCCACGACCACTTTGGGAGGAGCACTGGCCAGTAGAGGTTTTGAGGCAGCGTGACCATCTGGGTCGCAGAGGTTTGGAGCATAGAGCACGAGACCCGTAGAGAGTACCGGTCCATCTTCTACGCCGAGCAGGGCGATCAGGTGCTACCAGTGCCAGTAGGTGGGACATGTCAGGTCCCAGTGCCCACAGCTACTGACTCCACCACCTCCACCTCCACCGCGTTCGAGAGTTACCGAGAGGAGCTCCAGGTACAAAGGTCAACAGAGACCAGCTCATAGCGCAGCAGGATCCAGTGCCGGATCTATGCGGTAGGGACAGATTCACACGGTTATAGATGAGCAGACACGATTCGCGGCCACGATCGTGAAAGGTATGGTTTCAATTTCGAGCCATCCTTTTCACGTGTTGTTTGATTCTGGTGCTACCCATTCATTTCTTGTTGTTAGGCTTCTAGAAACATTGGGTAGAGTCACGGAGGATGTCGATCCTCCATTTCACATCCGAGGGCCAGGAGGACAGTTGTTTGTGATTTCAGAGATAGTTAGAGGGCTACCAGTGTCCATAGGCGGTCACGAGATGACTGCGGACTGCCTTCTACTACAGCTTGATGAGTTCGACATGATTTTGGGCATGAATTGGTTGTCTACACATCATGCCTTAGTCGATTGTTACAGGAAGACTGTTGTCAGGATCCCTGGCTTGACAGAGTTCACTTTTGAGGGGACATTGCAGGACTCCAGGATGGAGTACATTTCAGTGCTGAGAGCACAACGACTGGTTGATCAGGGATGTGACACTTTTCCGGCCTTTGTTCAGGAGGTTACAGATAGAGAGCCGATGGCTCAGGACATTAGATTTGTGTCGGAGTATCCCGACATGTTTCCTGAGGAGTTACCAGGACTACCTCCAGTTAGAGAGATCGAGTTCAAGATCTCGTTGCTTCTCGATACGTAGTGGATCTCAATGGCTCCATATCGCATGGCACCCGCAGAGCTGAGAGAGCTGAAGGTGCAGCTACAGGAGTTGCTTGACTTAGGCTTCGTGAGGCCGAGCACTTCACCTTAGGGCGCTCCTGTACTCTTTGTTCGAAAGAAGGATGGAACCATGTGGTTGTGCATTATTTACAGACAACTGAACAAGAGGACGGTGAAGAATCGTTATCCTCTGCTATGCATTGATGATTTATTTGATCAGCTACAGGGATCTTCGGTGTTCTCGAAGATCGACCTCCGCTCGGGTTACCATCAGTTGAGGATTCGGGAGACTGACATCTCGAAGACATCCTTTCGGAAATGGTATGGCCACTACGAGTTTGTAGTGATGCCATTCGGACTAACGAATGCCCCCGCGACATTCATGGGCATGATGAACATAGTGTTTTGTCCTTACTTGGACAAGTTTGTTGCGGTGTTCATAGATGACGTGCTGGTTTACTCGAAGAATGAATGGGACCATGAGAACGACTTGAGAACAGTGCTTGGTACCTTGAGAGAGCATAGACTGTATGCCAAGTTGAGTAAGTGTGAGTTTTGACTACCTCAGGTCTCATTCTTGGGACACGTCATCTCAGGAGCAGGAGTTGCAGTGGACCCTGCGAAGATAGATGCAGTGATGTCTTGGGAGCAGCCCAAGACAGTGACACAGATCCGTAGTTTTCTTGGGTTGGCAGGCTATTACAGACGCTTTGTCAGCAACTTTTCGCGGATCGTACTACCCTTGACGCGTTTGACGCAGAAGGGAGTACCTTTTGTTTGGGATAGTTTGTGCAAGCGGGCCTTCAGGGCACTGAAGGAGAGACTTACTACAGCTCTGATTCTTGCTCTACTATCAGGTACACAGGACTACACGGTTTACACAGACGCATCAGGTGATGTTTTGGGAGCAGCGCTGATGCAAAGGGGCATGTGATTGCCTATGCTTCGAGATAGTTGAGACCGCATGAGCGGAATTACCCCACGCACGATCTTGAGTTGGCGGCAGTGGTCTTTGCTTTGAAGATCTGGCGCCACTACTTGTACGGGGGTGACTTTGAGCTCTTCACAGACCACAAGAGTCTGAAGTACGTATTTGATCAGAAGGAGTTGAACATGAGACAACGTAAATAGTTAGAGCTGCTGAAGGACTACGATTGCACGATCTCTTACCATCCCGGTAAGGGAAACGTGGTTGCAGACACCCTCAGCAGGAGAGCGCACACGGAGGGTACGATGAATTGGCTATACACTTGGGACTTACTTGCAGCACTAACGGATTGGCATCCGCAGGACAGTGCGTCTTCTCCCATTTCCGTACCTCTGAGGTACATAAGTCTTTGGGACCGTATAGTGGCAGGTCAGCAGACAGACCCGTGGATTCGCGACAGATACATGCGAGCAGTGAAGGACTTGTTTGATGACTTTGTTGTCTCAGAGTTGATTCTGTCGAAGGCAGGTCGGGTAGTGGTTCCCAACGATGAGCATCTACGAAGAGACATACTTGACGAGGCGCATTGTTCGCATCTTTCCATTCATCTCGACGGTACGAAGATGTACCACGATCTTCGCAGACATTTCTGGTGGGACGGGATGAAGAGGGACGTAGCTGGGCATGTCAGCAGGTGTTTGACTTGCTAGATGGTGAAGGCGGAGCATAGACGACCACCTGGTTTACTGCAGCCTCTCCCCATTCCTGAGTGGAAGTGGGAGAGCATTTCGATGGACTTTGTTACGAGATTGCCAAGGACACCGGGAGGCCAAGATTCCATTTGGGTCATTGTTGATAGGTTGACAAAGTAAGCACATTTTATACATGTTAGCATGACTTATACACCTTCTCAGTTGGCCAGATTGTACATACAACACATTATGAGATTACATGGCATACCCCGAGAGGTAGTGTCTGACAGAGACTCGAGGTTCACTTCTCATTACTGGCAGCAGTTCATGTCAGCATTACATACCGAGCTGAAGATGAGTTCAGCGTATCACCCTCAGACGGACGGGCAGAGTGAGCGTACGATACAGACCTTGGAGGATCTTTTACACGCATGTTCTCTACAATGGAAGGGATCCTTGAAGGATCATTTACCTCTTGTTGAGTTCACTTACAATAACAGCCATCATTCGAGCATCGACATGGCACCATTCGAGGCTCTTTACGGGCGAAGATGCCTTACGCCAATCAGTTGGTGCGGGGTAGGCGATCATGCATTGTATACCGTGGATCTCTTGGAGGAGACTGCGAGGGTTGTTGACTTGGTGAGGAGGAAGCTCTTGACGGCACAGAGTCGCCAGAAGAGCTACGCAGATCGACGACGCCAACACTTGGAGTTTCAGGTTGGAGACTTTGTGTTCCTATGTGTATCGCCCATGAAGGGGATACAACGGTTTGGAGTTCGTGGCAAGTTGGCGCCACGTTTTGTTGGGCCATTCGAGGTACTTTCACGTGTTGGGAAAAATGCATATAGACTGGCACTTCCCCCACGTTTGGCGGCCATATACGACGTATTCCATGTGTTGAACTTGAGAAAGTACGTGCATGATCCTCGACACGCCATCAGCTATGAGAGCCTTGACGTAGAGCCAGAGTTGACATACGAGGAGGAGCCTGTACAGATACTTGATTTCACGGTCAGGAGGCTTCGGAACAAGGAGATTCCCTTGGTCAAGATCCTATGGCACCGACAGGGTATTGAGGAGGCGATATGGGAAATTGAAGCAGGAATGCGCGAGAGATACTCGCGACTTTTCTCAGGTACCTTCTCAGTTTAAATTTATCAGTTTATCTGTGTGGCAAGCCATTTCACATTTTGGGTAATAACCTTCTTTGAGGTTTTTATGGGCTAAAAACCTTTTGAGGTTGTTATGACAGACCAAACAAACCTGATTTAGACACGGAGTCTCAAGGACGAGACTCTCTTCGAGGTTTTTATAATTGTAACATCCCTAAATCATAATGATAAAAAGCAAAAAAATTCCCCAGGTGTCACAACATCGGATTAACTCTAAGCTAATTAAGTAGGCGAATGACGTGTTTTGACGGGTAACCTAAGGTCCTCGGGAGGAGGTTGTGACACCCAGGGCTTCGCTTTTTATCAGCTAACACCTCCTTGTACGAAACGAAGAAACAAACCCACTTTGTAGGGCTCATCGAGGTCTAGAAGAAGCTCCAAGTCTCAGGCTTCGCCGAAACAACCCCGGTGGTCCTTGACCGTTTTGAGGAGCTCCACAGTCGCGGAAGATCTCCAGGAGCATTTTGCACCATCTTTGTGCACCTGGGAGTGAAAAATCCAGAAGATACGATCGAAGTCCATTTGGGCAGAGTTCTTCGTCTATTCTTCCATGCGGCCTCTCCACCGTTCGATCAAGTGCCAACTCCAAATGTTATAGCTATTGTCCGATGCTTCGAGCCTTGCCCGCCAGATCTTGGGCGAAGATCTAATCTCCGCCATTGAAGCATGAAGGAGTATCATTCATTGGATGATCGCCATGTGGATAAGTGGCACGTCCAGAGCAATCCATTCACACATAGTAGGGCATATTTTGTACTTTTAACCCCCTTGTTTTTGTATTTTAATATTTAATCTATGAACTTTCATCTGTAGTGTTAAAGTTTTGTAAAAATTGCATTGAACTCCCTGATCTTTTAGTATTTGCATATTATTCCAGTCCACGTCACCTCACGTGCAGCCTCGCGTAAGGTGGCGATTTTGCAGAGACACCCTTATGGCTTCTTGTATTTCATTCTAGTCTTTTAAATTTGAATATTAATTGTAATATTTTGGGATATTTGCAGTATATCCCATGTCCTTATTTTTAATTGCAAAAATACACGTTCTAGGACATTATTTTTGTGATTGTCTTCTATTTATTAAAATTATCATCAATGCTCCAAAAATTCTCAAAAAAGAGGGATAGGTGCCTACTTACATATATTTTCATCTATATATTTTTTGCATTTCAGGTACTTTAAATATTTATTAAAAATAAAAAGAGCACGTTTTTGTTATTGTTTGACTTATAAAATACCAACAAATATAATAACATTTTGTAAAATTCCCCAAAAATTCTATTTTATTTATTATTGTATTTTCTAACTCAGATAAAAAATCTCTAAAAGTAAAAAAAGAAAAAGGAAAATTTTTAAAAAGCTCTGAAATCTAGTAAAAAATAAAACTCTCAAAAACTCCAAAAGTAATTATTTTTGTTTCTGAATTTTCTTTATATTATTATCTATGTATTAAAATTGATTTGGAAAGTATTGGATACTTATTGATATTTTTAATCTCTAAATCAATTTGACATAATTATTTAATCCCTATTTTGGGATTTTTTACTTTAAAAACATATATAAATTAGCGAAAATCCCCTAAAAATCACAAAATGGTAAAAAAATAAATCCCAAAAATATTTAATTCTACAATTGTTGACTATTTTTAGTTGTATTTATAATTGTATTACCTTGTACTATATATAGCCTTATATATTCCTATATTATATACTTAAAAGTAAAATAAACTAAAAATCAGAAAATATAAAAAGAAATAAAAATTATAAAACTAATAATAATTAAAAATATAAAAAATTAAAATCAATAAAAAATACCAATTAAAAACTCATAAAAAACTAAAAATATAAAAATACCCAAAATCGTTTATTGTCTTTCTTGGCCAATATTTGATTATCTATCCTCATTTGTTTCCTGTGTTCGGCCCCTGTTTTACTTGTCACTATACATCTATTTGTAGGGTATAATAAATTTTGATCCACACTTGCTTGCTCTGTTTGAATTATACATTGTGTGGGTTGATTTTCGATTGACCTCGAGCTTTATTAGTGGCCGCCTCAGCGATAATATATCTTCGCTTCTATGAGGATATTATTTTAGACCCTTGTAAAATCCGAGTCATCAAATGGTGCCGTTGTCGGGAAGCAACACATAGGATAGAATTTTGGGTCATTTTATCTCATTATTTTTTTCCATTTATTTTCCTTCCTATTTGATATAATTGTTCATTGTGTTAATATTCTGGCTTTGATTTTTCTTGCAAGGGACTTTGAGATGATGACGACCTCCTAGGGGGTCGAAGCACCTGAGTCGAGGAGACTTGGTCCTACTTGTGGACTAAGAGGAGAGAGAAAGAGGGAGAGAGAGGAGGAGCATTAGCATAGGATCTTTGTTTTTATCTTCTGTGAGAGAGTCTCATTTACTTTTGCATTACTTAATTTGTAATAATACATGTACTTTGGATTTTGGGCACTCGAGCCTAATTTCCAAGTGTTTGTTCACTTGGGGGCTCACCGCATTTTTCTTGCGTTTTCTTCACCTTCTACATTTTTGTTCTCCCTATTTTCCCCATTTATTTCCTTTATTTTCCACAATTTCTGATTTCTGTCTTATTTTTATTTGTTTTGTGGAATGAGCCCTTAGCATTTTAGGCTTGCTTGATCGATTAAATTAAAGCCAAACACCTAATTATATCTGCATGCACCCATAGTTTTACGTTTGCATTTGATTTAAAAATTAATTGTTAATAACATAGAATTGAAACCACGTGCCGAGAGAGGCCTCCACACAGTGCTTGCAGGACCCATTATGGTAGGCACCGAGGAGCCTCCAAGCTCAGACTCTAGGTTTCATTCTTAGTGTTTAGCATTTGGTTCTTCACATGTAGCAATTGCCTGCTTAGGACAATTTATGAATTCATATTGGCATACAGTATAGGTTTACGAATTCTTGCTTTGCATCTAACATGGAGAGCGCTGGGAAGCACTGTAAGTCTTCTAACTGAGCATTCATCATAGGCACTAAGGTGAGATTTCCATCATAGTGAGTCCTTTCATTGCTTTGTCATTCTCTCCCTCTGTTTTTGGATCATATAGGAATTTAAAGAAAATAGAAAAACATTAGGCACTTGTATTGAATATATTCAAAGAAAATGATAACACAAGAAAATAAAAAATGAACTGTTAAAAATACTTGGCCTAAATAAAATTGATTAATTGGACTCTTTAAATTGGATGAGAAAAGCCCTCATTTGTTTTCAGGTATTATTACAAAATGTCCCCTTCCCGAGAGAGTGAGTGATATCTTAAGGATTAGAGCCAAAATCCCAGTCTGTAACTGCCTTGTGAATCGCATGGATTTCCGAAGTATTGGCGCTTATATCTTACATGGACAAGTAGGGCCTGGTCAACGATGATGTTCTCGCCTTGTGTAGAACATCGACCTTGTCCAAAGTATTGAGCTTAGCTCACACCTTCATGAGTGTGTCCATCCCATCGTCTTTCATTTGAGTAGGTCCTTGCATACTCACATGTGATTCCGTTGCGAGCGAGGTCCGAAGTAGTGGTCGCCTATCAGCTTCCTCCCTCTTATTTCTTTAGCTGAGTAGGGATCCAGGAAGGGTTACAAGGACTTCAAAAAGTGCAGACTACATGTTACAAATGAGGAAGACAAGTACATGATACTTTTTCAGTAGTACTCTCGCTCCTAGAATTAGCGCTTTAAGGACTCGGTAAAAGATAATTGCCTGAAAATCAATTTAAAACCTACAAAGATAACTGTCTAACCTTCACAACTTCATGGGTTGAGTTGGTGAATCCATTGTATTGAGATTTGATTGATTAATTTTTTTAAGGTCAATATCAAAAACATCATTCCTTTGCACCATTTTTCATTTCTTTTCTTTTGCATATGTCCTCTTTGACCCCAGCTCACTTTGATCTATCTACTGTTTTATTCTCCTTTTATTTCTTGTTCATCTCCATATCATTCATCCATCATCTATATCCTTTTGACCCTCTCAAGATGTCGTCCCATGGATGGCTTATTCGGGACTCCGCCGAAAGCCACATCGATTCCATGTTGCCAACATGTCCAATCATTCGAAGCGATTCCCGGATTCATAGTTCAGACTTCGTGAATCACCCTCAGGACTCCCTGCTTCTTCTTCCTCACCTAGGTCGGGAATAATCTCTTCCCGAGTTCTTCCTATTCTGGATGGAGATTGATTTCACTCCATATTCTTCTCCATCCCTTATAAGATTTAGAATTGACCCTAATTTTGAATTATTTTCTCCTTCTGGTGCTTGCATACAGACTGATCGGGGTGTATTTTCCATTATAGATCTTGACCCCAATCTCAAGATAGAGTTAGAGGTAGAACCAGACATAGCTCTTGCATGATGAGGAAAGGGACCACAACCCCAACCAGCCGAAGAGCCAGATTAGGGAGAAGGGCAGCATACAACTCAGAATGAAGTAAAGGGCCAGCTCCTCGCATCTATCCAAGTAATCTAGCAGCAGTTGATTAACCAAAGATTAGCCCAGGTTTCTTTCCAAGACATGTTAAATGATTTGAGGAGGAGGACTGACTAGAGAGATGGCAGAAGGGAGGTTTAATTCCGTAGAGAAGATGAGGAGAACAAGGATGATGCAGAGGACAACTATTCAGTAGGTGGACCTCGTCACAAGGGAAGAGAGGCAAGACCTCTGTAGCCAAAGCCTACACTAAAGCACACTTATAACCTTGGGGCTGGCCATGTCATCGAGTGGATTTAGATTCCACCCATCCATGCTTTGAGCTAAAGTCGTAGTTCTTGTCCTACTCCCATCCTTCTACGGCAATACAATAGAAGAGCCATACATCCAACTACAACAATTCGGTCGCATATGTGCAACAACACATTATCCATATATCCCTCTAGGGGTAGTCAAGATGACTGCCTTCCCCTTTAGCCTCTAGGACAAGGCCCTTTATTAGGATAATCATTTGGAGAAGGTAGTGACCACATGGGAGTAGGGATGAGCATGGGCCGGGCCCTACAGGGCCCAGGCCCAGGCTCTTTTATGTTTGTGGGCTTAGGGTTGGGCTTAGGCCCACTAAATTTTTTTGAAGGCCCAGGCCCAAGCCCGACCCAATTATAATGGGTCGGGCCTGGGCCGGACCAGCTCATAATGTATCAAAAATCAATTGGGCTTGGACCGGCCCAAAACTTATGAGTCTAGACTTGGTGGGCCCGTAAACTTAGCGAACCCTCATCTGATTATTTTGATTGTAATCTTTGTTATGAAGTATTTATTAGTTATTTAGGTCTTTATTATTTAGTTATCCTACTGTTTTGCACGGATTTGGTCATATCTATGATTCTACAGTATCTAATGGAAAGAGTTTCATAGAGATGTTATAGAAACATGTGCAAATAATAGTAAACAAACATATTGAAAATGTACCTCGAATGGATTAATTTGTTGACGTAACTCCCTCATTAAATCCAGATGAATATATCAAAGTGAGAGATCAAAGTCTAGACACATATGGGCT
Organism: Ottelia alismoides; assembly: GCA_037367405.1. NCBI lineage: Eukaryota > Viridiplantae > Streptophyta > Magnoliopsida > Alismatales > Hydrocharitaceae > Ottelia > Ottelia alismoides. The sequence continues at coordinate 332,186 of JAZKJV010007250.1, read as the reverse complement.
ATATGTGAGCCAGGCTATCGGGCGTAATGGACATAATTTTGGGCTTCTATGCGGGCCAGGCTATCGGGACTAACGAGCCTAATTTTGGGCTTCTATGCGGGGCGGGCTATCGGGCCTAACGGGTCAGGCCGGTAGGCCCGAGCCCGGCCCAATTATTAAATGGGCCTACATCTTTGGCCCAAGCCCAGCCCATAAATAATTCAGGTTCGGGCAGGGGCGGGCTATACGGGCCGGGCTGGGCCGGCCCAGCCCAATGCTCATCCCTACATGGGAGGAGCTGAAGTTTGCCCTTTTGCACAAATTTTACCTTCTCGATCGCTTGAATCAGATGCGTGCCGACATCTCTATATTCATTCAGCAAACCCACGAGATGATTCATGAAGCTTGGGAGCGATTTAGAGATCTGCAAGAGAAGTGTCCCTACCACAAAACCTTGAAGATAAGTCTGGTTTAGCACTTCTTCGATGGACTAACACTTGAGAGCCAAAAGCTAGTAGACGCTGCTTGTGGTGGCTCGCATTTTAACAAGAATGAGGATGTCGTCTGGGACATTTTTTAAGAGATTGTCGAAGGAGAGACCGCTCAATCCTCATCCTGTGCATACATGAAAATGCTCGCCACCGACCAAAAGATTGTTAACATGGCGACTCATGCCAAAGATAAAAATGAGAGCTCCAACCTTAACCTCATCTGGAGCCATTTGTCTAAGTAGACATCATTGAGAAGAGGTAACATGACCTCAAAAAACTTGCAGTTATTGAAAAGAGGACCCATGGCTTGGAGAAGCTCGATATGATTTCCCAACAGCTGGAGCAGCTCGTTCGAGCATTGAATGCCAATTCCTGCAATTTTGTATCTACCACTATCGAAACTCCCGTTGAGCAGAAGGAGCCAATACCAACACAACCTCCTCAGCCTAGTCTCCTACTGCCCCAACACGTCCAGCATGTGTATTACGTGCAGGCCCCAGAGCAGCCCTTGTAGTCCTAAACACATATGGTTATTTACCAACCAGAGTCCTAGTCTGCCTATCATGAGCATTTTTGTCCACCCCCGCCACTCATCCAAGAGATAAACAGTGCCTGGAAAAAAATGAAGCACAGTAACTCATCCTTAAGGACAACCCCCAGGGTCAGAACATGGGCAACACGCCATGTCACTAGCAGTAGCTGGGTGGAAGACCCTACCAGGCCTCGCATCAGCACCATCCTCCACATTACAGGAACAACTTGAGGCAAGGATACTAACAGGGTCAGCAACAGTCCGGCTACAGGCAGCAGAGCTATCACCAGTAGCGGTAAGCTGCTCATTTTTATAACTGGTACTCCAGTCCTCCTCAATATTCCTCATATCCACCCTCCTCACTATTAGAACCATTAAGGTTACCAGCAGCAACCTCCTCCATAGCACTAAAGGCCTACACAGGGCGACTCTTTTGAGGTTGTGCCGCTTAACACTACCCTGGATTGTCTGGCTCAACTGATCAAGAACATGGCTGAAATGATCCAGAATATCGACGATCTGACATGTGCGAAGACTATCATACCAGCTCAGGTTGAGGCAAATCTGAACAACTTCCGTCGCAAGGATAAGGTAGTTGATAGTGCCCAACCCAATTCAGGTGATCTTAATTGCTTTTTATCTAATGTTGTACTCAAGAGCGGTAGAACACTCTAGCCATCAACAAAAAGGGAAGAACATTGCATTTGACGGTGACTCTTCAACCCAACCAGCAGGAGGGCCAAGCACCATTTTTGCAGCACCGGAAGAAGAAACAAAAATATAAAAAAATGAAGAAAATCCAAAAAGAAGGAAGCAACAACAGACTCGGTGGAAATCAACCAGCCCATGAGACTCCTACAACAACATCAACCGATCGAAAGACACCCCTTGAAGCCGAGCCAGCTATTTTTGGTCCACAACTTGTAGATTATTTTGTATGTTCACACTGTCTACCTATAAATAATAATATGGACACAATTTTGAATGATAGAGTTTCAGATTATGTAAATATACCTTTTCCTCAAGCAATGAGAAAACATAAAAAAATCAAAATTTTGAAAATATTTTATTTGATCCTGCTATTGTGGAAATTATACAAAATTTGATCTTAAACATGCCTTTGATGAAAGCTCTCAAATACATGCCTGCTATGAAGAAAGGATTAAAAGATGCATGTACTACAATGTGCAATCCTCGCCCCCACAACCCAAGGAATCAAGGTGTCAAGCATGAAAAGCACATAATCACCATGCCACCGTCAATGCCATCAGCAATCTCTTAGATAAAAAAAGACAAGGGAGTGCCACTCATTCATTGTCAGATATTCAACCAAGAGTTTGAATGCACATTGCTCGACAACGAGGCTTTTGTCAATTTGATGTCAGCCTCACTACTCATAGAATTTGGGTTGGGACCGCTTATGCCAACAAAGATGACTCTGTAGTTTGCAGACAAATCCGTCATGTGGCCTAGAGGCATGTTGGAGGACGTGATCGTGACCGTTCAAGGGATTCAATTCCATGTTGATTTTGTCGTACTAGACATGGATGTCTCCACACCTTTGCTCCATACCCCTATCATCCTTGGTCGGCCGTTCCTTTAAAAAACCAAAGCATTAGTGAATTATAGTATTTGAGAAATCACATTCAGCTACAGCAGCAACAAAGTACAGATACAAACCATCTCCAAGTCAAAGCCAATAGCGGGAGCATCTGAAGTGAGTGTGCTTGCACCAAATTGCCAAGAAGACTGTGACTTGATGGCTGAGATTCAAGATATAAATCTATTCATGGATGGCAGTGAGATCCACGAATTCCTCTACCCCCAGGAAGAAGTGGATACAATAGTCGAGTTTCCCTCTATCGATGAGAATGAGACTTTTGTTGAGGCACTTGACAATTTTTGTGTGGACCATCTCAGCCTCGAAGACCGAGAACTGATTATTGAAGATCTCTGCAATAATGTGGATTCTATTGAAAATTCTTATGAACAAGCAGAGTTGTCAATGGTGGACATTGAACAGATGAAAGAACCTGCACCTATAGTAATTTCTAAGGTTACTAGTGAAGCTGCTCCGACTCTGCTTGAGCTCAAGCCATTATCCTCCAACATGAAGTACACATTCCTTGAGGGTGAAACAAAAATGTATCCGGTCATCATTAATGCTCATATGATGCAGATCAAGAATATCATCTGATGTAGGTTCTTGAACATAACTGCAAGTCAATTAGGTGGAAAATTTCGGATCTCCATGGCATAAACCCTTCATTGTGCTCGCTTCACATTTACCTTGAGGACAACAACAATCCCTCTCGTGAATTCTAGAGGAGACTAAATCTGAACCTTTGGGAGGTTGTCATGAAAGAAATTTAGAAATGGTGTGATGCGGGGTTTATATATCCCATCTCCAACAGTAAATGGGTGAGTCCTATGCACGTAGTGTTGAAGAAATCGGGGATCACCATAGTGAAGAATGACAAAGGAGAGGAGATTCTGACCAGAGTACCCACTTCTTGGTGAGTGTGTGTTGACTATAAAAGATTGAATCTTGCCACCAAGAAGGACCACTTCCCACTACCCTTCATTGACCAGATTCTTGAGAGACTGACCGAGAAGGAATATTTCTACTTCTTGGACATGTAAGCTGGATATAATCAAGTAGCCATTGTTCCTGAGGACCAAGAGAAAACCACATTCACCTGTCCATTTGGGATGTATGCTTTCTGACAGATGCCATTCGAGCTATGCAATACCCCAACTACATTCCACCGATGTATGCTTGCAATTTTTGTTGACATGGTGGGCTGTTTTCTGGAGGTTTTCATGGATGATTTCTCGATCTATGGAGATTCGTTCGATCAATGTCTTGATTAGTTAGACTGAGTTCTACAGAGGTGATGCGAAGTTAATCTTGTGCTCTCATGGGAGAAGAACAACTTCATGGTGACCAAAGGGATCGTGTTGGGTCACGTTGTATCAAAACGTGGCATGGGCGTTGACCCAGCCAAGGTGGAGGTGATTTCCAAACTTGAGCCACCGACTACCATCAAGCAAGTCCAGTCTTTCTTACGGCATGTTGGTTTTTACCAATGATTTATTGAAGATTTCAGCAAATTGGCTCGACCATTGATTGAATTGTTAGGCAAGGATACAAAATTAATTTTTGATAACCATGTGCTCCAAGCCTTTAATCAACTAAAGGATTTGATCACTCATGCTCATGTCTTGCAACTACCAGATTGGACACTTTCATTCTAAATAATGACATATGCGTCATACTACGCCATAGGTACAGTATTGGGATAGAGAAATATAAAGTGTCATTTGCGATTCACTACACTAGCAGAACCCTAGATAAAGCTAAGAAGAACTACACATTTACAGAGTAAGAGCTGCTAGCGATAGTTTATATATTGAAAAAGTTCGGATCCCATCTCCTTGGATCCAAGGTGATTATATATACTGACTATTCAACCATCCGGTACTTACAACAGAAGAAGAACGTCAAACCACGTCTCATCAGATAGATCCTTCTGCTCCAGAAGTTTGATATTGAAATAAGAGATAAGCCTAGAGTCAAGAATGTGATCGCCGATCATTTGTCCCGACTTCCCGAGCTTGAAGCTCCTGAGTTGAACCTGCAACCTATCACTGACACCTTTCCGGATGAGGCAATCTTGTCAGCCTCCTCGCTCCCTAGTATGTCGATATTGTGAATTATCTTGTGTCCAAGAGAACACCACAAGATTGGACAAAGATGAAAGTAGACAAGTTTTTGTTTGATATCCATTTCTACAAGTGGGAGGAGCCATATCTCTTTCATGAGGGGCAAAATTGCATCTAAAGAAGGTGTATCTGTCAGGAGGAAGTCCATAGTGTCCTCACGCATTGTCGTGATCGAGAATATAGAGGACATCACTCAAGAAAAAGAACGAAACAAAAGTACTTCAAAACAACCTATGGTGGTCAACCTTATTCAAAGATGCAGAAGAGTATGTGAAACACTGCACTGACTGCCAGAAGATGGGTGGAACCATTGGAATGAGAAACACAATACCCCTGAGTTTATCTAGATTTCAGATGTATTCGATGCTGGGGGCATTGATTTTATAGGCCTATTTCCTAATAGTCAGGGATATGAATACATTTTGCTTGTTGTCGACTATATCAGTCATTGGGTGGAGGCTATCCCAACATGAGCCGTCTGCAGTCGTATCGTCTGTCGATTCCTGAAAAATCACATCATTTCAAGGTTCAGAATTCCGAATACTCTCATATCAGATGGGTGTAGCCACTTTATTAACAGAGAGGTGAAGAAGTTGACTCAAGAATTCTGCATTGAACATCGTGTCATGTCTCCCTACCACCCACAGTCCAATGGCTTGGCTAAATGCTCAAATAGGGAGATTAAAACAATTCTTCAAAAACTCAAGCATTCGGATCGTAAGAACTGGTCTCAGCTGCTTGACTCAATTCTTTGGGCTTACAGAACAACGCACACGTCACCTTTGGGAATGTCTCCTTATCGCCTGGTCTACGGCAAGCCATGCCATTTGCCTGTGGAACTCATTCATAAATCCTTGTGGGCAATCAATGTTTGCAATTTGGATTCCAAGAAAGACGGGAAGAATCGATAAGTTGATCTGAACAGATTGCTCGAATTTAGAGACTACACATATGTCAATAGTCTGATGTACAATGAGGAGGTCAAGAAGTGTCATGACAAGCACATCCGTAGAAAGACTTTCGAGCTGGGTGATGAATCTCCATTTCATCACCTTTATTCTATCATTTTGGCCTTAAAAACCCCAACAAATGCATGTAAATGACATCAATTTATCCATAATAGCATTTAGTATTTATTGTACTAATTGTACATAGAATAAGGTTTTTAATGCCAAAAGTATAGAATAAAGAGAAGAAAAGAAAAAGGAATAAAATATTACAAATATTTTATGACCCGAACCCCGAGACCAAGGCCAGCATGGAATTGGTCGACAAGGAATAAAGTAGGGGGAGATAAGGGCCAATAGTACAATAAATACCTCATTTATTTATTCATTCATTCATGCATCGTGACACCTATTTTGTATATACTTATTTATTCATTAAATAAAAAGATTTTGTACATGAAAGTTGTAGAGAATAATGTAAATAAAAATACAAAATTGAGTTTGTCCAAAAATGATACACAGTGTACATGTTATACCTAGAATAAAAAGCCAAAATCTCAACTTCATAGACCCATATCTTACAAATAAAAACTCAAAATCACCCAAAATCACCTTCAATTGTATATTACTTTTCAAGAGCTATTTAATAAAATTAGTTTCATAATTTTTGGAGTCCATCTGTGGAAGTTAGGTTTTTGGCCCTTATTGTACATAATACCCGATTAAAATATTAAATTTATTCATTATTCATTATCTTTATAAATTGATGATTTTAGAATCTCGTAAATAATATACATAATACACACACATATTGAAATTAGAATAAAACCCAAAAAGAATTTGTGAAATAAAATAAGCTTATGCAATACATAGGCAAAATACCTATGTTGTATATGTAATAAAAGGGGATTTCATTATTTTATTCTTTATTCATCTATATTTTTATAATAATGTAAATATTACATATTATTTATTAAAAATACAAATTTAAAATAAAATCCAATAAAATTCATTAAATAAATAAAAGATATATAAAATATAGGTAAAATACCTATTAATATACCTACATACCACATACACCTATTTATTTAAATATGTAAATAAACTCATAAAAATTAAATAAAAATATATTTACACTCATAAAAATAAGTTAAAAATTTATAAAATAAGAAAATAAAATAATAAAATAAAAATATATCAAATAAAAATAAATACGTGTAAATACACTTATAAATACATTATTAAAATAAACCCATAATAAAATACATCAAAAAATTAAAGAAAAATCATGAATAAATACTACATTAATTAATACACATTTTTTATTTTATAAGCAAAATATAATAAAATCATTTATGGGGTTAAATTAATGAGTCAATAATCGAGCTGACGTGGACCAATCAGAAGCCAGGGAATGTTGACCCCCGGTCAACTTCCCCCTGCGCCTCTGACTTCTGTCAGACTTGTCCAATCCCTGATATTCCTCCATTTTTCCCGCATGACCCGTAGCTCAATCGCCCTCGATCCCTTCACGGAAATTGCTCCTAGGACAATGATGATCCACGCCGACACCTGAGATCGTGTGTACATAGACCACATTAGTTGATATTCGCCGGACAATAAAGGTGTCCCCTCCTATTTATAAATAACTTCATCCTCCTCCTTGGATGAATTTGGCCATTTTTAATCCCCCTAAAAGCCTCGACTCGATTCCTGGACGAACCCTTATGACAGGAGGAGCGTCCCAGCAACTTGAATCGGCCGGAGGAGGGGACAATTTTGTTGCGGCAGAGCTCCGGCGTTCGTCCTTCTCCCTGGAGGCCCCCAGGTATAAGAGCTGTCCCTTTACGTTATTTAGGTAGTTTTTCATTTCTAAATTTCATTCCTGCCGTTTGTTTCGCAATTAAATCCTTAGTGTAGCCTAGGTTAACCAAATCGAAGTTCGCCGGAGCTCCGCTCCGGCGACTTCTTCACACTATTATCGACTGTTCCCGACCACCTCGTTCATCCCATTTCGTTTCCCCTCACCTTCTCCATCTCCCTATCACATCTGATCCACCGAAGACCTCCTGTCTTCGCGAATCGGAGCTCCACCTCCGCCGTTCGTCGGAGCTCCTCCGCCTCGCCTCATCTTGCGCCGCAGCTTCAAAACCCAGGGTCGAGAAGAAAGCCCTCGTGCCCCTCGTTCTTCCTGTGCAGGTACAACGAAGAAATGAGGCCTCTGGGACTCGAATCAAATCAGGAAGAGATTCCTAGAGGTCCCAAGCTTCCCCGACCTCGCCTAATCTCCTCGGACCTCCAGGAGCCACGTTGAGACCACCATTTGACGTGGGGGACCGTCAGCAACGAGCAGAGCACCTTAGACGTGAAGGAGAAGCCCCGAGTAGCCCGCAGTTCACGATCGAAGCTCGCCTTGCGCGAGCTTCTTCCCTGTTCTTCCAGGTGGCTCCATCGCCATCCGATCATGATGAAGGCCCCAGATTCGATCGTGGCCGTCCATTTTAGCCACGCCTCAGCCGTTGATGTAGATGAAAGACCTGATCTGGACCACTCATCGGCGAACCGGTACCGGCCGTGGGATGAGCGACACGTGTATAAGTGAACCAAATCCAACCGTTCGTCCACGCGCCTGTGGGGGTAAATTGCAAAACCAACCACAACACTTTTTGTATTTAATTTTTAGTTCTGTAAATAAATTTTCACGTTGTAAAATAAATGTTAATTTTGCAGTAGGACCCCCGTGCTTTACAGAATTACATTTAGGTCCTTCCGCGCCTCACGTGTAGTCCCACGTGAGGCGCGTGAAAATTGCATGTGTACCCTGGCACCTTTTGCTAATTGTAAAACAAACCTTAAAAATAAAATAAATGTTTATTTCTTCAGGTACATTTGCACTGTGGCCCTTGTGTTTAATTTTATTTGCATTTATGCCCCTACCAGACTGTTTAATTTTTGTGCCTTTCATGTATTTATTAAAAATGCCTAACTAGCTCCTAAAAATTCACAAAAATTAGGGTAGATGCCTGGTACCTTATTGATGCACGCTATATTTTTTGTTTGGAATTTTGGGCATTTTATCTATTTATTAAAAATGAAAAAGGAGCTGATTTTGCACTATTGAAATGAGAAAATACAAAAAAATTATATGTGATATATCTATATGTCTATGGAGTCCAGAAAGTGAAAAATCCTAAAAACAAGAAAAAGAAAAATAAAAAAAATAGAAAACCTCAAAATTAAATGAAAAAAATATAAAAATGCAACAAAATGTCAAAAATATATTTTCCTAGGCTATAATTATCTAGATGTTGTTATTTATGTATTAAAATTAATTTGGGTAATTTTTGGATTTATTTTACATTTTTAGAACCCAAATTAGTGTTGGCCTATTTAATTAGTCCTATATTAGGGACATTTTTTGAATTAAAAATATAAAAAAAATTAGAAAAATTCCATAAAAAATAACTAAAAAAATATATACAAAAATATAAAAAAGCAAAAAAATATTGTATGTAATATATATTGAGTATTTATATAAATATTTAACCTTATACTACTCCTCTCTCTCTTCTTATATATATATATATATCTTTATATGTATATTTACATATCTATATTATATAATTAAAAATTTAAAAAGAAAATAGAAAATATCAAATATAAACCAAAATAAAAAAACAAAAATAAAATAAAAAAATATATAATCCCAAAAACCCACAAAAACATGAATCATTCAAGGATGACCCTGTTGTACATGAACACCCATAGGCTACCTTTTTTTTATTGCTCTCTGTGGTTCGACCTCTACATGCTTATACACTATGCATTTTGTGGTAGAGTTAATAAATTTTAATTCACAATTTTGGGACTTAATTGATTTATTCTTTAATGTGGGTTAATTTCTGATCAACTGGTGTTTTGTGAGCGGTCGCCTCAGCGACACTACATTTTGACCATCGCAAAATGCTCGTTATCACTGGGTCAGAGGGTTTAGTTATTTGATGCGAAATTAAAAATCTTTTCAAAATTGAAGAGCAAATGGACTGGGTTGTTTACAGTCAAACATGTGTGTAACAATGGAAGCGTGATGATATCTGGATTATCAGCTGACACACATCCCTATGTAACCAATGGACAACTACTGAAGCCTACTTAGAGCATGATACTTTATTGTCTGTCGTTGACTGTATTCAAATTGTATATGAAGAAGAGATGAAAACAACCACTTCCACAGTTTCAGACAGAGCAAAACAAAATATTTTTGAATGATCTTTCTTTTTCTTCTTTTTGTTCTTTATTTTCTTTTCTTCCAAAAAGGTGTCACCCCTTTTATAATTTCTATACTTAGGACGTACTTTGTCCTAAGTATAGGGGGTGTGCACCACATGTTATTCATTCTCTGATCCCTCATCTTTCCCCTCAACTTTTTATACTTCGTCTATACTTAGGGATATTTTACCCTATGTATAGAGGGGACATGTCGAGTCGATGATTTTATACTCCATCAGTACGAGTTATGTCTTCTCTTCTTCTCTCTAATATTTAGGACATAGCTCAAGCTAAGTATAGGGAGGTCGTATATATCTCATATATACTTTATCCATAACTCATACTTTCGTATTTTCAATCAATATGGCTAAAATGCAATTAAATGTAATAAAATAATTATATATAATTCATTGGAATTCTTTGTATATACTGATCAATAAATCAAGTCAAAATGTTTTGCAAAATGTTTGAAAATGGTTTGAAAATGTCTTTGAAAAATCTTTTGAAAAATGTTTGGAACATGTTTTGTCAAATGTTTACAACCTTTGTAGAACTGTTTATTTTGTAAAAATTTACTTCTTTGTATGAAATAAAATGATTTGAAAATCTATTTGCATAAGATTTGGAAAATGTTGCAAAATTGTTTTTTGAAAAATGTATATATATATATACTGTATGTAAAATCTATAAAAATGATTTTCAAATTCTGTAAATGTTTGTAAAAATTATTTGTCTAACTAGTTTGCAAAATAACATTTTAAAAAATATTTGCAAAAATCTTTTAAAATTATTTTGAGAACTATGTACATAACTCAAGCAAGTAAACACTCTTTACAAAACCGTGTATTTATAACTTGTAAATTCTTAAAATTGAACTCTGATAAATAACAAACAACACTCCTGTGTAAATATATGTACCTACTTCTTTTCCAAAAAAATCTTTTATTTTGAAAAATCCATGAAAATTTTCAAAATAAAAAAAATCCAAAAAAATCTGTAAAAACCTTTTTAAAAAATTGCATAAAAATTTACAAACCCTTGTTCGAAAATCCATAAAAAGCTCAAAATCACACAATTGCATCACAAAAACACTTTTCTTGTATTGTGCATAGCATTCACATTTTTTTGAAATAACCTAGAGAATTGAACACATCTAAATAAGTCTGAAGAATGGAGCGTGGAATAAACCTTAATACACTTAATTTCAGATGAACCCACTGAGGACTGGAAGTGGAGATATTTCAGGCCAACTCTTAATTCTTTAAGTTCCATACGACTATATTCATGAGTCAGTTCAATGTCCCTAAATAGAACACTTCATATCATCTATAAGACTCTTGAGACAGTGACTTGACGGGAAACCTCGTACCAGGCACTTAGCTCAATCCAGATGGACTGGTGAAAAATTTTGGAGTCTAAGTCGGGATGATGCAAGGCTGCTTCGTCAAGGGTGGCTTAAGAACCATTATTGGGGATTGCTGACATTGGTACTCGAACCCACTTCTTTTTGTAACAATGATATCTAAAGATTGGAGATGGATTGAGATAATGCTACAGATGAGGAATGGTCTGCCGACGTAACTTTTTCCAGGACCCCCAAAGAGGTTGGAACAAACGATGCTATATCCACCGAGGCACAAGCAATAATGCATAAGCTGTACAAAGTCAAAGAAAAAATATCCAAAGAAACCGATAACAAAAAATTCCATAAAAATGTGAACTTCAGATAAAGCCTGCTTCTTGGTGAAGAATCAATTACACCGACTAACTTCACAAGGGAATGAAGACTACACTGTTCTATTCCCACTTCTTTTCCACTTCTCTAAACTTCCCCATTCAGTTGTAAAGACCGGAGCACCTGACTTTAGATGGGAATATTTGTCTCCATGAGGACGAGCTACCAGAAGAGCAGATACCTCGATAGTTCATTAATTTTATCCGGGGAGATCTGAATAGTTTCACACACATGGTTCTATCACTTCAAGCTAACAAGAGTATGCGGTTGGGAGGATGGTTCTGATCTGGCTTTGAATTTGAATGGATAATAGGAGAATGGAACCTAAGGGTAGTTGTGTCACACTTCCTGACTTCCGTGTGGTTCCGAACACACCATTAATCCAAAGGCCTTCTCTGAGCTCCAAACTTTGATTTTATTAAGACAAGTATAAAAGATGACAATTATTCCAAGTTCTTTCTTTTTATTTTCTTATTTTCTTTTATGCACTTATATACATAAGTGTTTGCTAGGGACTAAGAAAGGCATGTATAGGGGGTGATGAATATCCATTTCATCACATTTATTCTTTCATTTTTGGCCTTTAAACCCTATCTAAATGCATGTAAAAATCATTATTTAGCACAAATTGACATTCATTGTTTATTGTATACATATTGTATATAAATATATTGTTTAAGACAAAATAAAAGAATAAATACAAGAAAAGGAATAAAATGCCAAAGGTATTATATGACTCTAAACCCCTAGACCTAGGCATCTTGATGATTGGGTCTACACGGAATAAAGTAGGGGGAGATAAGGGTTAAAGACACAATAAAAGCCCTAACTTATATACATCAATATTGCATTTAGGGACCTATTTAATTATTTATTATTTATTACTCAAATAAAGAAACTTTGTACATTAAAGTTGTATATAAAAATACAAAATTGATTTCACACAAAAATAATATACAGTATACATTTTATACTCTAAATAAAAACCCAAAACCCAAATTTCCCAGACTCATATCTTCTCCATATGAACTCAAAATGTATCAAAATGACCTTTAATTATATATAACTTTATTAGGCTATTTAATGAAAGCGGTTTCATTTAATTTAGAGTTAAGATGTAAACGTTAGGTTTTGGACCCCTATTGTACTATATACCTGAATAAAATATTCATTTTATTTATTTTTTATAATTTTTTTAATTTTGTAAATATTATTCATAGTATATGCACATAATTAAAATAGAATAAAATCATAAAAAATACAAAAATAAAATAGTCTACGTAAATTCATAGGTGAAATATCTATACTTATACCTATATAAATAGTACCCTTATTTATTTAAATGTGCATATTATATAAGAAAAATATAACAAAATTATATTTATGTGTAAAAAAAGAAGTTATAAACATATAAAATATGAAATAAAAATACAAAAGAAAGATAAAATGAACAAAACATAGGTAATTATACCTATAAAGATACTTGTAAAAAATAACTGGTAATAAAATAGCATGTAAAAATAAATAAAAATCATATTAGAATACTACATTAAATAATAAACACTTTTATGTTTTATCCAAAAAATTAATAAAATCGTTTACTAATTTAATTTGAATTATTTTTGAATTTCAGTTTTGGTTTGTCTTGTAGCGGCTTAGGTGGACCAATGACGGCATGACAATAGCTGACCCTAGTTCAATTGTCCTTCCTCCAGCCTACCCTTGTCAGGCTGCCTTTGATCCTGATTTCCTCGATTTTTCACACCCAACTCTTTCACTCTTTACGCTTGATTCCTTCTGCAAATATCTTCCTCGATCACTTCCCTTTCGCGCATGCATCTCTCATTGGTCTGAGGAGCACTGAGGTGCGAGCTCTTGTCGGTCAAAAGGCCTCCTATACATAATATCTTCTCCGCCTCCCTCTCCAATTTGATTCTCTTCCATGCCACTTCTTCCATAACCCTCGTTGGATCAAGACTCCTGGTGACAAAAACGGTCTTCCTCGAGGTTTAGTGTGCTCTTTGACATGCTGAATCGAGTGGTCTGAAGCTCTGCCTCCTCCTCCGCCGGAAGCCCAGCTTCAGGTGGTTCTGCCCCAGTAAGCTTCTCTTTTTAGCATTTTAATTCCTAGATGTAGCCTTAGAATACATTAGGCTTTCTTTTCTGTCAAATTAGTCTATAATTTTCTAAACATCCAAATCATGATTCGTCCGAGCTGAGCTCCGACGAAACTCCACCACCTTGTTTCGGTTATTCTCAACCATCTCCGACCACCCCTCAATATCCACATCATGCCCCTTCATATTCTGGGCATCCCACGCATCTTCGCCCAACTTGATCTTGCACAGATTGAGAGGTCTGTGCCCTAACTCCGCCGCTCGCCAAAGGCACGCCGCCACGCCTCATCTCACATCCATCCTGCCATCTGAAGCTTCCCAAGGCTTTGCCTTTTTTCCACTAACACCTTCCTACAATAAACGAACAAAGAAACTCACTTTGCAGGGCTCATCAAGATCTGGAAGAAGCTCCAGGTCTCAGGCTTCATCGGAACAACATTGGTGGTCCTTGGTCATTTTGAGGAGTCTACAGTCACGGAAGATCTTCAGGAGCATTTTGCACCATTTCTTTGCTCCTGGGAGTGAAAAATCTAGAAGATATGAAGGATCAAAGTCCATCTGGGTGGAGTTCTTCATCTGTTACTTCCACACTGCCTCGCCACCGTCCGACTAAGTGCCAACTCCAGACGCTACAGCTATCGTTCGATGCTTCGAGCCTCAACTGCTAGATCTTGGGTGGAGATCTAATCTCTGTCGTTGAATCACAAAGTGTATCAGCCATTGGATGATCACCACGTGGATAAGTGGCACGTCCAGAGCCGTCCGTCCGTGCGCAATAAGGGTATTTTGTACTTTCAACCACCTCATTTCGTATTTTAATATTTAATATATGAACTTTCATCTATAGTGTTAAACGTTTTGTAAAAATTGCTTCGAATGCCCTGAACTTTTAGTATTTGCATATTTGTCCAGTCCACGTCACCTCATGTGCAGTCCCACATGAGGTGGTGATTAAGCAGAGAAAGCCTTGTGGCTTCTTGTATGTCATTCTAGTCTTTTAAATTTGAATATTAATTGTATTGGGATATTTGCAGCATAGCTCTTGTCTTTATTTTTAATTGAAAATAGCCTTTTTAGGATATTAATTTTTGTGATTGTCTTATATTTATTAAAATTAGCATCCTTGCTCCAAAAATCCTCAAAAAATAGGGATAGGTACCTGCTTGCATATGTTCTGAAGCCATATTTTTATTTTTGCATTTTATGCAATTAAATATTTATTAAAAATCAAAAGAGAACATTTTTATTCTTGTTTGAATTATAAAATACTAAAAAAATATAATTTTTTTTGAAAAATCCCCAAAAAATCTATTTTATTTATTATTGTAATTTCCAATTCTAGACCAAAAATACCTAAAATAGAAATAGAGAAAGATAAAAAATTAAAGTACTTTAAAATCCAGTAAAATATATAAAATTCCGAAATTCAGAAAAATAATTATTTTTGTTTCTGAATTTTCTTTACATTATCTATCTAAAATTGTTTTTGGAGAAATTTGGACACACTTTGTTATTTTTAATCTCTAAACCAATTCGACCTATTTATTTAATCCTTGTTTTGGGATATTTTTGACTTTAAAACATATAAAAATTATCAAAAATCCTCCAAAAATCACAAAAATAATAAATTAAACCTAAAAATATTTAATTAGGCATTTTTAGTATTTTTAGTTGTATTTATAATTGTATTACCTTGTACTATAAAACACCTGCATATAACACTAATTCCATACTCTTACTAACTTGCATCTGTGTGTAAATATTGTACACTTCTTACTAATTTTAACCTAAAATAAATAAAGAAAGAAAGAAAGGAAAAATAAAGAAAATAAAAAAATTTAAAAAAAAAGAAAGCTAATTTTCTCAATTACCCTTGTATATAATGTCATACATGTATATAGTATATGTATATAGTTGCTATTTTTAATTAACCTCCATAAAAAAAATAAAAAAATAGCATTTTTTAATTCAAATAAATAAAGTGACAAAAATTCAAAAAAAAAATAGATAATTTTGTAAATAGTTTCATCTCTTTTTATCATTTCAATTTTCATCTCTCTTATCTCTTCCACCAAAAAATTCAAAAATTCAAAAATTCAGATTTCATCTCTATCTTTTCTATTTATATGGCTTCTTCTCCCTCATTCCAACTTGATCAATCTTTAGAGAGAGGAGCCCGATCTTCGAGAGAAAATTTCATCGATAAAAGTGCCTAGCCTCCGAGCCGTCCAGTGACAGCGTGTCGACCTTCGTCAAGGCGATCACGGTCCATTTCCGCTCCTAAGGTGAGATCCACATTTTTACTTTATTTTATATTAGGTTAATCGTAGTTTCATTTGTCGTATTTTAATTCCATCATCATTTCATTTTTCTAGATCTAAAACAAAAAAAATTCCATTGCGATTTGATCCGCTTCGACTCGATTTTTCATCTCGCGTTCTTGATCTCTCCGAATTCAATTTCTATCTTCCACGATCTACGATGGTTGGGGAATCAGATTCGATTCCTTTCATTTCCGTCGGATCCTCGTTCATTTTTCCAATTTATAAATAAATAAAAATAATAAAAAATATATTTGTTTTCTCTAACATTCGTTTTGCAGGATAATCTAAAAAAAAAAAAATGAAAAAACATTTGTCTTTTTAATTTTTTCGGATTTTAAAAAAAATAAAAAATAAATAAAAAATAAAATCTTTTTGATTCACTGTTTACAATAAAAATAAAAAAAATAAACAAAATAAAAAAAGCGGAAGAGGGACGGTCGCCCTCTAGGCGCCGCCGCCCCTCCCCACCGTCTTCTCTGACCACGACCACTGTCGTCTTACCAGCACCAGGACATCCACCACCGCCGCCTTGAGACGGACCTCCTCCATCGATCGCAAGCCCATCGCCATCAGTCCTCCATCGTCGGCCACCTCCATGCGCTACGCTGCCATCGCCATCTCCATCACCGTGCAAGGCCGTCTTCGTCAGCCCTTCAACTCCTCCTTGATCGCAGCCACCTGCGGTTGGACCTCCTCCATCGACCACAAGCCCGCCACCATCTCCGCAGCCCTTCGTGGTGCCCCTCTAGAGCTCCTCCATCTCCTGACAACCACCACCGCGTGAAGCACGCCTCCCCTTCATCAACCACTAGGCGCTGCTCATCTCCACAAAGCTCGCCCTCGGCCATCACTGCCTCTGAAGCCTTGAAGATCCACGCGTGCCGCCATTGCAACCAAGCCGCACGCCGCCTACTGCCCGACCTCCAGCCCTCGCCCCTTGTGCTTGGGGAAGAAGGAAGGTCGGGCGGCGCCCCCTGTGGTGCCTTTGGCTTTTGAACGAAGAAGAAACCTAGAACCCTAAAGGCATTAGTTTATTTGAGAAAATTACGTGCAAGCCCTCAAAAGTTTTTAAAATTACAAAATCACCCCTGCACTTAGAGCTTAGCACGTGCGACGTACGTGCAACTTGGGTAATTTACACCTTCTTGCCTCTTTTTATTTTTGTTATTTATTTGATGTAAAAACAAAACTTATTTACATTTTAGTCCATGTTCACATACATTGATTTGCATGATTCTTCTATTGAAATAAATGTTTTTCTTGCTCAAAAATTCTGAGAAAATTATGCTATGCTCCTAATGTGCATATCCATCTAGCATAAAATTTCCAATTCATTTTTGTTTTATTTATTATTATAAAAAAAATAAAAAATAGTGTCTTTTTGCCTGCGCAAACTTTGAAAATTCATAAAAATTCGAAAAATTGCTTAAAATTCCAAAATAATTAGTGTAGACGTATTTTGGTGTCTTCTAATCTCTGACCAATTTTTGTGCATTAACTCTTTATAAGTACCAAAAAAATTGCAAAAAAACGAAAAATCTTAAAAAAATTGTAGAAAATTCTACAAAACTCCAAAAATAGTGATTTCAATTTCTGTTTGTAGACATTTGCATATAGTTTGTTATAAAAATAATTTTCAGGAGTTTTGGGTAATAAAAATATTTTTAAATTGCAAATTATTCCAGGATATGCACAATTTTGCATTTTGTCACCGTTTGATTTAAAAAAAACTAGAAAAACATCTGAAAATTCCGCAAAAATTCCCAAAAATATTTCAAAACTTTGAAAACCCCAAAATATTTTCTTTTTAATTTTTTTGAGTATTTTTGATAAATTGAAAATTACAAAAAAAGTTGGTGTGCATATTTTGTGTGTCTGTGCATATTGTTCATTATTTGAAAACAAAAAAAAATTACAAAATCAAAATCACTAAAAATTAAAAATCAGAAACTACAAAAAAAATAGAAATAAGAAATTTAAAAAATTTAAAAAGATAAAAAAATCACAAAAACCTATGATAGTTGTCCTTTGAGATTCCTGCATTTTCTTTTAATTGATTCCTGATTAATTGAATAACCCTTGGGATTTGTAGCCTCCCTAAATTTGACTCTGTCCGCTATACAGGTTAATAAGTAGCAAAAAAAATTATTTGTCGCGGTGTTTTTGGGGATAGCAATGACTTTACATACCATTAATATCCGATCCATCAAAATTCCCGTGTCAACAAAATGTTGCTGTTGCCGGGGAGGCACAGTGAGGGTAGTTAGGTTTCTATTTTGACTTGCTATTCTTGGTTGTAAATATCTGTTTATAATTTGCCACATTATTCCATTGTTCATATCCACTGCATCTATTTCATTTTTCTTTCTCATACTTGATAATTGTATTTCTTATACATTCTGTTTTCTTTTTCTTGCGAGGGCCCGCGGAGCGAAGGAGGTGATCCTAGGAGAGCCGAAGCACCCAAGCGACGTGGAGGTGGCATGATTCTTCACCAAGCTGCAGGATAACATGAGAAGAGGAGAAGAAGAATTGAAAACATTTAAAGAGAGAGAGAGAGAGAGTGTGTGTTTTTCTTTTCTAGCATTTGAACTCTTGTAAACGGACATTCATTTGTTGCGGGGTCGTGTTTCGCCAAGTACTGATGCACTTGGGTTACCTCACCAGTTTTGTTTTCATCGCCTTATTTTTCTTTGTTTCTCGCAGATTTCGTGAGCTACCTTGTGATTGCTTTAATTAATTTGCTTGAGTCAGGTAATTAATTAGGTCCAAACACCCTAAGTAAGAAATTTTTGTGCCTATAGAGTAGAGCGTAATTTAGACTTAGTCAAATTAACTTGTTCGTGCTCGTTAATAGAAGCTATCATCTAGGACGATTCACTTGCATCATATAGGATAGTTTATTTTAATTCTTCACGGATCACTTGCATGTAGATTGCTGGCGACAAGGTACACATCTCTAACCTCTGCATGCATCATTGTTTTTAATCGCGCATTGGCATTTCCGATCTCCTTCCTTCTTTTCACTCACATAAGTTAAAAAGAAAATTGGACATTCGGTAGGCGATTCTTTGAAAATATTTTAACCAAGTGATAACTGCTAAAATTGGGACTGCTAAAGAAATCTCGACCCTAAAAAAACACAAGGAAAATCATTGTTTTGAGGAGAGTAACTGATGAATCTCCATTTCATCACCTTTATTCTATCATTTTGGCCTTAAAAACCCCATCAAATGCATGTAAATAGCATTAATTTGTATATAATAGCATTCATGTTTCATTGTATTAATTGTACATTAAATAAGGTTTTTAATGCCAAAATTATAGAATAAAGATAAGAAAAGAAAAAGGAGTAAAATATTGCAAATATTTTATGACCCTAACCCCGAGACCAAGGCCAACATGGAATTGGTCGACAAGGAATAAAGTAGGGGGAGATAAGGGCCAGTGTACAATAAATACCTCATTTATTCATGCATTTATTTATGCATTTTTGACACCTATTTTGTATATAATTATTTATTCATCAAATAAAAATATTTTGTACATGAAAGTTGTAGTTAAAAATGTAAATAAAAATACAAAATTGAGTTTGTGTAAAAATAATATACAGCGTACATTTTATACCCAGAATAAAAAGCTAGAATCTCAACTTCATAGACCCATATCTTGCAAATAAAAACTCAAAATCACCCAAAATCACTTTTAATTGTATATAGCTTTTCTAGAACTATTTAATAAATTTGGTTTCATAATTTTTGGAGTCCATCTGTGAAAGTTAGGTTTTGGGCCCCCATTGTACAATCTACCCGAATAAAATATTCAATTTATTCTTCATTCATCATTTTTATAAACTTATATTTTTAGAATTTTGTAAATAATGTGTAGAATACATGTATATATTGAAATTAAAAGAAGACCAAAAAGAATTTGTAAAATAAAATAAGTCTATAGAATACATAGACAAAATACCTATGCTACCTATGTGTATATAAATAAAAAGGGATTTTATTCTTTAGTCATCTATATTTTTATACAAATCCAAAATAAAAACAAATAAAATATGTTAAATAAATAAAGTATACATAATATATAGGTAAAATACCTATAAGTATACCTACATATATCTATACCTATTTATTTAAAAATGTAAACAAACATGTAAAAATTGAATAAAAATATATTTAGACTCATAAAATAAGTTATAAATTTATAAAATAAGAAAATAAAAAAATAAAATAAAAATAAACAAAATAAAAATAAATACATATAAATATACTTATAAATACATTATTAAAATAAAACCATAATAAAATACATCCAAAAATTAAATAAAAATCATAAATAAATACTACATTAATTAATACACATTTTTTATTTTAAGCAAAATCTAATTAATTCATTTATTACGTGTAATAAATAGGTCAAGGTCGGGTTGACGTGGACCAATCAGAAGACAGGGAGTGTTGACCTCCGGACAACTCCCCCTGCGCTTCTGACTCCCGTCAGAACCATCTTTTCCCCTGCTTTTCCTCCCTTTTTCATGGGTGTCTCTTCCATCCATCGCCCTCGAATCCTTCATGAAAAACACTCTCTGATCATCCGAGATTCTCGCCGAGATTCTGAAGCCCTTGTACATATCGTCGATTCGCCGCTACGGCCCGGTCAAATAAGGGTGCTACCTTGTTCATAAATAAATAACCTCAGCCATTTCTCCAAGTTTGGTCAGCCTCTCCCCATTTTCTTCCTTGCTTTCGGTCCTGGATGTGCTCCTCGTGACAGGAGGACGCCGCCGGCACCTTGAATCGGCTGGAGATGGTGGTGGTTGCACCCACAGCGGCGCTCTGGCAGTCGTCCTGCTCCTTGGCCCTCCAGCCAAGTTCGAGATGCGCTTTTACTTTTTATAGATAGGTTTTAGTTTTAGCGTTTTGTTTCCGTCTTTAGATTAGCGTTGAGCCATTAGATTTAGTGTAACATCGCCCACCCGTAGTTCGCCGGAGCACGGAGCTCTGGCGAACATATCCACCCGTCTTTTTGTGCTGAAGCAGCTTCAAGTCCGGTCGAGGGACATCCCCTCGAGCCGTGTGAGCATTTTCCTGCAGGTTAGGAGCAAAGAGGAGCTCCAGGAGACGCTTTCAGAGTTCATCGGAGGTACCTGGAGCCCCTCGACTTCTCCAACATCGAGGCGGCGCTCCAGTGTTCCTCCGCCCGATCCAACACCTCCAACAAGTCTAGCCACCTGCCAGGAACCACGTGGGAGCCTCAGAAGCCTCGAAGGACGCCGGGGAAGCGAGATCGAAGGCGGGGAAGTTCGGCCATTCCGGTGTTCTTCCCTGTTCTTTCACCTTGCCTCTCCGCCGTCGGATGAAGGAGGTCTCCCCAGGTCGAGCCCCCATCGTCGGATCCACCCGTGCCTCAGCCGTCCGATCAGCCAGGATGATCTAATCTTGCCCGTGGATCCGCGAACCGTCATCGGCTCACGTGGAGGCGCCACATGTTTAAGTCACGCCTAGCAGTCGTTGGATGAAGCGCCTGTTGGGGCTAAATTTCACATGTACCCCCGCCTTTTATTTTATTTAATGTTTAATTTTGTAAATAAAATGTCACGTTTTAAAATAATTGTAATATTTACAGAAGGCCCTCTGTAGTTTATATAATTGCATTTTGGTCCCTCTGTGCCTCACGTGCAGTCCCACGTGAGGCGCGTGAATTTTGCATTTCAACCCTGGCGGTTTTGTTAATTGTAAAATAGCCCCAAAAATGTAAATAAATGTTTATTTCCGTGGTAATTTTTGCACCTATGCCCCTGGAAGTTATTTTATTTGAAAAAATGCCCTTGCTAGGCTGTTTAATTTTTGTGTCTTTTATCTATTTATTAAAAATACCTATGGTGCTCCTAAAAATTCTAAAAAATTAGGTTAGATGCTTCATGTGATGATCTTTCACGCCCATATTTTATTTTGCATTTTTTGCATTTTTTCCTAATTATTAAAATTGAAAGAAGAGCCCTTTTTGTACTGTTTAAATTAGAAAATATAAAAAAATTATAAAATGCTTTTGAAAAATTACAAAAAAATTATATGTAGTATATTTATATATATATATTGAGTCCAGAAATTGAAAAATTCTAAAAACAAGAAAAAGAAAAATAAAAAAATCAGAAAGCTCCAAAATCCAACAAAAAAATAGAAAAACCCTTAAAAAATTCCAAAAATATATTTTTCTCTTTTATAATTATCTATATATTATCATTAATGTAGTAAAATTAATTTGGGTAATTTTGGGAATTATTTCATATTTTTTAAAACCCAAATAAATTTCGACTAGTTAATTAGTCCATATTGAGGACATTTTTGGAATAAGAAAATACATAAAAATTTGAAAAATTTCAGAAAAATAAAAAAATATATATACATAGAAAAATAAAAAAATTATTATATCTAATATACATATATTATTCATATAAATAATATCCTTATATTATTCCTCTCCCCTCTCTTATATTTCTCTTTATATATATATGTATTTACTTATAGAGGGGTGATCCTATGAGATGGGATTTTGGTGAGATGGTGAGATGGGTATTCTGGACCACTAGTTTAAACCAGGAGAGAGAAAGGCAGGAGAGGGAATACATCAACTTGTGGTCCAGAATGTCCCATCTCACCATCTCACAAAAATCTCATCTCATAGGATCACTCCTCTGTACTTATATATATATATATCTATATTATATAATTAAGAAAATATAAAAAGAAAATAGAAATATATATAGGTATAAAACAAAATAAAAAAAATAATAAATAAACATAAAAAATGTATACCAAATATAAAACAAAATAAAAATTATAAAAACAAAATAAAAAAATTATAAAATCAAAAACCCACAAAAACAATAAACATTGGACATGAACGATGAATTGAATATTTGTATAACCAAGTTCACCACATCACCTTTCGCCTCCCAGTGTTCGACCTCTGCTTGTGCTTACACCTATACACACTTGCATGTAGAGTTATAATAAATTTTAACTCCACATTTTTGAGATTTAATTGCATATATTTCATTGTGGGTTACTTGTTGATTGATTTGGGATTTATTGAGCGGTCACCGCATCGATTGGATGTCTCGCCTTGTGAGATATCTAGACCCTCGATAATCCCCTTTCATCAAATGGCGCCGTTGCCGGGGAGGCAACGGATTTTGTATGAATTTTCTGTGGTTTTTAATTCATTTATTTAATTCTTTGCTCATGTCCATTATACTTTTATTTTTTTGACTTTTTATTTTTATTGACATTATTTGATTGACTTCTCTGACCCATCTTCTTTCTTTGTCGTTGATGCGAGGGACCGCCAAGTGAAGGAGGACCTTCTAGAAGGACCTATGCACCCAAGCAAGGCGGAGTTGGCTTTTCTACGCCAGCCAACAGGAGAGAGCATCAAGGACCGATGAAGAAGAATTTTTGGAAGACAGTCCACACATTTTATGCATTTTATTTTAATATGTATATTTATGTGAGAGAGTGACACTTGAATTGTAATAAAACAGGACTCTCACAGGTACACTCCGGTTCCTGAGGTCCAGTGCCCGAGGGATTGTTCCCTTGGGGGCCTCGATGGTTTTGACGCTTTTCCGTTCTTTATTTTATTTTTATTATTTTATGTGAATGAGCCTTAGCCATAGGAGTTGCTTGCTCATAGAGTTAGGTCCAAACACCCTAATATATTTGCATGTACCTATAGTTCGCTTTGGACCTAGATCAAACTCTAAACAGTCGCATCGCCATCTTCGAGCCTACGCGCCGCGAGCTCACCCTGCCAAGCGCTTCTCCTGAACTTGATGTGTCGAGAGGAGGAGGGGTGAGCCTAGACCGGACTCTTGGCTTGAAGATCGGCGAGCGACTTGTGGTGCTTCACGATAATAGCAATTTCTGAACCTAAGGCGATTTCTTCGGCTTGCATTTTGATGAATCCACATTTCATCATCTTTATTCTATCATTTTGGCACCAAAAACCCTATCAAATGCCTGTAAATATCCTTAAATTGAGCATCTTAGCATTCATGCATGTGCATCACAATAGTGTATAAAACATTGTAATTAAGGCCAAAATTATAGAATAAATAAAGAAAAGAAAAAGAATAAAATATTGCAAATATTTTATGACCCAAAACCCCCGAGACCTAGGCATCTTGATGAATAGGTCGACAAGGAATAAAGTAGGGGGAGATAAGGTCAGAATTACAGAGAAAATACCTATACCTTTTATTCATTCTTTATTCATTTTGGGACCTATTTTTGGTTCCACTTTTCATACATCAAATAAAGAAACTTTGTACATGAAAGTTGTAGATAATTTTATAAAGAAAAATACAAAATTGATTTCACAAAAAATTCATGTACAAATAAAAAGTTATGGTCTGAATAAGAATCCAAAATCCCAACTTCCCAGACCCGTATCTCACAACTGACAACTCCAAATGCAGTGTACTCATCTTTAATTGTATATAGAATAAAATAATCTATCCAATGGTGGTGGTTTCGCATTTGGCGGAGCTACGGTTTGAAAGTTGAATTTTGGACCCCTATTGTATATTTGTACTGAATAAAATATTCAATTTATTCTTTATTCATTATTTATTCATTTTTATATTTTTATAATTTTGTAAATATTACTTATAATATATATGTGCATTAAAATTAAAATAAAATGCAAAGAAAAATAAAAATAAAAATACTTGTATAAAGACTACATAGGTATATTGCCTATATCTATACCTGTACAAAATACTCTTAGATTTTATTAAATATACAAAATACATCAATAAAATAAAATAAAAATATATTTATGTGTATAAAAGTATTTTATAATTTTATAAAATTATAAACACAATTAAAGAAATTAAAATACACAAAATAAAAATAAAATACTAAAATACATAGGTATTATACCTATATAGGGTTAAAAAGGTAACTTGCAAAAATATAACTCATAAAAATAATTAAAAAATCATAATAAAATACTACATAAAATAACGAATATTTTTTATTTTATAATTATTATTTAATTCAACTTATTTCTATTTTTAAATGAATTAACAAAATAATATTTCAGGGTTTTTCCTGGTTGGTCCACGTGGACCAACCAGGAGGCGTCAACAGTTGACCCCAGTCAACTGGTCGCCCTACCCCCTGTAGCCTGTGTCAGGCTCGGTTTTTGAGCCATCTTTTTGGCTTTTTCCCAGCCAATTCTTTCATGTTTTCGTGTTGCATCCTTCTGCAACATTGTTCACCAACCATCTATCTAACTCGCCCGAGCTTAATCTTGGTCTTTGGACCCAAGATTTGCAAGATATTCATTGATCTTTGGACCCCTGCAGCTCAGAGTCAAACCACATAAAAAGAACCCTCAACCTTGCGACTCGATTTTGAACACCTTCGGTCAACCCCCTCGCGCCTCTTTCGTGCTCCAGAGCTACCTGGAGGTGACAGCTCCGACGTGGGCTCTTCAGCCAAGGCAGCCGAGGTCGGAGGCGTCTCCACCACCTCTCGCAACTCCGGCGGTTGAGGTACCCTTCCGTTCGGTCTACACCGTCGAGGAAGCCATTTCATCTCTTTATTTTTCGTGCATTAGCTTAGTCTGAGTCTTAGGAGTAAAAGCCCTCAAGAAATTTTGAATTCCATCGTTCGATTCACCTAATTGCTCATCCTAGCCGGAGCGCACCTCCGGCCACCGACTACCACTCCGCCTCTCGCGTCGATTAGGTCCACTTAGGGTCCAGGGTCGTTGGACCTCTTGACTGGTTTTGCAGGGTCGAAGAACGTTGACTCGCGCCTGGGCGCGTTTTTGATGCTCGCCGGAGCTCAGCCGAGCTCTCCAGCTCCGCCGACCACTTGCGAGCGGCACGGCCAACGCCGTGCACTTTTGGTGCCCCCAGGAGATAGATGACGACCCCAGGAAGCTCCAGCCCGATTATGAAGCCAAGCAGCCCGCCGGAGACGAAGCTTGACCTCGGAGAACCTCGGCTCGCCGGAGTTCGTCGTTGTTCTTGCTCCGGCCTTCACCACCGTTGGATCAAGGTGGAGCTCCAGATCGCGCATCGACCGTCAGATCTTCCGCGACCAGCCACCGTTGGATCTCTTTCTGAGATCTAATCTCAGACGTCGAAGCGAACCGTCATCGGCCGTTCATCAAGCGCCACGTGTCAAGTGGCAACTCCAGCGCCGTTGGATCCGCGCGTCGAGGGTATTTTGCACCTTAACCCCTCGCGCCTTTTGTATTTATTATTTAGTATTTAAACTTTTGTCTGTAACGTAAAAACTTTGGTTTATTTGCACAAACACCCCCATACTTTCTATATTTGCATATAGGTCCTTCGCCACGTCACCTCACGTGACCTGTACACGTGAGGTGTGGGCATTTTGCAGAAGGGCCCTCGGTTGTTTTCTTATTTTGTTTTAGTGCCAAAACTGTGGCATTAAGTGTTATATTTTTGGATATTTTGCATGGAAGCCCCCTGAGTTCTTGGATATTGCGATCTAATCCTCGCCGGGCGCGTGCGAGTCACGCACCCTGGTGGGAAAATTGCTAGCGTGCCCAGGCGGCTTTTGTAATTGCATTTTGGTGCTAGAAATTAAATATTCCGTTCAATATTTTGTGGAAAATTGCGTGTATGCCCCTGGATGTTTTGTAAATTGCATTAATACCCCTGCCATGCTTATTTATTAATTGGATGCTTGTTGTATTTATTTGAATGATCATTTCAAGCCCCAAAATTCCACAAAAATAGGGTTAAGCTCCTGGACACGTGTACTTTAACGCTATCAATTTAGTTTTTGATTTCATTTTATTTTTATATTTATTAAAAATCAAAAACATGCTATTTGTGCACTGTCTAGCTTAGAAAATGCCAAAAAAATATTAAAACCTCTCCAAAAATTCCAAAAAATTACCTAGTGTCTATTTTATCTTATTTTAGTGTCAGTCCAATAATCATTAAAAATCTCAAAAGAAAAACACTAAAAATTCAAAAACACTCAAAAACTTCAAAAAATATATAAAATAGTAGAAAACTCCAAAAATCAAAAACTCAGTTCCTGTTTGTTCCTTATTTTGTCCTTTTTATTTGAAAAATAGTGTGAAAAATTTTGAGTACTGGTTGCTATTTTTTAAATCCCATTTTATTCACAACCAGCCCTATTTCCACTGTTTTGCCTTATTTCAGCATTTAAAAATACCAAAAACACCTTGAAAAATCCCCAAAAATCACAAAAACAGTAGAAAAATCATAAAAATATTAAAAACAATTTATTTCTGAATTTTTGGTTATTTTTGCACATTTTTATAAATATTTTAGCTTGTCTTTTATTAGATTGTCTTTACATTCCAATATAAAAAAAATATAAAATATAAAATTATAAAAATCAGAAAATTAAAGACCAAAATACAAAATTAAAAATTAAATAAAACATAAAAAAAATTTAAAAACTAAAAACCCACAAAAATTCCCTTTGCTTTATTGCTTAGTGTAGACACATC
Organism: Ottelia alismoides; assembly: GCA_037367405.1. Lineage (NCBI taxonomy): Eukaryota > Viridiplantae > Streptophyta > Magnoliopsida > Alismatales > Hydrocharitaceae > Ottelia > Ottelia alismoides. Next base: position 304,525 of record JAZKJV010007250.1, on the reverse strand, counting down.
ACACACTCACTTGAGCACATTTGCTTGAATTACCCTGTTTGCTCCCTATGTTCGAACTCTCTGCATAGTTGTCCCTATACACCATTTGTGCAGAGTTAAAAATAAATTTTAACTCCACATTAGTTCTAATTTGTTGATCTTTAGTGTGGGTTGATTGTTGATTAATTTCAGAATTTGTGTGGTCAAACACCGACTGTTGACTCGCCTTGTGAGTCGATATTACCACATCGAATTTGGAGATTATCAAATGGCGCCGTTGCCGGGGAGCAACAGCGAGTAGTTCACATTTTGTTTGATTGTGTGATTGTTTACCATAGCATTATTTTCCATCTCTTACATTTTTGATATATCTTATTGAGCTATCTGACCGTATCTTTTCTTGTCTTCTTGCGAGGGACCGCGGAGCAAGGCGGATTGCTTAGGTGATTCGGAGCACCCTTGGGAAGCGGAGCCGGCCTTCTTAGGTCACGCCGGCAGGAGAGAGAAGGAGGAGTGAGGGAGAGTGATTAGATTAGCTTACATTTATTTTTGTGAGAGAGAGACTATTAATTTGTAATAATACAGGTACACTTGGACTTGGACACTCAGACTATCGGGCCTAACTTCCGGGTGTTTGTTCACCCGGGGGCTCACCGCAGTTTTTGACGAGTTTTTATCGCCGTCATTTTCCGGTTTTGTTTTCATTTTTCACTTTCTTTTGTGGATTGAGCTCTTAGTTCTAGGTTTTGCTTGATTCGATTAGAATAGGTCCAAACACCTAATTATCTTTGCATGCTCCTATAGATTCGTATTTGGACTTACTAATTAAACAGTTAGCTAGTAGCTTCCGATCCACGCGCCGCGAGCTCACACCCGAACAAGCGCTTTCTCCTAACTCAAATGTGTTGAGCAGAGGAGGGGTGAGCCTAGACCGGACACTCGGATTAGGAGTTAATAGTTAGCTTGTGGTTCTTCACGCTAGCAGTTGCCTGTTCTAGGACGATTTCCGCTTGCATATCGCCATATAGCATAGGTTTATAAATTCTGCTTTGCATCCCGCATGGAGAGAGCTGGGATTCGCTGTAAGTCCTCTTACTTTGCATGCATCATTTAGGCACAAAGGTGAGATTTCCACCTTGGTGTCGACTTGCACGGCTTTTCCGACTCCATTCTCCCTCTGTTTTTGGAACAAAGTAGGATAAAGGAAAAATACAAAAACCGTTAGGCGCTTGTTTGAATCTACTCAAAAGAAGCGATAACACCAAAAAAATTAAAAAAGGGACTGCTAAAGAAAACTTGACCAAAATAAAATCGGTAATTGGATTCATTGCTTGGGGAGAGTAACACCCTCACTTGTCTTCAGGTTGCATGGGAAGGTCTCCTTCCAAGTGAGGTGAGCGCTTCGTAAGGATTAGAGCCAAAAACCCAACTTGTGGCTGCCTTGTGTATCGCCTGGATTTCCGAAGTATTGGCGCTACTATCGTACGTAGTCGAGTAGGACTTGGTCGCCATTGGTGACTCACTATTGCGTGAGCACCGACCTTGTCCGAAGTACCGAGCTTAGGCCACGCCTTCATGGGTGTGTCTGTCTCACCGGCTGCGTCCGAGTAGGACCTTGTACGCTCACGGGTGATTCCGTTGCGAGCGAGGTCCGAAGTATAGGTTTCGCCTATCGGCTTCCTCCCTCTATTTCTTTGGCTGAGTAGGGATCCAGGAAGGGTTACAAGGACCTCAAAAAGCGCAAGTTACAGGTTACACAGGAGGAGGACAAGTACGGGGACACTTTCCTGGCAGTACTCTCGCTCTTATAGGCGTAGCGTTCTAAGGACTCGTGAAAAGATAAATACCTGAAACAAGCTAAAATTGACAAGATAAAAGCCGAACCTTCACGGCTTCACGAGTTGAGTTGGTGAATTCACCCTTGCTTTGCGTTTGATTGCTAGATTTATTTAGGTCAAGATAAAAAACACCGCACAATTGTGCACAATTTTGTTGCATATCATCTTCTTCTTCTCTTGCATTACCCCCACTCTTCTCGAATAATCAAGATGATGGGACGGAGATCTCTTAGGCCGACCTTGTCGGCACCGCTATCTAGCACTCCTCCTTATTCATCTAGGAATGCCTCGGAGAGTCCGCTCTCCGAGCCCGAGTTCACATCCACCCTGTTCCCCCTCGACCACCCTTCTCATTCTCCTTCTCTCAGTCCAATTGTGTCAGAATTCAGTGCATCACAGAGTTCCGCTCATTCGACAGCACCTGAGATGGCCTCTTTTGCTTTTTCAGAAAATCTAGCAATGGCAGACAGAGGCGAGCACCCGGATGACCACGATCACCCTCCATTCATAATCGATCAGGTGGCCATCAACAATTCCTTGCTAGCGTCCCTGGAAAATATGCAGAGACAGATCCGTGATCAGGGAACATTCATGGGTGATCTGATGAGAGAGATAGCACAGCTGAGAGAGAACCGACCTGGGGGCGGTGGCGGAGGTGGAGGAGGAGGACCCGATGCAGGAGGAGGCGATCCAGACGCTGAGCGACCACCGTAGACCATCATGAGGGAACTGCACAACCCAGCTGCATCCCTCACTCACCGGTGGATCAGACTCCCGCCAATCCACGGAGATTTCGAGCTTCGGCCCCATACGATCCAGCTTCTTCCCAAGTTTCACGGGTTGCCGACCGAAGAGCCGCACCTCCACCTCCAGGAATTTGAGATGATTTGCAGTACCATCCATGATCGGTTGATGACCGAGGACACCATTAAGATGATCGCCTTCCCGTTCTCATTGGTTGATAGAGCCGCATACTGGCTCAAACATCTTGGGCGATTCGTCGACACCTGGGCAGATCTCCGGACCGCATACCTCAAGAAGTACTACACTCTCGGCCGGACCAACGCAGCTCGAGCCATGATCAGCAACTTCGTCATGATCCCAAATGAATAGTTCCATGAAGCCTGGGATCGATTCAGAGAGCTCATCGACCGGTGTCTACACCATGACATCTCCAAGCCCAATCTCGTACAGAGTTTCTTCTGTGGGCTGACACCGGAGATGCAGGGGCTTGTGAACGCCTCTTGCGGTGGGTCCTATTTCTCCAAGGGAGAAGACGACGTCTGGGCCATCTATGAAGGCATGGCAGAAAACTCCACAGTGATGACCCAGGCCCGAGTCTATACACAGCAGAAGCCCCCGCAAGGAGCGGGATCATTTCAGAGGATCGCCCGCATCGATGCCGGTCCCAACACAACGTCGGTAGCCGCAGCTCAAGCCGAATCAGCCGCAGCCTACATGGGCATCATTAGTGAAAAATTGGATCGCATGGAGATCCTTGAAAAGAAGCAGAACCAAGGTCTAGCTTAGATGGACCTTCTCACCAAAACCATGAGTGACCTGAAGACTCAAATTCTATGTATTCAGGAGGCACAAGCCCATTCCCAACAGCCTCCCAGGTCACAGGTTGCTTGCAGCTGCAGCAATCCCAACCAGGCCTCTACCTCATACCGCCAGGTGAACCATATCCAGGCGGAGCCGGTTCCATTGCTGCAATACCATCCAGAGCAACCGCCGTCTCAGGAGACTCAGATGGTGGTCTATCAGCCGGAGCAGCCACTGGTAGTTCTTCCTCCACCCTCCTTTGAGCAGGAACCATTGATGGTAGTCAATGGGATTTGGTATGACCGATACCCTCAGCCCGCAATTCGTAGGGACCACCCCGGATTCCGTTGGGGCAATGGTGGATCCTCATCCCAGCAGCATCCTCCTGCCCAAGGACAGCAGAACAGCCAGCCGACACAGCAGCAACAACCCCATTATGCCCATCAGCAACAATACCAGAGTGGTCCTCGTCCCTCCTATCAGGGACAGCAGTGGAGGCAGCGCCAACCGCCTCAGCAGTCTTATCACCAGCCTTCCCCCCAGTATCAGCAGCAACACCAGCAGCAGCAGCCCCATTTCCAGCAGGGACAGACATCCGGTTCTCAGGGTCCAGCCTATGAGAACCCAGCCCTCGATGATCTTGCCCGCTTGCTATCTGAACAGCGAGCATCTTTCAGGCAAGAAATGGATGAATTCCGGCAGGAGATGCGGGATATCATCAAAGGCAAAGCCGCCACACCCGCTCAGATCGAACCTAATCCTAATAACCTAAAAAGGAAATCTGAACAGGTAGAGTTCATAGAGGATACCTCTCCTAGTGACGATTCGAATGATATGTCTTATTCTTTGAATGATGCTAATTTTGTGACTACTAGGAGCGGTAGGATGCCAGCCGGCGGCGCCTCTTCTGAGCGACAACCAGATGCTGAACCAGGAGCGTCAGAGGAGCAGACTAGCGGTGGTGATGCCGCTAATGATGATGTTGAAGACGGTGGTGATGATGCCACCAATGATGGAGTCCAGGACGACGGTACTGATGCCGTCGTGATATCAGATGCAGACGGTGGTGCTGAAGCCACCATTTTGGATGAGGAATCAAAGCGCGGTGCTGATGCCGCGAAGACCGGTGCGAGTGGTGGTGCTGAGGCCACCACATCTACTTTTGTCGAGCCATCAACTGTGATGTTACCACATTTTGTACCTAGAGACTGTGGGAACAAAAACAAAAACAAAAATATGAATAAAGGAAAGGTTTCTGTTCAAATTGCGGATCCATATGTGTTGAATGATGATTATTGTATGGATTCTCCGTCTTCACAGGCACAGGGACCGATTCCTAGACCTCCATCTAAGGAGGCCCCTACCATCCCCTTCCCTGAGGCACTCCGCTGAGCGAAGGGGAACAAAAAAGAAAATCCAAAAAAGAGCCAACAGGTAGAGTTCGGTAACGAAATGATTGACAGATTTCATATTCAGCTGACTCTACGAGAAGCATTTGAGCATATCCCCTTCTTCAAGAAGAATTTGAAAGAAACAACTACTGTTCGAAGGAAGAAGAGGCACAGAGATCAAATCCATATGCTCACTCATGACACATGTTGCATCATCCAGAACAAGCTGCCAGCCAAGCGACCAGACGCAGGAGCTCCCTATGTCAGATGCGAGATTCAGGAGCAGCAGTTTGATCGCACTCTATTAGACAGTGGCTCTTCAATTAACCTTCTTCCGGCAGCCTTACTCAAGCAATTCGAGTTTGGCCCTCTTCTTCGAAGCAGAACCATCCTTCAGTTTGCTGATAGGTCGATTAAGAGGCCGAAGGGGTTATTGAAAGACGTGGTCGTTACCATTCAGGGCCTGAAATTCCCCGTGGACTTCGTTGTGTTGGACATGGAGATCCCTGAGTCGGTAACTGATGCCCCCATCATTCTCGGACGTCCATTCTTGGCCACAGCCAAGGCGGTGACCGACCATGATAGTGGGAAGGTATGCTTTCGCGTAGAGGGCGAAACCATACAAATAGAGACGATCGAAGAGATCAGAGCCAGAGAGGTAGAGTGCTCCGAGCAGTCCAACGAAGCAGCGCAGATGACAGAGGAGGAGCTAGACATCCACCAGGTCTGTGATTTTGAGATGACTGATGATGAATCCAACTGGAAAGATCCTGTAGCACCGACCCTCGCCTTGCCTACAGATTCACTATATCTCAAGCTTATGGCAGTCGAGATCCGGGAAAGCACATCCCTGGATGAGGATACATCTGAAGCTGACAGTGTTGTGATGAGTGGTGCTGAGGAATTTCAATCATGCTCATCTTCTTCAGATCCCTCGGATTCAGACATTGACTGGGATGACTTTGATGATTATTTACCTTGTCTGATTCCTACTGAGCCAACAATCATGACAGAGTGCGAGCCGGTGCAGTTTATTGATGATTCAGCAGGCCGCCCTTCGTCAGAAATTCATGCAGAACGAGAGTTCTCCCATGCAGACCTGGTAGCATTCACACAGTCATATGAGAAACCAGATCTGCCACCTCCCAGCTGTCCAGAACGGAAACCTCTACCGCAGTCGATGAAGTACAGATTCCTTGATGGAGAGCCAGAAATGCACCCAGTCATTATCTCAGCAGATTTGACTGGAGAGCAAGAATCTCGTCTGATGGAGGTTCTTGAAAGAAACCGCAAGGCAATAGGATGGAATATATCCGATCTCCATGGGCTGAGCCCTAATCTTTGCTCCCACCACATTTATCTCGAGGATAATGCTAGGCCGTCGCGTGAGTTCCAACGACGGCTGAACCCGAATCTTCGAGACGTAGTCATGAAAGAAATTTCCAAATGGTGGAGCGCCGATTTTATCTATCCCATCTCCGACTCCAAATGGGTAAGTCCGCTACATGTGGTACCTAAGAAGACGGGTATCACTACAGTTGTCAATGAGTCTGGAGAAGAGATCGCTACCAGAGTACCAACTTCTTGGAGGGTCTGTGTGGACTACAGACGATTGAATGAGGCCACCAAGAAGGATCACTTCCCGCTACCATTCATTGATCAGATTATCGAGCGGCTAGCTGGGAAGAGTCATTATTGTTTTCTTGATGGGTACTCTGGATACAATCAAGTGGCCATTGCGCCCGAAGACCAGGAGAAAACGACATTCACCTGTCTGTTTGGGACTTATGCTTTCAGACGGATGCCCTTTGGTCTATGTAACGCTCCAGCGACATTCCAAAGGTGCATGTTGTCCATCTTCTCGGACATGGTGGGTGACTGTTTAGAGGTCTTCATGGATGACTTCTCGGTCTATGGCGACGGGTTCGACGCTTGTCTTGACTGCCTAGACCATGTGCTCAAGCGCTGCATTGAGGTTAATCTTGTCTTATCCTGGGAGAAGAGTCATTTCATGATGACTCAAGGGACGGTCCTTGGTCATATCGTCTCCAACAGGGGCATGGAGATCGATCCGGCTAAGGTGGACATCATCAGAAAACTCAATCCGCCGTCCAATCTGCGTCAGTTACGGTCTTTTCTGGGGCATGTCGGTTTCTACCGACGGATCATTCAGGACTTCAGTCGAATTGCCCGACCGCTTACTGACTTGCTGACCAAAGACACCGAGTTTATTGTTAATGATAAGTGTCTTGAATCATTTGAAACTCTCAAGAATATGGTTGTTTCCGCTCCTGTCCTTCAGCCACCTGATTGGTCTCTCCCATTCGAGATCATGACAGATGCTTCAGATTTTGCTGTTGGGGCTGTGCTTGGACAGAGGAGGGATGGTTTACCGTTTGCCTTTCACTACGCCAGCCGGACTTTGGATGCCGCGCAGCGGAATTACACTGTGACTGAGAAAGAGATGCTGGCCGTAGTCTTTGCTCTTGATAAGTATCGATCGTATATTCTCGGATCTAGAGTAACAATCTACACTGATCACACCGCCATCCGGTACTTAATGGCTAAGAAGGATGCCAAAGCACGTCTCACCAGATGGATCCTTCTACTCAGGAATTTGATATTGAAATTAAGGACAAGCCTGGAGTCAAGAATGTGGTGGCGGATCATCTCTCCAGATTGGAGAATCTTGAGGAATCTGAGCCCAGCACACCTATCACAGAGACATTTCCAGATGAGGCGATCTTGGCTGTCACCTCACTCCCGTGGTATGCTGACTTTGTAAACTATCTTGTTGCCAAGACAGTCCCTCAGGGTTGGCCCAGGCAGAAACTTGAGACCTTCCTAGCTAAGGCCAAGTTTTATCATTGGGAGGATCCGTCCTTTATCATGAAGGAGGGGATAGTATCTGGAGAAGGTGCATTCCTCAAGAAGAGCAGCATAGCGTCCTCACATACTGCCACAAGCTTGAGGCAGGAGGACATCATTATGGAAAAAGGACAGCACAGAAGGTGCTTCAATCCGGCCTATGGTGGCCTACTCTCTTCAAGGATTCTGATGAGTTTGTGAAGAGATGTACTGACTGTCAGAAAATGGAACCTGCGGGCAGAGAGACATGATGCCCATGCAACCAATTCACTTCTGTGAGGTTTTTGATGCATGGGGGATTGATTTCATGGGCCCATTTCCTAAGAGTCAGGGATTCGAGCATATTTTGCTCGCTGTGGATTATGTCAGCCGATGGGTTGAGGCCATCCCCGCCCGAGCCGCAGATGCTAAAACCGTTTGCAAATTTTTGAGGAAAAATATCATTTCACGGTTCGGGGTACCTAGAGTCTTGATTTCAGACGGGGGGTCTCACTTCATCAATGACAAAGTCAGGGCCCTTGCAGACGAGTTCGGCATTGACCATCGGGTTGCCACTCCTTATCACCCTCATACTAATGGTCTTGCCGAAGTATCGAATAGGGAGATAAAGACTATCTTGCAGAAAGTTGTCCGCCCAGACCGAAAGGATTGGTCACAGCTTTTGGACTCGGTCTTATGGGCTTATAGGACCTCTTTCAAGAATCCATTGGGAACATCTCCCTTTCGTCTCGTCTATGGCAAGCCGTGCCATTTGCCAGTGGAGATCAAGCATAAATCTTTTTGGGCAGTTACTGAGTTGCTTCTAGATCCCGAGAGTATAGGAGACCAGAGAAGAGCAGAATTGGCAGCCCTGGAAGAACTTAGAGATACAGCCTTTTCCAACAGCCTACAGTACAAGGAAAAAGTGAAGACATGGCATGATTCGCATATCAGCCATAAACAATTTGAGCCAGATCAGAGAGTATGGTTGTTTGATTCCAGGCTGAAATTATTCCCAGGAAAATTGCAGAGCAAGTGGAAAGGACCGTATGTGGTCAGGAAGGTACATGACAATGGCAGCATCGACATATCCGAACCGTCATCTTCCTCTACCTTCCGCGTCAATGGTCAACGTTTGAAATTATATCTTGATCATGATCCGCCGACCATTGACGTTGCCCCCATTCTTCTGGTATGAGATGTGTCCTTTGACTCTCATCATCTACATCTCATACATGGTGATCAATTCTATCTTCCGCTGCACAGATCCATCTGTTTATATCACTCTGTTGTCTGTTGATTTATTTTCTTATTTTCTTCTTTTCTTCTTTTCCTTTTCTATCTTCTTTATCTACCGAAAAGGTGTCGCCCTTGTAGACAGTTTCCATACTTAGGACGTACTTTGTCCTAAGTATAGGGGGGTTGACACCCCGAGTTTTCTTTCATTCGATCCTCTCCATTGTCTCCTCTTCTTGTCTATACTTAGGGATATTTTACCCTAAGTATAGGGGGAGACAGTCTGAGTACGATCTGTTCATTCCCACCCTTGACCCTCCCTACGTTGTGTACAGTCTGCTATACTTAGGATTATTCGATCCTAAGTATAGGGGGACGGTCAACTTCTCATTCATTGATTCATTGATTTATTCCTTTATTCTTTAGACTTGTCTATACTTAGTACGAGTTATGTCTTCTCTTTTCTCTTCGATCTATGAGGACATAGCTCAAGCTAAGTATAGGGGGGTCGTATATACTACGTATATACTTTAGCCATAACTCGTACTGTCGTACTTTCTTAATAAATAGGGCTAATAATTCTCTAAAAATTCTTTAAAATTCATTAAAAATCCTTAATAAAAAGATGTGGTTATTCCTCAAATTCTTTTTGTATGTACTGATTAATAAATCAGGTGAAAATGTTTTTTTTTTGCAAAATGTTTGAAAAATAGTTTGAAAATCTTTGTGAACATCTATTGAAAACTATTTGAAAATATTTTGTTTTGTGTTTTCAACCTGTGTAAAAATGTGTGGTTTGTAAAATTTATTTTCTTTGTGTGAAATAAAATGTTTGAAAAATGATTTGCAAATGGTTTGAAAAATGGTTGCAAAAATGTTTTCAAAAACCTATATATACTGTTTTGAAAACCTTTGCAAAATGATTGTCAAATGTGTGTAAAATGTTTGTAAAAACTATTTTGGACTATAGTTTTCAAAAATTGTGTGTAAATTGTTTTCAAATAAGTTTGAGGAATATACACATCACACCAAAATTTACTATATGTATAAAATTGATCACTTACCCTTGTAACTTCTTAAAATCTATTTCTTGTTTATATGAAGAAGCACTCCCGTGTACATATTTTTACCTAGTTTTCAGCCAAAATCTTTTTCTTTTCAAAATTCCCAAAAAACATTTGCAAAATTAAATCCAAAAACATTTGAAAAATCTTCTTGAAAAATACAAAAAAAATGCATCTGCATATGCATCATCATCATCTTTTCAAAAATCCATAAAAAGTTCAAAATCTTGAAAATTGCATCACAAAAATATTGTCTGCATTGCATAGCATAGCATGAGCATTTTTCGGATTGAGTTTGATAGTTGAACAAGTCTAAATAAAATCCGGAGATTGGAGCTTGATTGGACCTTCAAATCTACCTAATAACAGGAGCTTTATAGGAACTGGGTTTGAGGTACTTCAGGTCTAGTTGACTTAATTCTTTGCGGATCACGGGACTTAGTTCAATGGATTCTTGACTGCCTAAGTAGAGTATTTCGGAGCACACGCACGATTCTTGTTGATAATGACCTAACTTGGACACCTGCACCTTTCACATGGCTCAACTCAGTTGGAATGGTGAGGGGATTGGATTTGCCGGTATGAGACGCACACAAGTGGAAACATTTGTCCTCCTCTAGGGAGGGAAGTGCACCCCCAACCCGTCCAGTGATTAGGAAGTCTAAAGACAGGAGGCTGTGGGTTGCGATAAAGCTTCAAAAGAGGGATAATCTATTGGCTCAAGAGGAAAAACTCCTTATGTAAATGCTGCTGTATATAGTATTCAAAAAAAAAAATGTGTTCAGGCATGTACAATAATAAAAAGCCTGCAAGTATGTACAAAGTCAATAAGCAAGCTTGAGTTCCAAAGTCATATCATGTGAGCCTGCAGCAGGATGACTTGACTACACTGGTCTTGCATCCAAGGATAGGTAGCTACACTGGCTACCGTCCATTCTTCTCTTCACCCCCTCCTATTGAGCTGGTTGCCACTTGAACTTAGAAGGGAATACCCCGCTCCTCGAGGATGGAGTTGCTGGATTGGGGAAGCATTGGGTTGTCGTACTGGAGAAGTCAGTTTCTTTGTCATACTAGTTGGGGAGAGCCACCATCACTTACACTGTACAAGTCAGATTCATAGTCGTAAGAGTTTGCGTATGAGTTGAAGTATTTCTGACCTGGCTATTGAGGAAACTTGGACAGAGTTTTGGGATTCTCAAGGACTGTTGGATTTCAAACACGGTTCTCACTAAGGTTCCGCCCGCACTAAAATTCCAAAGGTCCGACTTAAGCTCCAAACTTTGATTTTGTAAAAACAAGTTTGATAATCAGATCAAATCCAAGTTCTTCTTTTTCTTTTCTTTCTTTTCTTTTTGCACTTATTGCATAAGTGTTTGCTAGAGACTAGCAAAGGTAAAGTATAGGGGGATGATGAATCCACATTTCATCATCTTTATTCTATCATTTTGGCACCAAAAACCCTATCAAATGCCTGTAAATATCCTTAAATTGAGCATCTTAGCATTCATGCATGTGCATCACAATAGTGTATAAAACACTGTAATTAAGGCCAAAATTATAGAATAAATAAAGAAAAGAAAAAGAATAAAATATTGCAAATATTTTATGACCCAAAACCCCCGAGACCTAGGCATCTTGATGAATAGGTCGACAAGGAATAAAGTAGGGGGAGATAAGGTCAGAAATACAGAGAAAATACCTATACCTTTTATTCATTCTTTATTCATTTTGGGACCTATTTTTGGTTCCACTTTTTATACATCAAATAAAGAAACTTTGTACATGAAAGTTATAGATAATTTTATAAAGAAAAATACAAAATTTATTTCACAAAAAATTCGTACAGATAAAAAGTTATGGTCTGAATAAGAATCCAAAATCCCAACTTTCCCAGACCCGTATCTCACAACTGAGAACTCCAAATGCAGTGTACTCACCTTTAATTGTATATAGAATAAAATAATCTATCCAATGGTGGTGGTTTCGCATTTGGCGGAGCTACGGTTTGAAAGATGAATTTTGGACCCCTATTGTATATTTGTACTGAATAAAATATTCAATTTATTCTTCATTCATTATTTATTCATTTTTATATTTTTATAATTTTGTAAATATTACTTATAATATATATGTGCATTAAAATTAAAATAAAATGCAAAGAAAAATAAAAATAAAAATACTTGTATAAAGACTACAAAGGTATATTGCCTATATCTATACCTGTACAAAATACTCTTAGATTTTATTAAATATACAAAATACATCAATAAAATAAAATAAAAATATATTTATGTGTATAAAAGTATTTTATAATTTTATAAAATTATAAACACAATTAAAGAAATTAAAATACACAAAATAAAAATAAAATACTAAAATACATAGGTATTATACCTATATAGGGTTAAAAAGGTAACTTGCAAAAATATAACTCATAAAAATAATTAAAAATCATAATAAAATACTACATAAAATAACGATTATTTTTTTATTTTATAATTATTATTTAATTCAACTTATTTCTATTTTTAAATGAATTAACAAAATAATATTTCAGGGTTTTTCCTGGTTGGTCCACGTGGACCAACCAGGAGGCGTCAATAGTTGACCCCAGTCAACTGGTCGCCCTACCCCCTGTAGCCTGTGTCAGGCTCGGTTTTTGAGCCATCTTTTTGGCTTTTTCCCAGCCCATTCTTTCATGTTTTCGTGTTGCATCCTTCTGCAACATTGTTCACCAACCATCTATCTAACTCGCCCGAGCTTAATCTTGGTCTTTGGACCCAAGATTTGCAAGATATTCATTGATCTTTGGACCCCTGCAGCTCAGAGTCAAACCACATAAAAAGAACCCTCAACCTTGCGACTCGATTTTGAACACCTTCGGTCCACCCCCTCGCGCCTCTTTCGTGCTCCAGAGCTACCTGGAGGTGACAGCTCCGACGTGGGCTCTTCAGCCAAGGCAGCCGAGGTCGGAGGCGTCTCCACCACCTCTCGCAACTCCGGCGGTTGAGGTACCCTTCCCTCCGGTCTACACCGTCGAGGAAGCCATTTCATCCCTTTATTTTTCGTGCATTAGCTTAGTCTGAGTCTTAGGAGTAAAAGCCCTCAAGAAATTTTGAATTCCATCGTTCGATTCACCTAATTGCTCATCCTCGCCGGAGCGCACCTCCGGCCACCGACTACCACTCCGCCTCTCGCGTCGATTAGGTCCACTTAGGGTCCAGGCAACTTGCCCTGGACCTCTTGACTGGTTTTGCAGGGTCGAAGAACGTTGACTCGCGCCTGGGCGCGTTTTTGATGCTCGCCGGAGCTCAGCCGAGCTCTCCAGCTCCGCCGACCACTTGCGAGCGGCACGGCCAACGCCGTGCACTTTTGGTGCCCCCAGGAGATAGAGGACGACCCCAGGAAGCTCCAGCCCGATTTTGAAGCCAAGCAGCCCACCGGAGACGAAGCTTGACCTCGGAGAACCTCGGCTCGCCGGAGTTCGTCGTTGTTCTTGCTCCGACCTTCACCACCGTTGGATCAAGGTGGAGCTCCAGATCGCGCATCGACCGTCAGATCTTCCGCGACCAGCCATCGTTGGATCTCTTTCTGAGATCTAATCTCAGACGTCGAAGCGAACCGTCATCGGCCGTTCATCAAGCGCCACGTGTCAAGTGGCAACTCCAGCGCCGTTGGATCCGCGCGTCGAGGGTATTTTGCACCTAAACCCCTCGCACCTTTTGTATTTATTATTTAGTATTTAAACTTTTGTCTGTAACGTAAAAACTTTGGTTTATTTGCACAAACACCCCCATACTTTCTATATTTGCATATAGGTCCTTCGCCACGTCACCTCACGTGACCTGTACACGTGAGGTGTGGGCATTTTGCAGAAGGGCCCTCGGTTGTTTGCTTATTTTGTTTTAGTGCCAAAACTGTGGCATTAAGTGTTATATTTTTGGATATTTTGCATGGAAGCCCCCTGAGTTCTTGGATATTGCGATCTAGTCCTCGCCGGGCGCGTGCGAGTCACGCACCCTGGTGGGAAAATTGCTAGCGTGCCCAGGCGGCTTTTGTAATTGCATTATGGTGCTAGAAATTAAATATTCCGTTCAATATTTTGTGGAAAATTGCGTGTATGCCCCTGGATGTTTTGTAAATTGCATTAATACCCCTGTCAGGCTTATTTATTAATTGGATGCTTGTTGTATTTATTTGAATGATCATTTCAAGCCCCAAAATTCCACAAAAATAGGGTTAAGCTCCTGGACACGTGTACTTTAACGCTATCAATTTAGTTTTTGATTTCATTTTATTTTTATATTTATTAAAAATCAAAAACATGCTATTTGTGCACTGTCTAGCTTAGAAAATGCCAAAAAAATATTAAAACCTCTCCAAAAATTCCAAAAAATTACCTAGTGTCTATTTTATCTTATTTTAGTGTCAGTCCAATAATCATTAAAAATCTCAAAAGAAAAACACTAAAAATTCAAAAACACTCAAAAACTTCAAAAAATATATAAAATAGTAGAAAACTCCAAAAATCAAAAACTCAGTTCCTGTTTGTTCCTTATTTTGTCCTTTTTATTTGAAAAATAGTGTGAAAAATTTTGAGTACTGGTTGCTATTTTTTAAATCCCATTTTATTCACAACCAGCCCTATTTCCACTGTTTTGCCTTATTTCAGCATTTAAAAATACCAAAAACACCTTGAAAAATCCCCAAAAATCACAAAAACAGTAGAAAATCATAAAAATATTAAAAACAATTTATTTCTGAATTTTTGGTTATTTTTGCACATTTTTATAAATATTTTAGCTTGTCTTTTATTAGATTGTCTTTACTTTCCAATATTAAAAAAAATATAAAATATAAAATTATAAAAATCAGAAAATTAAAGACCAAAATACAAAATTAAAAATTAAATAAAACATAAAAAAATTTAAAAACTAAAAACCCACAAAAATTCCCTTTGCTTGATTGCTTAGTGTAGACACATCACACACTCACTTGAGCACATTTGCTTGAATTACCCTGTTTGCTCCCTGTGTTCGAACTCTCTGCATACTTGTCCCTATATACCATTTGTGCAGAGTTAAAAATAAATTTTAACTCCACATTAGTTCTAATTTGTTGATCTTTAGTGTGGGTTAATTGTTGATTAATTTCAGAATTTGTGTGGTCAAACACCGACTGTTGACTCGCCTTGTGAGTCGATATTACCACATCGAGTTTGGAGATTATCACATTTGCATATAGCTTAGGTTTCGAATTCTGTTATGCATCCCACATGGAGAGAGCTGGAGGCACTGTAAGTCTTCTTACTTAGCACGCATCATCGATTTCCGACTTGCATGGCTTTTCCGATCTTCTCCCTCTGTTTTTGCCAACCTAGGATGCTTAATGAAAATTGAAACCTCGATAGGCACGTGCATTAAAAATACCAAAAAAAAGTGATAACCTAAATAAAATAGGGTCTGTTAACTCTATTAGACCTAAAAATAAAACATAATGGATTTCCTTGTCTTGGGGAGAGCAACCCCCTCATTGTATGCGTTTTAAATTGCTTACGTACACACTAAGGAGTAGAGCCCAAATCCCATCAAGCCTCCTAAGTGTTTGTACAACTTTGTAATTCTCACTGCACTCTAAAGCTGAAAAGATAAATGACTGTCACTTGACGGTCTTCACTGTGTTGAGTAGGTGAATTGGGGGTTTGCCTTGCTTATTGGTTGTGACTTGGAGTCCGTTAGGTTTCCATTCATCATGTGAGTAGTCGGTCCCGCCCGTGTGAGTCATGCATTTTTCATCTTTGAGTCTCTCTATCTTTCTTATACATATATCTCTTCATTTTGCATTGAGTCATGATATGTGCGCTTGATCTCAATCATTTCTTCGCCAAGTCCTTCGTTTCCCTCTTCTTCACCATCTTCTTCGTATCCACTGTATCATCCCCATCTTCTCCGGTTCGAGGAGAGCCTGCTCTTCGAACCACCATTTTGACGGTGTTCCCGCCCTGTGTGGAACACCTAATTTTACCTGTGTTTCGATCTTCTCGCCCGCCCTCCTCGTTCCCTATGTATCACCCTTCTGGCTCCCATGATATTGGCACGCACGTTCATCAGCTTCTCCACCCCATTGTGTACCCTGCTTATCCATCTTCTTCGTGTACCCTGTATCACCCCTCCCTTTACCCGGGAATGCTGTGCATATTGATGAGGTCCGCATCGAGGATTATGTATACAGATTATTTGTGTAAGTCGGGCCAATGATGTTGAGGACGCTGAGATTGATTTGGTGGATTTGACTTTGGATACATGCATACGAGCGTCTTGAGGATTTTTGATGATGCATAGAGTATATGTGTGATGCATTATTGAGGAATTTTAGTTCTCGCACACCGGCTTGAGGATGTGACATGCTGCAATGATTTGGTGATGATATCATGAGTATTAATTGATCTATCTTTCTTGAGGTTCCCGCCATCTTGATTCTGAGGACTGATTGGTTATTCTGATTTGGACTTCCTGATAACGGTGTGCGGATCCTACATAATCTCTCACCTTCCTAATTTAACCATCCTTGATCTCCTGACTCTTTGATCCACCCTGGCACTGTGAGGATTCCCGATAATATTGTGCCATCTCAGCCAAATTGGATTGACCCGAGGGATGTTTTGTGATTGACCTGATGATTTTCTCCCTCACATGATCTTATGCCCTCCGGATGATTGAATGATTGAATGCTTTTGAGGACCTGAGATGACTTGCCAGCATTCCCTTGACCTACATTGATATAGCTCGCATTCCTCCCCGAGGACTATCTGCAGGAGAATGCGACAATTTCTAGGACTATGGTTTCATCCACTGCTTGGGTCGCCATTGTGATGGGACCCGGAACCGAGTCAGATGATATGCTTGATTGGCCTCCATCCTACTTGCGTATCCGACTTGTCGGTACATGAGGCCAACTGACAGATTACTCTCCTTGACGGTCCTCGCAAGGACGAGCCTTGATATTACAATTATTCCTTGCCTAGCTCATAGCTCTCCGAGGGTTATCTGAGAGAAGCTATGATGCATTATAGCTATGATGGTCTCCTTTGCTGGGAGGTTGTCTGTCGCCTACCATGACCTGATTCTCTGTGGATCCGTCTGATGGATCCGGCTCCTTTGAGCCTTCTCTCTCCTTGACGACCCTCGCAAGGATGAGATTTACTCTGATTATTCACTATGTAGCTCACATCACTTCCCAAGGACTATCTGCGGAAGGATGTGACACTTTCTTTACGATCAACTTCACTCACTTATGGTGCCTCGATCTGTTGGGGCACGAAGACGATTCGTCTGATATGGACAGTTGGTCTCCTGTTCTGATTATGTGTTCGATCTGTTGGGGCATGAGACCGACTTGCTCAGGCTCCTTTGAGTCTGCTCTCCTTGACGGTCCTTGCAAGGATGAGCTCTTTTCTGATTATTCCTTGACTAGCTCGTAGCTCCCCGAGGGTTATCTGCGGGAGAATATGACACATTTCCGATCTGAGTGGTCTCTTCTGTTGGTAGCCTACTTGTCGACTACTGGAACCACTATGTGGGTCCGTCTGATGGATCTGGCTCCTTTGAGCCCTTCTCTCTCCTTGACGACCCTCGCAAGGTAGAGACACACTCTGACTATTCCTTGCCTAGATCACAGTTCTCTCCAAGGACTATCTACGGGAGACTGCGACACTCTCTTTACGCTCGGTTTCCCCTACTGACCGTGTCTCCGATCTGTAGAGCACGGAATCGAGTCGTCTGATATACAGGATTTTTGGTCCCATCTTCATTTGCCTATCTGATCTGTGGATCGTGGGACCCATCTGATTAGACTCCATTGAGTCTTCTTGCCTTGACGGTCCTCGCAAGGTTGAGCTCCTGATATCCTCTATTTTCATGCCTAGCTGGCAGCACGTTCCCCGAGGGTTGTCTGTGGGATGCTACCACATTCTTTAGACTTTCTGGTCTCTTCTGCTGGTAGCCGATATGTCGCCTACCGAGACCATACCTGATTATCCGTCTGATGGATCAGGCTCCTTTGATCCCGCTCACCTTGACAACCCTCGCAGGGGTGAGCTTCTATTCTGATTATTCATTTCCTAGCATGTACTACTCCCCGAGGGTTATCTGCGAGAGAGTACATCATTTTCTAGGTACTCGGTTTCATTTCTGGTGTCTCCTGTCTATTGGAACACGAAGCCGAGTCTTTTTGAGTTGTGTACTTGGTACCCTCTCTGATTGTGTATCCGATCTGCGGATCATGGGACCAAGTCTTCTGATTATGGTCTGATTCCCGGCTCCTTTGATACTGCTCACCTTGACGACCCTCGCAGGGTTGAGCCATGTATTGCGGTATTCGGTGTGTCTCCTCTGTTCTTCCGACCTCATGACCATCGAATGCCACGATGTCTCTTGTTCCTTACTTTTCCATATCTTTTTGAGACTCTGATTGACCGGAGGACTCTGTACTGTTCCGTCTTCCTCCCGGTCTTACAGTATCGGCTCTGTTTCCTAATACTGACCCTGTGTGCCGATTGTCTGCTTCACGCTACTGGTTCCTGCTTTACTTTCTGATCTGCTTGTCTCCAGTAGCCGACACCCACCTGACTGCATATCCGGGTGTCTTTTCACTGTCTGAGTGCGTCACTATTCTCACAGGGAGACAATGGCGCAAGTACGGTATTCACTAGTCAGATACCGTCCTGTACTTCACCAGTTCTTCACCACTTGTATATATGTGTGCCTTTTTCTTTCTCCCGTATGTTTTAGTGTGCCCAAGATCTATCACCATATCTTTGTGTCTACACTTAGGACGTACCTTGTCCTAAGTATAGGGGGGTACACAAAGCAATGTTCTTTCCTTGTTCAGTATTGTCACTCCTATTGTTGCCTATACTTAGGGATATCTCACCCTAAGTATAGGGGGAGTGATGCGTATATTCTCCACGATCGTTTCATCTATTTGTATATATCTCTCTTTTCTTGTTTTCTTCTTTTGTTCTTTTCCTTTTCTATCTGTTGTATCTAAATAAAAGGTGTCGCCCCTTGGTGTCAGTTTTCTGTACTTAGGAAGGACTTTGTCGTAAGTATAGGGGGGTGCACCCCTGATTTGTTACTTCTTTTGATCTGTTTATTCCCACCCTTGACCCTCCCTGCTTTGTGTACAGACTGCTATACTTAGGATTACTTGATCCTAAGTATAGGGGGGATGGTCAACTTCTCATTCATCAATTTCTTATTTATGTATTCTTTAGACTTTTCTATACTCAGTACGAGTTATGTCTTCTCTTTCTCTTTTCCGATCTATGAGGACATAGCTCAAGCTAAGTATAGGGGGGTCGTATATACGTTGTATATACTTTAGCCATAACTCGTACTTTTGTAATAATATGGCTAATAATTCTTTAAATTCATTAAAAACCTTAATAAAAAGATGTGATTATTCCTCGGATTCTTTTTGTATATACTGATTAATAAATCAGATTAAAAATATTTTTGCAAAATGATTTGAAAAATGGTGTGAACTGTTTGGAAAACTTTATGTGAAGTATTTTCAAACTTTGTAAAAATATTTTGATTGCAAAAATTCTTCTATTTGTGTGAAATAAAGGATTTGAAAATCTATTTGCAAATGGTTTTGAAAACATTTTGTAAAAATATTTTTGAAAAATGTATATATAGTGTTTGCAAAATCTTTGCAAAATGGCTTTCAAATATGTGTAAATAGTTGCAAAAATTATTTTGTACTATAGTTTTCAAAATGTTTCCTAAATAAATTTGAGGAATAAAAGCATCTTAATAAAATAAAATACAATATATATAAAATACATAAAATTCTTTATTAATTGTATACACACCTAAATAAATCACTTTTGTTAAAACCCGTAAATTCTTTAAAATTCTTTTAGTCCTGTAAAATAAAGCGGCACGCCCATGTAAATAGCTGTATATATTCATACTTTGGATGCCAAAATTTTTTCTCTGTGTAAAAATTTCTCTCTTTGATTTCGAATTCTTTGAAAAATTGCATTAGTATGTGCATATTTGTAAATAGCATTTGCATAGCATTTATATTCTTTCATTAAGCTTGATGATTGAACTAGTCCAATAAAGTTGATGATTGGAGCTTGGTTGGAACTTACTGTACCTAATTGCACTGGAACCTTATGGGAACTAGGTTTAAGGTACTTCAGGTCTATTCAGACTTAATTCTTTGAGAAATAAGGGCTGGGTTCAAGTCACCTCAGTGAACTAACTAGATCTTTTCGAAACACACATATGACTCTTGTCGGCCGTGACCTGACTTGGACACTTGCACCTTTCACTTGACTCAACTCAATTGGAGTGGTGAGGGGGTTGGATTTGCCAGTCTGAGACGCACACGGGTGGAACCATTCGTCCTCGTCTAGGGAGGGAAGTGCACCCCAACCTGGTCCAGTAGCCATGAGGTCCAACGACAGGAGAGTGTGGGTTGCAATAAAGCTTCAAAAGAGGAATAGTCTTCTGGCTCAAGAGGAAAAACTCCTTCTGTAAATGCTGCTGTAAATAGTATGTTGAAAAAAAAATCTCCAAAAAAGTGGACAGGCTTGAAAATAAAATAAAGTGCCTGCCGGAGAGTGTATATATGTTGTATAGAAAATAAGCAAGCATGAGCATCAAAGTTATACCATGTGAGCCTGCAGCTGGATGACTTGACTACACTGGTCTTGCATCCCAGGATAGGTAGCTACACTGGCTACCGTCCATTCTCTTCTCTACCTCCTCCTCTTGAGTTGGATGCCACTTGAACTTAGAAGGGAATACCCTGCTCCTCGAGGAAAGAGCTGTTGGATTAGGGAATCATTGGGTTGTCATTCTGGAGAAGTCAGCTCCTTTGTCATTTCAGTTGGGGAGAGCCACTATCACTTACACCGTACATGTCAGCTTCATAGTCATAAGGGTTTGCGTATGAGGTAGGCTAGTTCTGACCTGGCTATTGAGGTGATTTGAACCAAGTTCTGTGACTCTCGAAGGCTGTTGTGTTTTATATTTGGTTCCCGATTAGGTTCCGTACACATTTTCACACCAAGGTCTAACCTGAGCTCCAAACTTTGATTTTGTACAGATGAGTTTAATAATCATGATCAATTCAATTTATTCTTTAAATTCTTTATTTTTGCTTTTCCTTTTCTTCTTATTCTTTATTCTTTTTGTACTTATTGCATAAGTATTTGCTAGGGACTAGCAAAGGCAAGTATAGGGGGGTGATGAATCTCCATTTCATCACCTTTATTCTATCATTTTGGTCTTAAACACCCCAGCAAGTGCATGTAAATAGCATTAATTTGTATACAATAGCATTCATGATTCATTATATTAATTGTACATTAAATAAGGTTTTTAATGCCAAAATTATATAATAAAGAGAAGAAAGGAAAAGGGAGTAAAATATTGCAAATATTTTATGACCCTAACCCCGAGACCAAGGCCGGCATGGAATTGGTCGACAAGGAATAAAGTAGGGGGAAATAAGGGCCAGTGTACAATAAATACCTCATTTATTCATGCATTTATTTATGCATTTTTTGACACCTATTTTGTATATATTTATTTATTCATCAAATAAAAATATTTTGTACATGAAAGTTGTAGATAATAATGTGAATAAAAATACAAAATTGAGTTTGTATAAAAATAATATAAAGTGTACATTTTATACCCAGAATAAAAAGCCAGAATCTCAACTTCATAGACGCATATCTTGCAAATAAAAACTCAAAATCACCCAAAATCACCTTTAATTGTATATAGCTTTTCAAGAACTATTTAATAAAATTGGTTTCATAATTTTTGGAGTCCATCTGTGAAAGTTAGGTTTTTGGCCCCCATTGTACAATCTACCCGAATAAAATATTCAATTTATTCTTCATTCATCATTTCTATAAACTTATATTTTTAGAATTTTGTAAATAATGAGTAGAATACATGTACATATTGAAATTAAAAGAAGACCAAAAAAAATTTGTAAAATAAAATAAGTCTATAGATTACATAGACAAAATACCTATGCTACCTATGTGTATATAAATAAAAAGGGATTTTATTCTTTAGTCATCTATATTTTTATACAAATCCAAAATAAAAACAAATAAAATATATTAAATAAATAAAGTATACATAATATATAGGTAAAATACCTATAAGTATAACTACATATATCTATACCTATTTATTTAAAAATGTAAATAAACTTGTAAAAACTGAATAAAAATATATTTAGACTCATAAAAATAAGTTATAAATTTATAAAATAAGAAAATAAAAAAATAAAATAAAAATAAACAAGATAAAAATAAATACATATAAATAAACTTATAAATACATTATTAAAATAAAATACATCAAAAAATTAAATAAAAATCATAAATAAATACTACATTAATTAATACACATTTTTTATTTTATAAGCAAAATCTAATTAATTCATTTATTACGTGTAATAAATAGGTCAAGGTCGGGCTGACGTGGACCAATCAGAAGCCAGGGAGTGTTGACCTCCGGTCAACTCCCCCTTCACTTCTGACTCCCGTCAGAACCATCTTTTCCCCCGCTTTTCCTCCCTTTTTCATGGGCGTCTCTTCCATCCATCGCCCTCGAATCCTTCATGAAAAACACTCTCTGATCATCCGAGATTCTCGCCGAGATTCTGGAGCCCTTGTACATATCGTCGATTCGCCGCTACGGCCCGGTCAAATAAGGGTACTACCTTGTTCATAAATAAAGAAACTCCGCCATTTCTCCAAGTTTGGTCAGCCTCTCCCCATTTTCTTCCTTGCATTCGGTCCTGGATGTGCTCCTCGTGACAGGAGGAGGACGCCGGCACCTTGAATTGGCTGGAGATGGTGGTGGTTGCACCCACAGCGGCGCTCCGGCAGTCGTCCTGCTCCTTGGCCCTATAGCCAAGTTCGAGCTACGCTTTTACTTGTTTTAGATAGGTTTTAGTTTTAGCGTTTTGTTTCCATCTTAAGATTAGCGTTGAGCCATTAGATTTAGCGTAACATCGCCCACCCGTAGTTCGCCGGAGCTCCGCTCCGGCGAACATCTCCACCCGTCTTTTTGTGCTGAAGCAGCTTCAAGTCCGGTCGAGGGACATCCCCTTGAGCTGTGTAAGCATTTTCCTGCAGGTTAGGAGCAAAGAGGAGCTCCAGGAGACGCTTTCAGAGTTCATCGGAGGTACCTGGAGCCCCTCGACTTCTCCGACATCGAGGCGGCGCTCCAGTGTTCCTCCGCCCGATCCAACACCTCCAGCAAGTCTAGCCACCTGCCAAGAACCTCGTGGGAGCCTCAGAAGCCTCGAAGGACGCCGGGGAAGCGAGATCGAAGGCGGGGATGTTCGGCCATTCCGGCGTTCTTCCTTGTTCTTTCACCTTGCCTCTCCGCCGTCGGATGAAGGAGGTCCCCCCAGGTCGAGCCCCCACCGTCGGATCCACCCGTGCCTCAGCCGTCCGATCAGCCAGGATGATCTAATCTTGCCCGTGGATCCGCGAACCGTCATCGGCTCACGTGGAGGCACCACGTGTTTAAGTCACGCCTAGCAGCCGCTGGATGAAGCGCCTGTTGGGGGTAAATTTCACATGTACCCCCGCCTTTTATTTTATTTAATGTTTAATTTTGTAAATAAAATGTCACGTTTTAAAATAATTGTAATATTTGCAGAAGGCCCCTTGTAGTTTATATAATTGCATTTTGGTCCCTCCGCGCCTCACGTGCAGTCCCACGTGAGGCGCGTGAATTTTACATTTCAACCCTGGCGGTTTTGTTAATTGTAAAATAGCCCCAAAAATGTAAATAAATGTTTATTTCTGTGGTAATTTTTACACCTATGCCCCTGAAAGTTATTTTATTTGCAAAAATGCCCCTACCAGGCTGTTTAATTTTTGTGTCTTTTATCTATTTATTAAAAATACCCATGGTGCTCCTAAAAATTCAGAAAAATTAGGTTAGATGCTTCATGTGATGATCTTTCACGCCCATATTTTATTTTTCATTTTTTGCATTTTTCCTAATTATTAAAAATGAAAGAAGAGCCCTTTTTGTACTGTTTAATTTAGAAAATACAAAAAAATTATAAAATGCTTTTGAAAAATTACAAAAAAACTATATATAGTATATTTATATATATATATTGAGTCCATAAATTGAAAAACCCTAAAAACAAGAAAAAGAAAAATAAAAAAATCAGAAAGCTCCAAAATCCAACAAAAAATAGAAAAACCCTTAAAAAATCCAAAAATATATTTTTCTCTTTTATAATTATCTATGTATTATCATTAATGTAGTAAAATTAATTTGGGTAATTTTGGGAATTATTTCATATTTTTTAAAACCCAAATTAATTTCGGCTAGTTAATTAGTCCATATTGAGGACATTTTTGGAAAAAGAAAAAACATAAAAATTAGAAAAATTTCAGAAAAAAAAATATATACATAAAAAAATAAAAAAAATTATTATATCTAATATACATATATTATTCATATAAATAATACCCTTATATTATTCCTCTCCCCTCTCATATATATCTCTTTATATATATGTATGTACTTATATATATATCTATATTATATAATTAAAAAAATATAAAAAGAAAATAGAAATATATATAGATATAAAACAAAATAAAAAAATAAAAAAAACATAAAAAAATATATACCAAATATAAAACAAAATAAAAATTATAAAAACAAAATAAAGAAAATTATGAAATCAAAAACCCACAAAAACAATAAACATTGGACATGAACGATGAATTGAATAATTGTATAACCATGTTCACCACATCACCTTTCGCCTCCCAGTGTTCGACCTCTACTTGTGCTTACACCTATACACACTTGCATGTAGAGTTATAATACATTTTAACTCCACATTTTTGAGATTTAATTGCATATATTTCATTGTGGGTTAATTGTTGATTGATTTGGGATTTATTGAGCGGTCACCGCATCGACTGGATGTCTCGCCTTGTGAGATATCTAGACCCTCGATAATTCCCTTTCATCAGTAACCCCTTATTGTTTGGTTTTCTTGAGCGAGAAAGCAACCCGCACACTAGGATAGAGCCACACCCGAACTCTTTTCAGACTACTATCTTGGGTTAGTCGTTCTCCAGTGAGGATCTCTCCGGTAGCCGGTAAAGTGGCCCGTGACGTCCTTAATAGATTGAATTGATCGAGTAGCCGGTAAATGGTCCGCAATTCATACTGGCTGGGAAAGATCTAACTTTGGGATTGGGCCAGTCTCATGAGAGCATTGGGTTCCTAACAGCTCGCTTTAACCGCTCTGATAGATTGTATTGTCACCAAACTCTAAAATTGACAAGATAATTGACTGAACCTTCACGGTCTTCACTTTGAATTGAGTTAGTGAACTGGGGGTTTGTATTGTGTTTGATTGCTTGTATGCATACTCGATCCTTCTATGCATTTGTGCCTTTTTCTCCATATCTTTTGACTTGACCACTCATTCTCTCCCGATCCTGTCTTTTGTTTCGGAGATGACCGACTGGAGTTATTTTAATCCGATCTTCGTGGATACCTCGTAATCTCCAGACGATCCACCTTCCTTTTTCCAAGAGGACTTTCCTCATGATTTGTGTGCATATCCGCCTAACCCATTATTTCAGGAATCAGAGGACTTTTACTTTCACCCACCCTTATTCAACCCACCCGATACTGGGATTTTGGAGTCACCTTTCATGATTTCCACACTTGAGACACTGAACCAGATGATGGAGCATATAAATTCGAGGATTAGCAATCTATTTAACATAAATACGAGCCAGAACGCTGCTCCACTATTTAAGGATATGGATTCACTTGAGGATAATCATGAGAGCTTGCAATCGCCCAAATAAAAAAATGAGAAAATTTTCAAAATCCAAAAAGATTTTGGGAGACACATTGTTGATTCATTTTGTGACGAGAGGACTCAAATGCCCGATCATTTACCCATACATATATTCACCACATGTCCCGATCTTGACCCCGAGGATTCCATTATACAGACTATTCTTGGCAATCCTTGTGTAAATGTTGATTTTGACCTCCTCCCTTGTATGGATGCGGTCCAAAAATTAAAAAATGTTGACTGAACCTGAAGTGTTGGCCACCATTCACGAGATTATTAAAGCCCCACTTCAATAGGCCATGATAGATTTATCTACTCCTCAACACAAGAAGAGAAAGCAAAGTAGAAGATCTGAGCGTCACATCTTGACCATGGCCACTGCCTACGCCATCTCTCACCGTCCGTGTTTTAAGAAAGGGAACACTGCCACACCTCTTGTGAGTTGCTCCATATCTGACTATTCTTGTGACAAGACTCTCCTTGACGACGGTTCGTCAATCAATATAATACCCTTCTCTATGGCACAATCTCTTCATCCTGGGCCTATTAAGAAAACCATGATGATAGTTCAAATTGTTGATGGATCTATCAAGAGACCGAAGGGTGCTGTAGAAAATGCTATCATTCTTACTCAGGGCATGAATTTCACTTCGGATTTTGTTGTAATGCCCATGGAGACCTTCACCTCTGTGGAACACCCTCCAATCATCCTAGGACGACCTTTCCTTGCCTCTGCAGGAGCCGTTATTGATTATGGTTCACGAGAGATTAGTTTCCATTCTGATGTAGGGAGCGATGTGTTAACCTCTACACCAACCACTGTCTAGAGACCCGCATCCCAAGAGAGCCTTCCCGTGTTAGCCAACCCTAGATGATAATATCATAGATTCTTGTTATATGTTGGATGATACTGAAACCCAAGAATTCTTCTTGACGGAGGAAGACTCGGAAAGCACAGACCTTGGAATTCCGCCTTCTGGTATGTGGCGATGCATTGATGACATCCGCGGAATTTACACGATAGACACCTTAGAGCGGAAGGCAGAATCTGAGACTAGACATGACGTACATGACTCGACTACTTCCACTGATGAGTCCGTTCTTATTTACCCTGATTCAGATGAGACCGATCATGCCAAATTTGATTTGATTGCTTTTATAAAGGAATTTAGGCCTTTTGATAAAGATAATGATCCGGTAGAGGCTCGCCAGGCTGAAATTGATCCTACTTTTTCTGATAATAGTTTCGAGCCATTTTACTTTGATGTTTGTGAGACTTTCCAGGCAGGACATGACCGCACTACTTCCAATAACCGGTTCAGGTCTGCAAAATCTGAAATCGCTGAGGATACATTCTTGGTCGATCATACTTAGTTTATGTCTAATGATAATCCCAATATCGACCTATACCTTGTCAAATCCATACCTCAACGGTCCCGTAAGAAGGCTCGCTTTCGACCTTCTTGACCTTTGTACATCCACTCCTCTTGTATATCCTTTCATTTCACTCTTTCTTCTCCCATTTTATCATTCACCCCTTTTCCGTGTGTGTATATATGTTGTACTTATGATGTACTTTATCCTAAGTATGGGGGGGGGTGAATGATTTTTGTTGCTCATATTCGTCCTATTTATCACTCTTGTTGTTGCCTATACTTAGGGATGCTCTACCCTAAGTATAGGGGGGTGATGTTGTTCATATCGTGTCTTTGTATTTTTGAGTCTGTACATTCTTGTCATCGGTTTTTTCCCTTTTGTACACTCTAATATACTCAGGATTACTTGATCCTAAGTATAGGGGGGACCACCAACTTCTCTTCTTTTTATCTTTTCTTTGAGTCGTTGTAGCATAGGAGTCTTTTCACTTTTCTATACTTAGCACGAGTTATGTCATCCTTTTTCGCTCTCTGATCACTATGAGGACATAGTTCGAGCAAAGTATAGGGGGTGTCGTATATATTGTATACATACTTTAGACATAACTCGTACTTTTAAATACGTTTATTAGGGGTTTGTATATAATTTTGTAAAATCCACGTGTGTAAAAAAACAAACAAAAAAAGCAAAACAAAAAAAGAAAAATAAAAAAAACAAAAAAACAAAACAAACAAAAAAACAACAAAAAAATAAAAAGATCTTGTATATACTTGTGTATATTTTACTAACCTTTTTTCCTTAAAAAACTACAAAACCAAAAATCCATAAAAACTTACATAATTAAAAAAAACCTTTTCGTTTACATCTGCATTTTTCTCCAAAAATCCGTAAAAAGGTAAAAATTAAAAAATTATTTAAAAAATGTTCTTTTCATATGTGCATCATTTCTTTTCAAAAAAAAATCTTTGCATTGTTCTTATTTTCTTGCATTTACTTGTGCATTTTTTAGGATAGTATTGACATTTAAACTATGTCTGGAATAAAATTGAAGAATGTAGCTTAGTTAGACCTTAATCCATCTAACTCTCAGAGGAACTTCACCGAGATATAGGATTTTAGAAGCTTCAGGTCTTTGACTTAATTCTTTGAGTTCCACATGACAATGTGCAGTGTTTGACTCTTAGTGTCTAACCTGGTCTTTTCATTCAGGGTACAACTCTAGAATAGGGAACTAATTTGTACTCTCGCACTATGCACTTAGCTCAACTCAGACAGGATGTTGGAAGACTTTCTGAGCTTCTTTTCTGGTAGCGTGGAAATCTAAAGACCAGAGTACGGGTTGAAATAAAGCTTCGGAAAAGGGATGGACGACTGGGCATAATTTTTTCTAAGACCCCAAAATATGTACGGAAACAAAAAGATTCTATATCCGTAGGGGCACAACAAGATCCAAGCAGAACCACCAAAAATCTAAATACAAAAAAGACACTACCAAATAAATATCTGACCAAAAAGATCCAAGCTTCAAGAAAACCTGCAGATCTTGGTGGAGACTCGGCTACACTGGCCAGCTTCACAAGGAGAGGTGACTACACTGGCCACCCTCCAGTTCTTTTCTCCTTCTTCTAACTTCTCCCCCAATTCGATTGTGAACACAACACGACAGACCTTAGAAAGAAATACCTGACTCCCCGAGGACGAGTTATTGGAGAGGAGATTTGCATAGTAGTCTGGCATTCTAGATAAGAAGAGCTAAAACCTTTCACACACATGAGTCGATTGTTCAATGTTCATAGGGTGTGCTTTGGGAAGAGGATTGATCTAAGATGACTTCTGAGCCGAAACTGTGACAATGATGTGTAGAACTTGAAAGCTGTCGATTTTAAAATTCTAAGTCTCACAGAAGTTCTGACACACCAATAATCTAAAGGTCCGACAGAGCTCCAAACTTCAATTTTATGAAGATAAGTTTAATACTCAATATTGTCCTACTTTCTTTATTTTCCTTTCTTTTTCTTTTTTTCACTTATTCTTTCAAATAAGTGTTTGTTATGGGACTAGCAAAGGTAAAGCATACGGGGATGATGAATATGCGATTCCTCATCTTTATTCATTTATTTTAGCTTAAAATCCCTTATAAAACACCTGCAAATAACACTAACTCCATACTCTTACTAACTTGCATCTGTGTGTAAATATTGTACATTTCTTACTAATTTTAACCTAAAATAAATAAATAAAGAAAGAAAGGAAAAATAAAGAAAATAATAATTAAAAAATTAAAAAAGAAAGAAAGCAAATTTCCTCAATTACCCTTGTATATAATGTCATATATGTAAATAGTATATGTATATAATTGCTATTTTTAATTAACCTCCATAAAAAATAAAAAAATAACATTTTTTTAATACACATAAATAAAGTGATGAAAATTCAAAAAATTAAATAATTTTGTAAATAGTTTTATCTCTTTTTATCTTTATCTCATTTAAATTTTCATCTCTCTTATCTCTTCCACCAAAAAATTCAAAAATTCAAAAATTCAAATTTCATCTCTATCTTTTCTATTTATATGGCTCCTTCTCCCTCATTCCAACTTGATCAATCTTTAGAGAGAGGAGCCCGATCTCCAAAAATTTCGTAGAGAAAAGTGCCTAGCCTCCGAGTCGTCCGATGACAGCATGTCGACCTTCGTCGAGGCGATCACGATCCATTTCTGCTCCTAAAGTGAGATCCACATTTTTATTTTTTTTAATCTTAGGTTAATCGTAGTTTCATTTGTCGCATTTTAATTCCATCGTCATTTTGTTTTCTAGATCTAAAACAAAAAAAAATCCATCACGATTTGATCCGCTTTGACTCGATTTTTCATCTCGCGTTCTTGATCTCTCCGCTTTCAAATTCTTTCTTCCACTATCTATCAACTCCGACCACGCACGGTGGTCGGAGAATCAGATTCGATTCCTTTCATTTCCACTGGATCCTCGTTCTTTTTTCTGATTTGTAAATAAATTAAAAACAATAAAAAATATATTTGTTTTTCTCTAACATTTATTTTGTAGGATAATCTTAAAAAAATAAAAATAAAAAAACATTTCTCTTTTTAATTTTTCAGATTTAAAAAAATAATAAAAAAAATAATAAAAATAAAATCTTTTGATTCATTGTTTATAATAAAAAAATAAATAAAAAAGAGGAAGAGGGACGGCCGCCCTCCAAGTGCCACCGCCCCTCCCCACCGTCTTCTCTGACCACAGCCACTGCCGTCGCACCAACACCAGGACATCCACCGCCGCCGCCTTGAGACAGACCTCCTCCATCGACCACAAGCCCACCGCCATCAATCCTCCATCGTCGGCCACCTCCGTGCTCTGCCATCGCCATCTCCATCACCGCGCAATGCCATCTTCGTCAGCCCTTCAACTCCTCCTTGACCGCAGCCACCTGCGGCTGGACCTCCTCCATCGACCACAAGCCCGCCGCCATCTCCGTAGCCCTTCGTGGTGCCCCTCTAGAGTGCCTCTATCTCTTGAGAACCACCACCGAGTGCGCCTCCCCTCCATCAACCTCCAGGCACCGCTCATCTCCACCAAGCTCACCCTCGGCCATCACCGCCTCTGAAGCCTTGAAGATCCACACGCGCCACCATCGCAACCAAGCCGCACGTCGCCCACTGCCCGACCTCCAACCCTTGCCCCTTGTGCTTGGGGAAGAAGGAAGGTCGGGCGACTCCCCCTGTGGTGCCTTTGGCTTTTGAACGAAGAAGAAACCTGGAAACCTAAAGACATTAGTTTATTTGGTAAAATTACGTGCAAGCGCCCCAGAAGTTTTCAAAATTATGAAATCATCCCTGCACTTAGAGCTTAGCACGTGCGACGTACGTGCAACTTGGGTAATTTATACCTTCTTGCCTCTTTTTATTTTTGTTATTTATTTGATGCAAAAATAACTTATTTACATTTTAGTCCATGTTCTCATACATTGATTTGCATTTCTATTGAAATAAATGTTTTTCTTGCTCAAAAAGTCTGAGAAAATTATGCTATGCTCCTGATGTGCATATCCATCTAGCATGAAATTTCCATTGCATTTTAATTTTATTTATTATTTTCAAAAATTAAAAATAATGTCTTTTTGCATGCCCAAAAATTAAAAATTCATAAAAATTCGAAAAATTGTTTAAAAATTCCAAAATATTTAGTGTAGGTGTATTTTGGTGTCTTCTAATTTCTGACCAATTTTTGTGCATTAGCTCCTTATTAAAACCAAAAATATTGCAAAAGAATGAAAAATCTTAAAAAAATTGTAGAAAAAATTCTACAAAACTCCAAAAATAGTGATTTCAATTCTTGTTTGTAGACATTTGGATATGGTTTGTTATAAAAATAATTGCCAGGAGTTTTGGGCAGTAAAATATTTTTAAATTACAAATTACTCTAGGCTATGCACAATTTCGCATTTTCTCACCGTTTGGTTTTAAAAAATACAAAAACATCTGAAAATTCCACAAAAATTCTCAAAAATATTTCAAAACTTTTAAAACCCAAAACCATTTTCTTTTTAATTTTTCTGAGTATTTTTGATAAATTGAAAAATTATAAAAAAAGTTGGTGTGCATATTTCTTGTGTTTGTGCATATTGTTCATTATTTAAAAATAATTTTTTTGCAAAATCAAAATCACTAAAAATTTAAAAATTAGAAAATACAAAAAAATAGAAAAAAATATTTTTTTTAAAAAGATAAAAAAAACACAAAACCAAGGATAGTTGTCCTTTGAGATTCCTGCCTTTTCTTTTAATTGTTTTTTATTAAATGAATAAACCTCGGGATTTATAGCCTCCCTGAGTTTGACCCTGTCCGCTATACAAGTTAATAAGTAGCAAAAAAAAATTGTTTATCGCGGGATTTTCGCGGATATCAATGACTTTGCATACCATTAATTTTCGATCCATCAAAATTCCCGTGTCAACAACTATATTTATAGCCTTATATATTCCTATATTGTATACTTAAGATACAAAGAAATAAAAAATCAGAAAATATATAAAGAAAAAAATTATAAAATTAAAACATTTAAAAAATATAAAAATTAAAATCAATAAAAAATACAAATTTAAAACCAACAAAACTCTAAAAATCTAAAACTACCCAAAATCATTTATTGTCTTTCTTGGCCAATTTTTGATTGTCTATCCTCAGTTGTTTTATGTGTTTGACCCTTACTTTACTTGTCACTATACATATATTTGTAGGGTATAATAAATTTTGATTCACAATGCTTGCTCTGCTTGAATTATACATTGTGTGGGTTTATTATTGATTGACCTCGGGCCTTGTTAGTGGTCACCTCAGCGACAACATATCTTCGCTTCCATGAGGATATTATTTTAGACCCTTGCAAAATCCGAGTCATCATAGTCAGACAACTAAATATTTGCCTAACTAACTTTATGAAGTTCGCTACCCTGCCAACCCGAATAATATGAAAAAGTAGTTGATCAGTCGATAATTGGCCAACTAAATTATGTTCAATCAATAACTTATAAACTAAAACCAGATTGTGTTTAAATGATGTGT
This sequence comes from Ottelia alismoides, assembly GCA_037367405.1. NCBI lineage: Eukaryota > Viridiplantae > Streptophyta > Magnoliopsida > Alismatales > Hydrocharitaceae > Ottelia > Ottelia alismoides. The sequence continues at coordinate 271,764 of JAZKJV010007250.1, read as the reverse complement.
TTGTCAGCGTAGTATCAATCCAATCAAAATTAAATCGATCAATTTTTCCTATTCTCTTTTTGTTAACCAAGTACGATCCTTGGGTCTAACACTATGAGACGAACATGCTTAGTAATAAGTCAATTACACTAAGCCAATGAAATGTGTCCACTTTTTATGTATTTTTAGTTTTTAATTGTTTATTTGGTTTTAATTTTTTATTTTTTTAATTTTTTTTATATATATTATAAGTAAAATAGAATATGTATAATATTTTAAAAAATAAATTTCAATTTTTAATAAAAAATTATATTTCTAACATAAAAAGAAAAATATTTAATACACATGAAATGGTAAAGAAATGAGTTCCATATTTATAAATGACAATAAAAAATAAAATATTTTGGATTTTTATATTTTTTTATAGAAAATAAAAATAAAATGAAAATAAGATAAAGCTTGAAAAAGTTATAAGGAAGATAAGGCACACATTTTAAAAGGTTTTTGTGTGCCAAAGTGGTTCTAAAATTATGAGATTATTGTTATATAATGTTCATAAAATGTATATTAAAAAAGGCTATTCTGTGTTTTTTTATTTAATATGAATTTTAGAGTTTTTAGTATTTTTTAGTTTATAGGTGTAGGTATAATTTATTATGAAAAAATCATGTGATGTTGTTGTAATAGAGGATAATCTATTTTTTTAATAATTTATCAATATAATGAGAATTAATTAAATAGTAAATTGTATAAAACCCCCTAAACTTTACACTCAAATTTAACATAGTCCGTGAACTTTAAAAACTCAAAGTGTGGTACTTGAACTTTAGAAGTGGAATATATGATACTTCCATTATCTTTTTTTGTTAAATGAGTGGTTGTCTTTTTTACTTATAGATAATTATACCCTTGGATAATTATATCCATTCTCTTCCATCTCCAATGGATGCCAACATGAGGAAGAGGAGGTAGCAAGAGGAAACTGAATGAGGTCAAAATGTGTGGTCTGAAAGGTGATAATGGAGAGCTGGAGGGTGATGTATCGAAAGTCAAAGAGGTATTCCCGTTCGTGGCGATGGCGACACTGATGGAGATGGAGACCATGTTGTTCATGGAATTGGCTATGAGAATTTCATTTATGAAGAGGATGTTGATGGAGTAGAAGATGATGACCATGATGACCTTGAGCATCTGGATGAAGGAGATGAAGAGATAGAAGTAAGCAGAATTGGAGAACTAGAGTAAAAGGGGGTGGGGGGTGTAGAAGGTGACAATGGGGATGGCTAAAGAGAGGTAGATGGATCGAGATCTAGAGAGGTGTCCATTACTTGGATGTAATATATGAAGAATAAGGTGATAAGAAGTAAAAGGACTCTACACTTATGCTTGTATACACCCGAGGAGTAGTATCGGTCGACCTCCTTAAAACTATCTCTATGATCCCCTTCCCCTTAAGAACCCATGTCAAATGTCCAAAATGCAGATCCACATAGCCAACCTGACCCCCAATCTTATTTTCTCTAGCATGCATCCCATTGAGATGCATAGGTACCCATAACAAGAAAGAGGTCCCTTTCCATTCAAGTGCCCTTAGTGGAGTTGATCATGGCTTTTGTTAGCCATCATGGTTGTTCCCTACATGACACTATGACCCACCACCAACACCACCAACAACTTCCATTGCTTCCACCTCCATAATTAATGAATAACCATTCATCTCCCTGTATTATCCTATTTTGGCATTAAATCCCTAGTTAAATACATGTAAATGTCACTAACTTGCATGAATTAACATCTATCATTAATGTACAATTGGCATGTAAATACTTGTATTTAAACCAAAACAAGAATAAATAAAAGAAAAATAAAGGAATTATTGAAGATACTAACAAACCCTAAACCCCTAGACCTAGTCAATAATGATTAGGTCAAAAAGGAATAAAGTAGAGGGAGATATGGCAAATAATGTACATCAAATACACAAAACCTAGAATCCCTAGTATTCAGTACGCTATATATAAAATCAAAATGTTTTCAACATGAAACATGTACAAAATAATATAAAGAAAATAATAAAAATAATAGTACAGATAAATCATGCACAAGTCACACTTAACACTCAGTTGAAAAGCCGCAAACAAAACTTCGTAGATCAAAATCTCATCCATATGAACTCAAATTTCATCATCTCACCTCTATTGTCTTTCATATTAAATTATCTATCAAATGAAAGTGGTTTGTTTAATTTGCAATCACGATGCAAAAGCCTGCTAATTGGGGTATTATAGTGCTTGTACACCTATATATAAAGCCAATATTTTAAATTTCATATTTGATAACTTCTTTATTATTTCTATTAATTATACATATTATTTCACACTTAAATAAAAAATAAATAAAATTAAAAGCATTTAAATTACCAAAATTAATAATAAACCCCAAAACATAGGTATAATATACCTATAATGTACATATATTTAATTATTTATACTTGTAAACAAAATCATAAAAATTTGTAAATACATGTTAAATAATATTATAGATGTATAAATTATGTAAATATAGTATTATGTATAAAATAATAAAAAATACAAATACACATGTATAAATACATATAAATTAAGTACATAAATAATATATATTAATAAATAAGTCAATAAAAATAAATAAAAATAACCTAAAATAGTTTATAAAATAAGAAACAACTTTCATGTTTTAAGATGTAATTAATAACATTATTATCTATTTTATTTTTTATTCCTATTTTTTACTTTGTTTTGTCTTCTTGTTGTCCATGTGGACCAATGGGGAGCCACCGTCCAGTGACTAGGGTCAACTCCCCAATCCCCCTTCGAAGTAGTCTTAGGTGTGTGTTTTCCTCTTCTTCGCCATTTTCTCTAACTAGATCCAAACCTCTTCTGTCACTGACTCCTTCATGAAAATTCTTTGAATTCCAATGATCTTTCACTTGAATCCAAGCTCTTCCTTGTTTAATCATCGATTTGCGGGGAAACCATAAGAGAAGGAAGCTCCCCAGTGTATGAGATATATAGCTTCGCCTCAAGCTCCAGTCAATCCTAATCCATTTTGGCCACCATAACCCCTTTATTCGAGTCCTGGAGATGAGCCCTTGTGACATGAGACGCTCCCCTTACAATCTAATGTGAGGAGAAGGAGGATTGGATCAGATACACCTTTTGATAAAACTTGGATCTGATTACGGTTAAGAAATGTGTTGTCAGTGTAGAGAATCGCAAAGAGATCCAAATTAATCGAAAAAAAACTACGGTAAAACATGAGATGAAAAATCTGATTCTACCGTTCACTACTAATTTTTACCAGGTGTGTGTGCCTGGGTCGAACTCAAGGAAGCAGAATGTTTAAACACGATTTTCGAGACAAGGAATAAATTCTAACAAAAGTTCTCTTTTATTCTCGATTTTACAAAGAAAGAAATTGAAACAAATTCAGTTTAAAACAAACTCAAGAAGTCAAAATTCAAAACCACAACAGAAAGTGATGAAAATTTGGTAAAAATACCCGAAAAATCCCTTGGGTAGTTATCGAGCTACCCTAGAAAATTCGCGGAAAAATGTCAAAAATATGAGGTTCAAATGACCCTTACAAGCCAAGGGCCTAACTGCAAGAAAAATGTTTACTTTCTGTTACAAAACAGCCCTTGGAAGGACTAAAATGCGAAAGAAATAAGTTTTGTTACAATTATGTTCCCGCGCAGGGACCTAATTGCAATTAATGGAAACTTTGGAGGTGCATTTGGACTTCTGAAACTCGGTGGGGTTTATGTTGCAATTTTCACACCCCTTCACATCCAACGACTGAGATTAGAAGCAACAGCGCAATCTGGATCATCCGTTGGAGACACGTGTTGCGAGCCTGTACTCCAGGCATTCTTGAATGTTCTTCGGGTTCTCCGCTCGGCTGGCAAGGATGCTCTTTTCTCCGACTTTTCACCGGCGACTGATTGATGGCTTGGGCCTCTGGAGGGGCCAGAGGGGTGGCTCCTCCACCCATTGAGCTTGCCCGCGGGTGAAATCAATCAGAGATGGTCGTGATCGACAGAAGAACGCTGATGAAGATGACGGTTATGGCTCCTGGAGCTCCCAGAACTTCGTGGTTATGAAGATCGACGGAAGAACGCTGATGAAGATGGTCGCGATTCGATTAAATTTAAATTGGATCTAAAGAGTAGCGTCTAATGATGTTGAATAAGTTTGCTAACGATGCTCTTAACCATGCTAATTATGGCACCCATCTCGAGAAATAAAATATTGAAAATGGATGAAATACCTGGGGGCTAGAAGGTATATGACCTCATGTTCTTCGCTCGATGGGGCGGCTTCCCGGAGCACCACGCTGCTTGAGGCGGTGATGCAAGGACGACAGCGACCTTGGAACGTCTCCTCCGACGTTCCTCTTCCACGTGAGGCAGTGCCTTGGTGCTGTCACCACCAGAGGCAGCTGGAATGAAGCTTGGAAAGAGAAGGGTCGGCTGATGGTTCTGGAGAAGAATCAGTTAGGGGAGAGTTAGTTGGAGCTCGCAACTTCATGGCCTTTTATAGATGATTTGCTTGAGCTCCAAGGCTAATCCAAGGATGGGCGTATGTTAGGGAGGTTAGGAGGAGAAGATGAAGGGATGAGATCGATCAAAGGCGTTAGAATGGCACGAGAATAATTAGGTGAAAATGATCGGGCACAACAGACTTGCCACCGGTTTCTTGAGGAAGAAGAACCAGGTGCAGACACGTGTCAGCACCTGGTTGGCCAGAGTGTTAAATAGAGTATAAATTATATAATAAATAGTAAATAATATTACTTCAAATAGGTATAAAAATAAAAAATGTAAATAATTAAATTATCTAAATTATGGTATAATTAATTTTCGTAAATAATAAATATTATTTGAAATATAAATATTTTATTAATAAATAGGTATAAATAATACTTAATAAATAGGTATTGAATTTTTAATTCAATAAATAATTAATTGTTAATTTTTATATTTTATTATTATTAGAATAATAAATAAAGCTTTTGTGAATTTTTATGGATTTAAATAAATTAATGTATATATATATTAATAAATACATGTATAGGTTAGCTACTTTAATTTTATCTATAAATGAAGGTTTTGGATTTTTATTAAAATAAAAAATAAGCTCCAAAAATAATGAAATAAATCATGATGAAAATACAATATCATAAAAACAATTAGAAATTATAAAATTAATAAAACTATAAATAATGGGTTCTAAATAAAATACATAGCCCAGAAACCCCTTTGTCATTAGGTCCCAAATCGACTTTTTGCAAACGGACTTCCAATTCAATTAAACTATCTCTATTAATTAGAGAATATTATTTTATGAACTTTAAAGGTGAGTAGAGTGAAATTGGAGTTCGTTGAGGAAGTTATGATGTTCGGAAGTTGAGATTTTGACAATTTAAAAGTAGGATTTCTTGGCATATGTATAGGATAATATTTTTAACTTATTTTTATAATTTTTATATACATCTTTATAAATAATTTGGAAAAGAGTTTGGTGAAAAATATTTTCATATGAAATTAATTAAAAATAAATGAAGATTTGGTATTTTAATGATAATGTGTAGAGTGTACTTTAATTATTTTTTATGGTTTTCTTCTCTTATCTCCCCCTACTTGTTATTTTTATTGACCAATCCTTACTGACTTGGTCTCAGGGGTTAGGTTATTATATATATCTTTTAGCTATATTTATATTATCGGAGTCATATTGTACATATATACATATCTACAATCTGCCTTTTTTTCTTTTCTTTATTTTTTATTCTTTAATATATTTACATGTTTTTGATGCTTAAAAGTGTATTTTTATTTATGAATGAGATTTTGATAAATTGTGGAAATTAATGAATATTTACATGTATTTGTTAATGATTTTAAGACAAAATGCGATAGAAAAAGTTAATGAATCACGGATTCATCAGCCCCAATATACTTAAACTTTGCTAGTCCCTTAGCAAACACTTATTTGAAAAGTAAGTGAACAAGAAAGAAAGTTAGAATGAATTTATTTTCCTAAACCAATTCATGAGAACAGACAAAGGACAGAGCTTGATCGGGCCATAAACAAGCATTTGTCGTTGCGTTAACTAGGATTAGGATTTTATCCTCAACAGTCCTCAAGTTCCACAAATCCTTATTCAAGGTACCCTCACCAGCTAGCTCAGACTCACTTATTCATATCACAAACTCTATCATCCTTGAAGTCAACTTGTACAGTGTGTGAATTGATTTAGCTCTTCCTGCTTAAAGAAGCGAAGAAACCGTCCATCTCAGCTATACACTTCCATTGCTTCCTCATCTAGCTACTCTTTCCTCGGGGAGGGAGGTATTCCCTTCTGAGGTCAGTTCGTGCTATGTCCACAATCGAATATAGTAGAGAAAGTAGAAGAATGAGAAAGAAGTGGAGTGCGACCAGTGTAGATGCATCTCCTTGTGAAGCTCAACCGGTATAGCTAAGTCTCCACTAAGATGTGCAGGCATGTTTGGTGGAAGCTTGGACCATTGTTGTCATATTTGTATTGGGTGCTTCTTCTTTGATTTGGCTTTGTAATTTGTTTGCAATGCATTCATCTTTTTGTGCCTCGACGGATATAGCATCTTTTGTTCCGTCCCTTTTTTGAGGTCTTAGAAAAATTGTGTTAGCATATCCTTCCCTCATCCAAAGCGACTATCGAAACCCCAATCTCTCCCATCTTTGGACGTCAATGCTGCAAAGACAAGGATAGAAATGCGCTACCAAAAATGTACTGCCCTTCGCAACTCCATGCAAGTCGAGCTAAGTGCAGAGTGCATGTGTCTAAGATTGGTTTACTGGTGCAGAGTTGTACGGATGACACCAAGTGGTCTACTTAAGCACAAATGAGTTGTTTTCCCAAATATGGTCTTATGGAACCCAATATTTTAAGTCACAAGATCTGAAGAATCTAAATTCTAGATCCTAACTAGGATCCTTACAATGAAAGTTAAAGGCCATGATCAAGCTCCATCGTTTAGACTAGACTCAATCCTTAGTTCCAAAAAATCAAACTTATTCTGAAAAATGCGAATACAAATGCAACAATGTTTTTGTGAAGTAAATTTTCTAAATTTTACTCATTTTTATGGATTTTATGGCTTTTGTAATTTTTATGAATTTTAGGACTTTATATATTTTTTTATGGATTTTCTAATTTTTATTACAAGTATTTGTACAAGAATTTTACAATATAGATTTTATTCTAAATAATCATCTAATGTATTTTACAGATTTTATGTACAGGGAATTTTACAAGGATTAAATGGATTTTTACATATATTTTAATAATTAGAATTTTAATTGAGTATTTTACAGATTTTAAATACATATTTTATTTATATATTTTAATTTAAGTCTTTTAAATACAGATTTTAGACATATTTTACTTATTTCAAGGATTTTATAAGTAATAGATAGATGGATTTAAAATTAACCCTCACCCACTTTTTATGGATTTTATAAATATAGAAAATACAAAAATGTATGTGTTATGGGACAAAAGTATATATACAATATATACACACCCCCTATACTTAGCTTGTGCTATGTCCTCATAGTATCAAAAGAGAAAAAAGAGGACATAACTCGTGCTCAGTAAAAGTGGGTGAAAAAGAATTAGAGACTACAAGTCAGTCTACCCCCCATACTTACGATCTGGTCATCATAAGTATAACGGAAGAGAAAAAACAAGGTGACTGAGTGAAGAGAATATATAACGAAGGAATAAAATGAATAAAGAACTCGAGATCATCGAAATCACTTGGTCCCCCTATACTTAGGATAAGGCATCCTAAGTATAGAAAAGAGTGTTGCCAAAAATCGGGGACCAGTGATTTGTGAGGAAGAAAGGATATACAAAAGTGTCAGAACAAAATAGAAAACGCTAATCAGCAACAATCAGTCCCCCCTATACTTAGGATTTGGTATCATAAGCATAGAAGACGAGCAAAAATGGGGACGATTGTGGTCTACGAAGAATATACAAGTGTTGTGGATCTCCAAAAAATAAATGGCTCAAAAGTCTATGTACATGATGAAATAAAGTGAAAGAATGATCATGAGTCCTGTACAAAATAGATCACTTCAACATGGGCCAGATGATCAATAATCTCTATAAAATGCTTCAGCATCTGCCCATTAACCATGAACGGCTTTGCACCAGGTGACACATCTGATATAGTTATGCTTCCATTGTCGTGCACCGTTCTGACTATGTAAGGTCCTTCCCACTGGCTTTTTAATTTACCAGGAAAAATTCTCAATCTAGCATTAAACAACTAGACTTTTGATCTAGGGACAAAGATCTTGTGCCGAATATGCCGATCATGCCATTTCTATACTTTGTCCTTATAAATGAGAGTGTTCTCGTATGCTTGATTTCAAATTCTACTAGCTCATTGAGATCCATCTTCCTCTTAGCTCCTGCTTTCGGTGCATCAAGTGTAATTTCTCGAATAGCCCATTCAGATTTGTGCATGATCTCTACGGGCAAATGGCATGGCTTCCCATAAACCAATCTGAATGGTGAAGTACCTAAGGGAGTCTTATATGCAATACGATATGCCCAAAGAACTTGATCTAGAAGCTACGACCAGTTCTTCCTATCCGGTCGTACTAATTTCTGAAGAATTGATTTTACCTCCCTATTTGAGACTTCAACCATGCCGTTCGTCTGTGGGTGGTAAGGAGAAGCTACTCTGTGATCAATGTCGTATTGCTTCACTAGCTTTTTGACCTCCTTATTAATGAAATGGATACACCCATCAGAAATAAGAATACGTGGAATACCGAACTGTGAAATAATGTGTTCCCTTAGGAACTTGTAAACTATCTTACTATCTGCGGTTCGTGCGGGTATAGCCTCCACCCATCTGCTAACATAATCTATAGCGAGAAGAATGTACTCAAATCCGCTGCTGGCAAGGAACAGTCCCATGAAATCTATGCCCCATGCATCAAAATCGCAAATAATAACAGGCCGCATAGGTGTTGCATCTCTAGCATTGACTGTCCCTACTGCTCTCTGACAATCCGGGCAACTCTTCACAAATGTGCAGGCATCTCTAGTAAGAGTCAGCCACCATAATCCACTCTAAAGTACCTTCTGCGCTATCCTCTTCCCTGAGTGATGTCTTCCTGCCTCTAAGGAATGGCACCGAGTGATGACACTATTATATTCCTCCCGGGGAATACAACGCCTGTAAACACAATCCGGTCCCTCACGAAAAAGAATCGGATCCTCCCATTGGTAGTATCGTACCTCGGAAATTAGTCTATCAACTCGATTCTTTGGCCAACCCTGAGGACTTTTCTGTGTAACCAGAAAATTCACTATATCTGGATACGATGGAAGTTCGGTAACTGCAAAGATGACCTCATCTAGAAATCTCTCTGCAATCTCTGGCGTGTACTCATCTGAAGGCTGTTCTGTCTGTAATCAGGAGAGGTGATCAGCTACCACATTCTTTACCCTAGGTTTGTCTCTAATATTCAAATCAAATTCCTGAATTAAAAGAATTCATCTAAGAAGGCGTGCCTTAGCGTCCTTCTTTTCCATCAAAAACCGGACAGCTAAATGATCTGTATAGACTACGATTTTGGAGCCAAGAAGATAAGATATGAATTTATCTAAAGCGAAAACCACTGCCAACATCTCCTTTTCTGTCACTGTGTAATTACGCTGAGCATCATCTAAGGTTCTGCTGGCATAGTAGATAGCAACCAGAAGTCCATTCCTCCTTTGTCCTGATATAGCCCCAACCGCAAAATCTGAAGCATCCGTCATGATCTCGAAAAGTAAAGACCAATCAGGCGGCTGTAGGACAGGAGAACTGATAATTAATTTCTTTAATGTGAGGAAGGCATTAAGACATTTGTCAACTAACAAGAACTCGATGTCTTTGCCTAATAATTTAGTTAACAGTCAGGCAATCTTAGAGAAATCCTGGATGAACCATCTATAAAATTCGACATGCCCCAAAAATGACCGTAACTACTTAATGTTGGATGGTGGTTCGAGGCGCTTGATGACATCCACCTTGGCAGGGTCAACCTCCATGCCTTGCTGGGAGATGACGTGCCCTAACACGATCCCGTGTGTAACCATAAAATGGCTCTTTTCCTTAGATAGAATGAGATCTACCTCACAACATTTCTGAAGAACTTGGTCTAGGTGTGCTAAACAATCGTCAAAGGACTCATCATAGACCGAAAAATCATCCATAAAGACCTCTAGAAAATCATCGACCATGTCTGCAAAAATAGCAAGCATACACCTCTAGAATGTTGCAGGGGCGTTGCACAATCCAAATGGCATCCGTCTAAAGGCATACGTGCCAAACGGACATGTGAAGGTGGTTTTCTCCTGGTCTTCAAGAGTTACCTGATTGTATCCGGAGTAACCGTCAAGGAAACAGAAGTATTCCTTCCCTACCAACCTTTCTATGACTTGGTCTATAAAAGGCAAAGGGAAGTGATCCTTCTTCGTCGCAGCATTCAGTTTCCTGTAATCAACGCACACTCGCCACGATGTGGTTACTCTCTTTGGAATCTCCTCTCCACTCTCATTCTTAATCATCTGAATTCCCGACTTCTTCGGGACAACATGTAATGGGCTAACCCATTCAGAGTTGGAGATGGGATAAATGAACCCTGCGTCACACCATTTCGTAATCTCTTTCTTAACAATATCTCGTAAAATCGGATTCAACCTGCGCTGAAATTCTATGGAAGGTTTGCTGTCATGATTGAGATATATATGATGAGAACACAAAGCAGGATTGATCCCGCGGAGATCGGATACAGTCCACCTGATAGCCTTGCAGTTTCTTTCAAGAACCTCCATCAGACAAGATTCTTGTTCTTCGTTCAAAGATCAGCTGATAATGACCGCAAACTGTCGATGTGGACCCGCAAGGAAAGCATACTTCATATTTGGTGGTAATATCTTTAGTTCCGGTAAGGTAACTCTGGCTCTACTAAAACCTCATCTATATGTATATCGGGATCTATATTGGTAGTGGAATTATCTGCAGTTTGGTTATCCACCATCTCAATATGCTCTAGAGTCGGACTACAGAAGATGTCTAAAACATCATTCGACTTGCTACTATGCTCATCCTCAGAATGACTAGAGGAAAACAAATCAGCTAAATGAAACTCCATCTCTAGATCATCTGAAGTGGAGGAATCGTGTAAAGACTTTGAATATAAAAGATCTGCAATAAACTCCTCAGAAGTCTGATCCCCCTGTTTCTCATCATCCATACTGAAATATATGGTACCTTCGGAAGAACTGCCAACTGTAGTCTCGGACCCATCCTCTACAAGGAAATCTTGGGTCTCTACTTAATACCTCTCAAGGTTGTCAAGGCGAACTTCATCCATGTAATCACAGGTGGCTAAAGAACTCAAGAAATCTGAAGATGCATCACCGGATGTGTTTGACTCTCTCACCATCTCTATATGTATCTTCTCGCCCTCAGCGCGAAAAGATACCTTCCCTGTATCATAATCAAAGAGAGCCTTCGCGGTCTCTAAGAAAGGCCTCCCAAGAATGATCGGGGTAAGGCACAACTGTGTAGGGCAATCCATGTCCAGGATAGTAAAGTCTACTGGGAATTACAGACCCTGCACGGTTACGATAACGTTCCTCAATATGCCCCAGGTCTCTTTATAGATCTATCAGCAAACTGAAGGATCGCGTGGGACTTGTAAAGAGGACATAACTCGATCCTGTCGAGTAAGGAAGATGGTATCAAATTGATCAAGGACCATTATCTAATAGAGTGCGATCGAATGCAGCATTTGCAATCTCGCATCTGACATAATGTGCTCCTGAATCCTTCTTCTTCTTAGGTAACTTATTCTGAATGGCGCAGGATGTAGCCTTGGTCAAAACATGTTTCTATGTACACGATCTCTTTTTCCTACGCGTGGTGCATCGATTTTTCAACTGATTCTTGAGCGTAGGAAAATGATCCAAGGCATCGTGAAGTGGGATCTTCAAAAAGATGTGATCTTTCAATAGTCTTTCAATCTCTAGAGTCACAACATTCTTTTTGGTATTTTTCTTTCCTTTTCCAAACAAAGCATAAGGAAAGGGAACAATATTGGGAATGAAACAATCAGACTTTTTATTGATTTCAGAATCAACTTGTGCATCGAGAGTTTCAGAATTATGTACAAAACTCTCTAAAACAGGGGAAGAAATATTTTTGTCGGGAGTATCTACATGGTCTAGAGTGATATCATCGTTTGACTCGCCAGTGTCCATGTCAATAGTTTCAGCATCGCTCCCTTCTCTCTGATCTTCATGGTGGTTCTTATCCTCGTGAAAGTTCTCCTCCTCATTATCAGAATGTGGCTGCTCATGGATTTGCTCTCGCTCCTTATCAAGTGCCCTCTCCTCTACTCCATCAGATGCTTGTGGTGATCTACCGCTCCTAAGACGAATGAAGTTAGATAAAAATTCAGGAAAAGAGATTGGACTTGTAGAGTTGTCTACCTGATTTGGATGCCTCCTCTTGTTATTCGTATTCATTTGAGGCTGGGCTGGGAGAGTGGTCTTCGGTGTGGTTAAATCATCCAGACGACGGTTAACCTGCTCCATCTATGTTTTGTGTGCAATTTGGAGCGTACTCAACATATCCATAATTTGATTTAGAGCCTGGGCCTGTGAAGTCATCTCAGGTTCGGTGTGGTGACCCTGGCTTTCTACTCTCTCCTACCTTGGCGTGAATTGCTGCGAGGTGTAAGGCTGGGAGGATCTTTGTGGTGCAAAGGAAGACTACTGCTGTTGCAGATAGTGAGAAGGCTATGAATGGACGGAACAAAAGACCAAGGAAAGTAAGAAGAATACACCAAAATGCAGGTGCTGCAGCAGGATACTGATAAGAATGGTCTCTAATAAGTGTCTGGTGAGATTGCTGCTGCGTGAAGTGCTATCATTGCTGGAAGTGTGGACGTCCATGCTGCGATTGATTGTACTGCTGCTGCAACTGATGATGGGGTACACTCGGTTACTGAATCGGAGTATACCAAACCCCATTGATCTCAAGAGTGGCTTGAGGCTCAACATCCATATCTGCAACACTGGTAATCAGACCAAGATTGACATGAGACTGATCCTCATGCCAATCAATCTACGGAGTCTCGGGCTCACTCTGAACAAAATGAATCTGTCGGGTGGGTGGGGCGGGTAAAGTCCTCTGTGCAGGTTGTGTATTCGAAGAAGATTGGGCCTGTTGGTACTGAAGTTGAAGCTCCGAAACCTTCTTTGTGAGATCACTCAGCTGCTGAGGTAGAGATGAGAGTTTCTCCAACTCTCGCAGCGGCTGTAAGTCTTGAACTTGTTACTGAATCACATCTACCAATGTTAATTTCTCGCTAATGAAGCACATGTTGGTGTTGGATTCAGACTCTGAAATATTAGCCACCTTATGATGCTCTCGGTGATGTGGTGGCTGAGGGGCCTTCTGGAATGCCCGAGTAGAGTCAATGACTCTCGAATTTTATGCCATCCCTTCGAAGATGGACCAGACTGTCTCGGCATCCTTATTCAAATAACTGCTGCCACATACGACAGTCACTAGCCCCTGAATATCCGGCTGAAGTCCTCTGAAATAGTTTTGTACGAGCAACTTCATTGGTATCTCATGATGCGGGCATCTCTCTGTAAGATCTTTGAATCTATCCCATGCCTCATGGAAAGATTCATTCGGAAGCTGCGTGAAGTTGGAGATCTGACTCCTCATCATGTTCGTCCTCCCCAGAGGAAAATACTTACGCAAGAATGTGGACTTCAAATCGTCCCACGTAGAAACTTCCCTTCCTAGATGACTTAACTATTAAAGTGCCTTATCTGCTAAGGTGAAGGGAAAGGCTTTGAGGCGAACTGCCTCCTGCGTAACTCATTGATAGCTAGCTATACCACAGATCATCTCGAACTGCTACAGAAAGGTAAACGACTCCTCTGTAGCATTCCCGTAGAACTTGGGAAGCAATGAGATGAAGGATGGCCTCAGCTCGTATGGCCCTTGATTCGGCGGTAGACGAGTCCAATAATGGAGGTTCTCGTGCCCGGGTCATACTCATCTCGTAAAGTAACAGGAACCACTGCAGGCGGTAAAGGGTTCCCGGCTTCTACTCTCAGCGTGGCTATCTCAGTTCACAACTCGTTTTGAGTTCCAAACTGTTCTCAAATATGCAAGTTCATCTGCTGTAAAGTGTCGAGAATTCCTGTCGTGATATCTGCGGCTGGATCTGGTCTTACTTTGGTTGGTGATCCTCAACTGGCCTCTCCTCTGCTGGTCCTTTACCACGAGCCATGTGTGTCAGATCTGCTGGAAAAGAAAACTTCTCGTAAGAACTCAATGAAAAATCAGCTGGAGATATTGATGAAGTATTAAGGCAAGGGTCTACCTCAATAGACTGGCCGGGAGGAGAGGGAGTCTGGGTCTGACTCTCCTCGAGATCAGATGGGACCAACTCAGGAAGAGGGTCATCTCGAGCTTGTGAAGATGTACAACGCACGGTGGACGGTCGAGAGCTCACAGAGTCTGAGCAGAAAAGCCGTCGAGTCATCATCTTTGATGTTAAGAGAATGATCGGGAGAGCACGATTTACGATTCAAGAAAGATGGAAACGCGTAAAGCCGCGGTAACTCACGCCCCGCAAGCAAACGCAAAACAAACCCCGTTTTCACCAACACAACCCGATGATGATCGTAAGAGTTCGATCCTTTATCTTGTCGGTTTTAGGGTTGTATGAGAAAACAAGTATAATCTTGGTTAACGCGAGTTGATAGGTGTCCGATGTTTCCCCGAAACACTACCCGAGTCTTTACAGAAAACCACTTGCTCTCAGCCAGTGTGGTGGTAAGTACGGACCATTTCCATCTACCTGTGTTACTTGAGGACGGAGCCTTATGTAGTATCCTCTAAACCCCCCACTACATTAAGTAAACCCGGACCGTTTCCGGCTACCCGAGCGTACCCACTGAAAAGCAGTGATTAGGTGTATAGACTAAGTAGTATTTCGCGAGAAATACGGGTTTTTGGTTCTATCCTTATGGGTCGTCTCTCACTCGTGCACTTTGGAAAGAACTTGTGCGGGGATTACTCTCCCAAATCAATTGAATCTTACGTTTGTTTTAAGATCAGATATGTTAGCAGTCCCAATTTTGTTTTTGGAGTTTTATATTTTTTTGAGTTTTTTTTCAGACAAACGTCTAACGAGTGGCTTTATTTAATTTTTACAAAAATCCTAAAATCATGCACCTAGGTTGCGAACTCTAAGACTAACTATGAATGCGCAATCAGATAGGAAAAAGAAAATCCTAAGCAAGCACCTAGCCTCGTAAAAAGCCACGGAAAACCGACGATGCGAGAAAAACCGCGGTGGGTGCCCTGATCCTCCGAATGCATGACACTCGGCAAATCAGACCCTGAGAAACAAAATAAGAGGGGAGGTACAAGTCGGGATTCCCTTATTGGTCCCCTTTCTAAGAAAACAAAAACACAGGCAAGTGCTCTTTTCTTTCTTTTTTTATTTTTTTATAAGAATAAAAGAAAAGAAACAACTCGAGTCCTAACTTTTCCTGCCCTCTGCAACCGAGAACCTCGGTCTTTGCACTTTCAACTATTTTACGGCTTTCGAGAAAGCCGGCTGAACCTGTAGGCCCTGCAATAATTAGTTAAGAGATAAAAACACACAAAAATCGTAAACAAAACTTTAAAAGAAACACGAAAATCGTAAAACCGAAGAAAAAAAACTGTAAGTCAAAAACTAAAGAAAATTTGTAAAATCAAGAAAAATAGAGGAAATTTCGTTTCAAAAACCGCTGTGAAAACAACGCTTCCCTAGCAATAGCGTCATTTTGATAAAACTCGGATCCGATTGCAGTTAAAAAAAGTGTTGTCGGTGTAGAGAACCACAAAAAGATCTGAATTAATCAAACAAAAACTACGGTAAAATAGGAGATGAAAATCTGATTCTACCATTGACTACTAATTTTAACTAGGTGAGTGTGCCTGGGTTGAACTCAAGGAAGCATAATGTTTAAACATGATTTTCGAGACAAGGAATAAATTCCAACAAAAATTCTCTTTTATTCTTGATTTTACAAGGAAAGAAATTGAAAAAAATTCGGTTTAAAACAAACTCAAGAAGTCAAAATTCAAAACCACAACAGAAAGCGATGAAAAATTCAGGAAAATACTCGAAAAATCTCATGGGTAGTTATCAAGCTACCCTAGAAAATTCGCAGAAAAATGTCAAAAATATGAGATTCAAATGGCCCTTACAAGCCAAGGGCCTAACTGTAAGAAAAATGTTTAGTTTCTGTTACAAAACAGCCCCTAGAAGGACTAAAATGCGAAAGAAATAAGTTTTGTTACAATTAGGTTCCCTCGCAGGGACCTAATTGCAATTACTGGAAACTCTGGAGGTGTATTTGGACTTCTGGAACTCAGTGGGGTTTATGTTGCGATTTTCACACCCCTTCGCATCCAACGACTGAGATTAGAAGCAGCGGCGCAATCTGGATCGTCCGCTGGAGACACGTGTCACGAGCTTGTACTCCAGGCGTTCTTGAATGTTCTTCAGGTCCTCCGCTCGGCTAGCAAGGATGCTCTTTTCTGCGATTTTTCTCCGACGACTGACTGATGGCTTGGGCCTCCAGCAGGGCCAGAGGGGTGGCTCCTACACCCCTCGAGCTTGCTCGCGGCTGAAATCGATCAGAGATGGTCGTGATCGATGGAAGAACGCTGATGAAGATGACGGTTATGGCTTGGCTCCTGAAGCTTCGTGGTTATTGAGTCCTCTTTGAATTTGATTTGTGAGAGGTCGCGATTTCCTATTGCATTTGAAATTTCTCCAGATGGCTCATAGATCTGCAAATGACAAAGATATATGCTCGATTCGTTCAAGAATCGACCGATTTGTTAAAAATCGCAAGATCAATATGACGTTTCCAGCATAGTTGACAAGATGGTGTTTGATGAATGGCGAAATGGAAAGGAAGAAGGTGTGATTGAAATTGATTCGATTAAAATTGAATTGGATCTAAAGAGTAGCGTCTAATGATGTTGATTAAGTTTGCTAATAATGCTCTTAACCATGCTAATTATGGAATCCATCTCGAGAAATAAAATGTTGAAAATGGATGAAATACCTGGGGGTAGAAGGTATATGACCTCATGTTCTTTGCTCGACGGGGCGGCTTCCCAGAGCTCCACGCTGCTCGAGGTAGCAATGCAAGGACGACGATGACCTTGGAACGTCTCCTCCGACGTTCCTCTTCCATGCGAGGCGATGCCTTGGTGATGTCACCACCAGAGGCAGCTGGAATGAAGCTTGGAAAGAGGAGGGTCGGTTGATGGTTCTGGAGAAGAATCAGTTAGGGGAGAGTTAGTTGGAGCTGGCCAACTTCATGGCCTTTTATAGATGATTTGCTTGAGCTCCAAGGCTAATCCAAGAATGGGCGTGTGTTAGGGAGGAGGTTAGGAGGAGAAGATGAAGGGATGAGATCGATCAAAGGTGTTAGAATGGCACAAGAATAAATAGGTGAAAACGGTCGGGCACAACAAACTTGCCATCGATTTCTTGAGGAAGAAGAACCTGATGTTGACACGTGTCAGCACCTAGTTGGTCAGAGTGTTAAATAGAGTATAAATTTTATAATAAATAGTAAATAACATTATTTTAAATAGGTATACAAACGAAAAATGTAAATAATTAAATTCTTAAATTATGGTATAATTAATTATACCATAATTTAGATATATTAATAAATACAGGTATAGGTTAGCTAGTTCAATTTTATCTATAAATTAGAGTTTTGGATTTTATTAAAATAATAAATAAGCTCCAAAAATTTTGAAATAAATCACGATGAAAGAACAATATCATGAAAATAATTAGAAATTATAAAATTAATAAAACTATAAATAATGGATTCTAAATAAAATACATAGCCCAGGAACCCCCTTTGTCATTAGGTCCAAAAATCGACTTTTTGCAGACGGACTCCGAATTCAATGAAAACCATCTCTATTAATTAGAAAATATTATTTTATGAACTTTAAAGGTGAGTAGAGTGAAATTGGAGTTGTATGAGGAAGTTATGATGTTTGGAAGTTGAGATTTTGACAATTTAAAAGTAGGATTTCTTGGCATATGTATAGGATAATATTTTTAACTTATTTTTATATTTTTATATACATTTTTAGAAATAATTAGGAAAAGAGTTTGTGAAAATATGTTCATATGAATTAATTAAAAATAAATGAAGATTTGGTATTTTAATGAATAATGTGTAGAGTGTACTTTAATTATTTTTTTATGGCTTTCTTCTCTTATCTCCCCCTATGTGTTGTTTTGTCGATCAATCCATACTAATTTGGTATCGGGGGTTAGGTTATATAAATATATCTTTCAGCTATATTTATATTATCTGAGTCATATTGTACATATGTACATATCTACAATCTGCCTTATTTTCTTTTCTTTATTTTTTATTCTTTATTTATTTACATGTTTTTGATGCTTAAAAGTATATTTTTATTTATGAATGAGATTGTGATAAAATGTGGAAATTAATGAATATTTACATGTATTTGTTAATGATTTCAAGACAAAATGCGACATAAAAGTTAATGAATCATGGATTCGTCAACCCCCAATACTTAAACTTTGCTAGTCCTTAGCAAACACTTATTTGAAAAGTAAGTGAACAAGAAAGAAAGTTAGAATGAATTTGTTTTCCTAAACCAATCCATGAGAACAGACAAAGGACAAAGCTCGATCGGGCCTGAAACAAGCATTTTGTTGGAGCCTTAACTAGGATTAGGATTTTATCCTTAACAGTCCTCAAGTTCCACAAATCCTTATTCATGGTCACCTCACCAGCTAGCTCAGAATCACTTATTCATATCGCAAACTCTATCATCTTTGAAGTCAACTTGTACAGTGTGTGAATTGATTTAGCTCTTCCTGCTTAAAGAAGCGAAGAAACCATCCATCCTAGCTATACACTTCCATTGCTTCCTCATCCAACTACTCTTTCCTCAAGGAGGAGGTATTCCCTTCTGAGGTCAGTTCATGCTATGTCCACAATCGAATATAGAGAGAAAGTAGAAGAATGAGAAAAGAAGTGGAGTGCGACCAGTGTAGACACATCTCCTTGTGAAGCTCAACCGGTATAGCTAAATCTCCACTAAGATGTGCAGGAATTTTTGGTGGAAGCTTGGACCATTGTGGTCGTATTTGTATTAGGTGGCTTCTTCTTTGATTTGGCTTTGTAATTTGCTTGCACTGCATTCATCTTTTTGTGCCTCGACGGATATAGCATCTTCTATTCCGTCCCTTTTTTGAGGTCTTAGAAAAATTGTTTCAGCAGATCCTTCCCTCATCCGAAGTGACTATCGCAACCTCGATCTCTCCCGTCTTTAGACGTCAATGCTGCAAGACAAGGATAGAAACACACTACCAAGATGTACTGCCCTTCGCAACTCCATGCAAGTCGAGCTAAGTGCATAGTGCATGTGTCCAAGATTGGTTCACTGGTGCAGAGTTGTACGGATGACACCAAGTGGTCTACTTAAGCACATATGAGTTGTTTTCCCAAATATGGTCTTATGGAACCCAAAGATTTTAAGTCACAAGACCTGAAGAGTCTAAATTCCAGATCCTAACTAGGCTCCTTACAACGAAAGTTAAAGGCCATGGTCAAGCTCCATCCTTTAGACTAGACTCAATCCTTAGTTCCAGAAATCAAATTTATTCTGAAAAATGTGAATGCAAATGCAACAATATTTTTGTGAAGTACATTTTCTGAATTTTACTCATTTTTATGGATTTTAAGGCTTTTGTAATTTTTATGTTCTTTAGGACTTTATATTTTTTATGGATTTTCTGATTTTTATTAACAATTATTTGTACAAGAATTTTATAATATAGATTTTATTCTAACTAATTATCTAATGTATTTTACAAATTTTATGTACAGAGAATTTTACAAGGATTCAATGATTTTTACATATATTTTAATAATTAGAATTTGAATTGATTATTTTATAGATTTTAAATACATATTTTATTTACATAAGTCTTTTAAATGCAGATGTTAGAAATATTTTACTTATTTACAAGGATTTTATAAGTAATAGATAAATAGATGGATTTTAAATTAACCCTCACCCACTTTTTATGGACTTTATAGATATAGAAAATACATAAAAGTACGAGTTATGGACAAAAGTATATATATAATATATACACACCCCCTATACTTAGCTTGTGTTGTGTCCTCATAGCATCAAAAGAGAAAAAGGAGGACATAACTCATGCTAAGTAAAAGTGGGTGAAAAAGAATAAGAGACTACAAGTCAGTCAACCCCCCATACTTATGATCTGGTCATCGTAAGTATAACATAAGAGCAAAAACAAGGTGACTGAGTGAAGAGAATATCTAACGAAGGAACAGAAAGAATAAAGAACACGAGATCATCGAAATCACTGGTCCACCCTATACTTAGGATAAGATATCCTAAGTATAGAAAAGAGTGTAGTCAAAAATCGGGGACCAGTGACTTTTGAGGAAGAAAGGATATACAAAAGTGTCAGAACAAAATAGAGAATGCTAATCAACGAACAATCAGTCCCCCCTATACTTAGGATCTGGTATCATAAACATAGAAGACGAGCAAAAATGGCGACGATTGTGGTCTACAAAGAATATACAAGTGTTGTGGATCTCCAAAAATCGAATGGCTCAAAAGTCTTTGTACATGATGAGATAAAGTGAAAGAATGATCATGAGTCCTGTACAAAATAGATCACTTCAACACAGGCCAGATGATCGGTAATCTCTACAAAATGCTTCAGCATCTTCCCGTTAACCACGAACGGCTCTGCACCAGGTGACACATCTGATATAGTTATGCTTCCATTGTCGTGCACCGTTCTGACTATGTAAGGTCCTTCCCACTCGCTTTTTAATTTGCCAGGACAAATTCTCAATCTTGCATTAAACAACCAGACTTTCTGCCCAGGGACAAAGATCTTGTGTCGAATATGTCGATCATGCCATTTCTTCACTTTGTCCTTATAAATGAGAGTGTTCTCGTATGCTTGATTTCGAATCTCTACTAGATCATTGAGATCCATCTTCCTCTTAGCTCCTGCTTTCTGTGCATCAAGTAAAATTTCTCGAATAGCTGATGAATACTCATTCATCACTCTTTATTCTTATATTTTAGCTACAAAAACCTTTGCAAATACATGTAGATATGTGTAAATAGGAATAATTACCAAAAGCATGCATTGTGTAAAAACCTATAATTAGCATGTTTTTGTGCAAAAATAAAAGAATAAAGATTAAAAAGAAAAAGAGGGAAATATTTAGAATAAATATTGAGCAACCTAACCCAAGGGAGGGCTCAGCATGGGCCTGACCGCATAAAAGCCAAAGTAGAGGGAGATAGGGGATCATGTGTAAATATTTGTGTAAATAAATAAAACTATATTTTCCTCACCCAAAAATATGCTTGTAAATACTTGTATATATATATAAAAGATAAAAAACAAAATAAAAAGTTAAAAATCAAAAAGATCAAAAATACCCCTTTCATCATGTACATAAACCACACCTATATATTTATTTAGCTTTGTAAATATACAAAAGTAATTTTTTTATAATTTTTGTAAATAGTCTATGTTATATTTTGTAAATAAATAAAATAAAAACAATTAAAATCAAAACAAAATAAAAATAGAAAAATAAAAAATACAAAAATACATTGTACATATACCATGTACATATCTATTTATTTTACCTATGTACATAAATAATAAAAATAAAATAAAAACACCCTTTTATTCCTTATTTTATTCTATAAATAAATAAAATATAAAATAAGGATAAAATTGTATAAAAATAATATATAAAAATCAAAAATCAAAACCCTATATATATTGTATATACCTATATATAGTACATATTATGTATATAGCCTATTTTTATTTCCAAAAATTAATTAAAAATCACCAAAAAATAGAAAAAAAAAATAAAAATATTTCATGTTTGGAGTTTTTGCAGATTCGGCCCCTAGCTACCCCTATTTGTCACCTCAAGATCCAGCCACGTGGCCGAACCCCATTGGGTCCTGGGGATGTTGACCGCCTGGTCAACTAGCCCCCCCCAGGACCACTTCCCACGGGCCCGAGCTCCTGACCCGATTTCTCCAATTAATACCCGCTCGACCCGATCACCAATTCGCCAAACCCCGGGTACGAATCATTCCCCTTGCATCCGACATCCTCGCCGGAGCCGCTCCCTCGGGATCCGCGCGCTCCTGAGCTTGCCCAGACCCTTCCTTCTCGGACCCCTAATCGTATTTAGCTGCAGCTCCGCCACCTTCTCTTTGCATCTTTGGCCATTTGCTTCGTTCTCCAGTGAGCTCCAGAGAGAGAGTGAGGTGACAGCTCGCATCCCCGACCTGTTGCAGCAAGGAGAGCCAGCGAATCCATTGATCCGGCGACGTAGCCGCCGTAGCTCCGCCACCTGAGCGAGCTTCGAGCCTCGGGCCGAGACGACCTTTGAGGCGACGACCAGGAGCACCTCCTGCTCTTCCCCAGTCTCACCGTTCATCCAGGTAGTCCCGTAGCTCTGCCATTTCGTTCGATTTTCGTTTACCCCCAATTTGCGATGCCGTCGTCTTTCTTCGATTCACCCCGGTTCCGACCACCATCCGACCATCGGACCCGACCTTCACGTTCGCCTTCCTCCACCGCACATTCTCCACCCACACACGCAACCCAGCTCGCACAGGAGCTGGGAACCGGGCTCCTCCGTCCACCACCTTCGCCGGAGCCCGCCACCCAGACGCACCAGCCACCTTCACATCGCCTAACCGGGTCGAGGCAATTTGCCCTCGACCCGCGAGTCTTTTGGTTCACTTTGCAGGTCAGAACGAGGGCCATCTGAGGCTCTCCGTCATTCGGCCAGAAGACCAGCTCCGCCGACCGCCCCTGAGCGCTTCCGAGCTCGGGTCGATCATCGGAGCGCCGCAGCAGATGCAGGAGCGCACCAGCTTTCTTCTCCGATCATCAGAGCGCTCCGAGGAGGAGGCCAGTGCCAGCACGAGCCCGACGAAGCTCGCCGGGGCCCAGTTCTTCCAGCACCCTCCAGCGTCGTTGGATCAGCCCCTAGCTCCAGACGCCATCCTGACCGTTGGTTCCTGGAGCGCCCCTCGACGTCAGATCTGAGGCGACTGATCCGGACCGTCAGATCCACACGTGTCCTGGCCTAGACCGTTGGATCAACCAGAGCAGTTCCAGCGCTGAGAGCCGCCCCCGTTTGGACCGTCCGATCTCCACGTGGCAGTCATCCAGCCGCTCCGGTTAATAAAGGGTAATTTACCCTTAGGCCCTTATCTTTGTTTTATTCCGCATTAGTCCTGTAAATATTTAAGTACGTTGTTTAGTTTTGGGTTTAATTGCATAGAGGACCCTGAGCTTTAGATATTTGCATTTATACCCCTGCCTGTTGTGAGCCACGTGCTTCGCCACATGATATTTTGGGTTATTTGCAGCATATGCCATTGTAGTTCTGGTTGTTATGAAATGAATGAAAGTTTTTAGTTAATTGCATTTATACCCCTGTGCGAGGTTTATTTCCGCATGTGCGATATTTTTTGGGTTATTTGCAACTAAGGCCCCTGGACTTTTGGTACGTGTTACCAATAAGTCCTCGGGACTTATTTTTGTTACATTTAGGTCCCTGAGTGCCCCAAGAACGCGCGTGGCGCGTGTTTTGCTGGGTATTTTGCACCGGGACACCCAGAACTTTGGGTATTTGCATTCCAGTCACTGTGCACAATACCCTCTTTGTTATTTTTGAATAAAATATCAAATCACCTCCAAATCCAATGAGAATTTGACACATGGCTCCTGCCATGGTGTAGGATTTTCACGGATTTTTGAGGACATTTCTGATTTTGTTTGCTATTTTTAAAAATTCAAAAACCTATATTTTTGTTACTGTCTAATTTAGAAAATCACAAAAAAATATAAAACTCCCCTAAAAATTCTATAAAAATTGTCTACTGTTTAGTTTAGTTTGTTTGATTTTCTAGCCAATTTTGGCTATTTTTCATTGCTTAAAAACACTAAAAATCTAAAAACACTCGAAAACCCCATAAAAATTCTAATAAATAAATTAAAAACCCAAAAAACAATAAAATTGGTACCTAAATTTTCCTTGTTTTAGCTATTTTACAGGAAAATTACCTCCAGGCCCTTTTGAGGCCCTTAGATATTTTATCTAGGGCTTTTTGGCTTGGCTGGACAGTACCCCTTATTTTCCCCACTGATTGATTTTTAGAAAATAAAATACACATCAGAAAATTATCAAAAATTCACCAAAAACCTAAAAAAATATAAAACACATAAAATTTTTTTTGTTTTAATTTTTGTTTGATTTTTGTTGCTTCAAATAAATTGTTGAAAGTGTGCTTGTATTTGCTTTTCTTAATTTCGTAATCATTTAAAAATCCAAAAAAAATATAAAAATAATTAAAAACCACTAAAAAGATTTTACTTCTTTATTTTATTTGTTTTCACTACTTCGTATGCCTTCGGCCAATCCGTGCTCCTTGAGTTCGACCCTGGGTGCTATACCAGGTTAATCATATAGCAGGACCGCTTCTTCGTTATTGATTGATTTTATTTCTATCGAGTGGTTCATTTTTCTTGTTGACCCGAGTCTGAGTGATTGAGGTCTCAACGACCTTATAGACACCTGATTGCCTTAGTCATTTAGACGGTCATCAGAATGGCACCGTTTCCGGGGAGCACGGCTTAGTAGTTGATTCTCTTTTTGTTTTTATTTTCGCGGCTTTTCGCGGCTCTTCTAGAGCTCGCGGCTTTTCGCGGTTTTTGTCCATATTTTCTTTTGTTTTATTTTGTTTTATTTTGTTTTTCTTTTATTTTTGTTTTTATTTTTATTTTATGTGTTTATTTTATTTTACATTTTTGCATATACACCCTTTTATTTTTATTTTCATTTCTTTTTCCTTTATTATTATTTGATTATTTGTTCTGACCACTCTATTTTCTCTTGCGAGGGCCCGAGGACCGAGGCGGCTGATTTCGAGAAGCCGACACAACCGCGGGATTCGGAGGCGGCTCCTTTCTTCGTGGAGCTGCAGGAGAGAGTGAGAGAGAGTTGAGTGGGTGAGGATTAGGATAGACTTTTATTTTTATTTCATTATTATTGTAATAATACAGGACATTGGACTTGGACATTTGTGGACTGCCGTAGCGGGTCTGTTTCGCCGAGCTCCGGTGTGCTCAGGGGGACCCTTAGGACCTTAGCGGTTTTTAGCGGTTTTTCGCGGTTTTTATTTTCTTTCTGCCTTTTCCGGTGTTTACGCGGTTTTTGCTCGAGCCCCTAGACTTAGGAATTTCTGGTGATTGTGCCGTAGTTAGTAGGATCCACACACCTAACTGCTTATCTGTTCCTATAGACCGTTAATTGGACCTACAAAAAATAATTAATAAAAATAACCGATTCATTTGCCTTCGTAGCCTACGTGCCGCAGCCCGTCCTGTAAAGCGCTTTCTCCTACCCCCGATTTGTCAGACAGAGGAGGGACGGGCCAAGACCGGACTCTTTGGCTTGGAGGTCGGTGACCGGTTAGACGGTTCTTCGCTAGAATTGCTCATCTAGGACTCGGCTTTCCCGTTGCATCATATAGGTAGTTTCCTTTCTGTCTTTACATTTATGCGCGGATCATATTGCATGTAGAGTGCTGGAGACAGGTACGCATTTCTTACTCAGCATGCATCATAGGTTTATCGCGCATCGGCTTTTTCGTCTTCTCCCCCCTGTTTTGGACTTAATAATCAGGAGAACCGAAAAATTCGTTAGGACGTTTGTTTTTATTTGAAAAAGACTAAAAAGAGAAACCATAAAATTGGGACTGGCTAATACTATTGATCTTAAAATCCGCTCACCCTAAAAATTTTGTCTTGGGGAGAGCAACCCCCTCATTGTATGGGTTGGATGCGCGAGAGAGTGACCCGCACCCTAGGTAGAGCCCCCCGGTGCTAGTCCCGACTGATTACCGACTTTTCCGTGCGGGCCAGTCGGTTGGGTTAGCATCGGATATCCTAACAGGTCACGTAAGCGCTCTGATATTTTGTGTGTTCACCAAATAAAATTGACAAGATAAATTGACCGAACTTTCACGGTCTTCAGCTCGCGTTGCGTTGGTGAACCGGGGGTTTGTTTGTGATCATAGTTTTTCCATATCTCATCTGCCTTACTCGCCAGATCAAGATGATGGGTAGACGCTCTCTTAGGCAGCCTTTGGCTGCACAGCTTTCGGGCACGTCTACCTCATCATCTAGGTTGGCTCGCGAGAGCTCAGACCCGCTCTCCGAGCCCGAGTACGATTCCACCCTGTTCCCCCTCGACCCCCTTTCTTTCATGCCTGAGAGACACGAGCTCGAGGAGAGACTGATTGATTTGACAGCACCTGAGTTGGGCTCGTTTGATTTTGCAGACGTCGCTATGGCCGGCAGTTCCGATGATCACTCCCGTCAGCCCGAGCATTTTGTACTTGACCAGGGAGCGATCAACTCCACCATGATCGCATCACTTGAGACAGTCCAGCAGCAGTTACGCGATCAGGGGGCATTCATGATAGAGATGAGGCGAGAGTTGGAGAGGCTCAGAGCAGAGCGAGACCAGCAGAGCGAGCCTGAGGAGATACCTGATGCAGAGGCACGAGCCGCAGCAGCCGCAGCAGCAGCAGCAGCCGCCGCCGCAGCGGGAGGCACCGCGGCAGGAGGACCACCACGACCGATGCGGGAGTTACACAACCCCGGATCGACACTCATGCATCATTGGTTAGTAGTGCCAGCTATCGTGGGGGACTTCAAGTTCCCCCCGAACACCCTGCAGTTACTGCCCCGGTTCCACGGACTTGCCACTGAGGAGCCCCACCTCCACCTCCAGGAGTTTCTTATGATCTGCAGCACTGTCCACGATCGCCACGTGGACCAGGACACGATCTGGATGATAGCCTTCCCGTTTTAACTGGCAGATAGAGCAGCCACCTGGCTGAAGCATCTCGGGAGGTTTGTATACACCTGGGAGCAGCTCCGCACCGAGTACTTGAACAAGTACTATCCACTCGGGCGGACGAATGCAGCGAGTGCCCTGATCAGCAACTTCTCCATGTTCCCCAACGAGCAGTTTCATGAGGCATGGGAGAGGTTTCGAGAGCTCCTAGACAGATGCCCGCACCACGACATCTCCAAGCCTAACCTAGTTCAGAGCTTTTTCAGCGGGTTGACGCCAGAGCTTCAGGGTCTGGTGAACGCTTCTTGCAGCGGGTCCTACTTTGCCAAGGACCACGACCAGGTCTGGGCCATCTACGAGGAGATGGCCGAGAACTACATGGTGATGTCCCAGACCAGGTTGTATAATCAGAGACCCCAGCCACAGCAGCCAGGACCCGTGCAGTACCAGCGGATAGCACGGGTAGATGCAGGTCCATCCAGTTCGTCCGCAGCCGCAGCAGCATAGGCAGAGTCGACAGCTGCGGACATGGGCATTATCAGCGAGAAGTTGGACCGCATGGAGCTGATTGAGAAGAAGCAGTGCCAGAGCATCACTCAGATGGAACAGATGGCACACGTTCTGAGCGACATGAAGACCCGGCTCATGTGTCTTCAGGAGGCACAGACGGCTCCTCATCCCCGTCTTCAGTCGCGAGGCGACTCCGGCAGCAGCAACAGCTCGTCCCAGCGCTCCAGCACCCTTGTGCAGCCTAGACAGGTTCACCTTGTACAGGCGGAGCCGTACCAGCAGCCACAGCCCACCTACCAGTCCCCACCATCTTCAGAGATGCAGATGGTGGTTTACCAGCCGGACAAGCCTCTGGCAGTACTCCCGCCAGCCCCCTACGATGCAGAGCCATTGATGGATGTCAACGGGATTTGGTATGACCGCCCCCAGCCTGGTATCCGACGAGACCATGCCGGATTCAGGTGGGGGAGTGGTGGTGCCCAGCCCCAGCAGCAGCCGTCAGGTCAGGGAGGGAAGTACGGTCAGCAGAGAGATCACCAGTCGCAGCAGCAGCCCCCAGCTTACCAGGCACACCAGCCATCATCCTTCGGTCCTCGTCCCTATCAGCAGCAGGGACAGTCGTGGAGGCGTGAGCAGCAGGCTCACCCAGTTCAGCAGCAACACCCTTCCTCGTACCCCTCTTACCACCAGCAGCCTCACCCCCAGAGAGGCTACCCGTCGGGCTCCCACGAGAGCCCCGCTTTGGATGACATCACCCGCCTCCTCATGGACCAGCAGGCCACATTCAGACGGGAGATGGACGAGTTCCGCCAGGAGATGCGGGACTTGGTGAGAGGGAAGGCCGCCATTCCATCCCAGATTGAGCCGAATCCGAATAACCTCAAGAGGAAATCTGAGCAGGTAGTACACACTGAGTTTGCCACTCCTAGTGACCCATTTGTTGATACATCTTCGGATCTATTTGATGATGATTTTGTCACACTTAGGAGCGGTAGGACCCCAGCAGGCGGCGGCGCCTCATCTGAGCTTCACCACGAGGGTGCTTCAGAGGCGCCACATGAGGAGGAGGAGAGCGGTACTGAGGCCGCTCCAGATGATGATGGTGGCACTGATGCCACCAAGGATGCTGATCCCACCGGCGGTACTGAGGCCGCCGCTTCACCAGTTCGAGGAGGTGGTACTGATGCCACCCGTTTAGCTGAGCCAGCCCGCGGTACTGATGCCGTGAGACGTCTACCAGCAGCAGCAGCAGCAGAGCCAGCCCGTGGTGGTACTGAGGCCATCGGTGTTTGTGTTGAGAGAGATGTTGTCTTTCCACGCCATGATGTATCTCAGAACTTTGGTTTGAATAAAGGAAAAGGTTTAGTTTCTTCTGATCCCACTGTGGTGCATGAAGTATGTGTGGATCCGGTCGTCGAACCGTCTAGGCCTTTTCCTAGTCCTTCATCTGCGAAGGACCCTGTGATCCCCTTCCCTAGAGCCCTTCAGATGGGGAAGGGGAAGAAAAAAGAAAATCCAAAAAAGAGAGAGCTTGAGGAGTTCAGCCAGAGCATGATCGATCGATTTCACATCCAGCTGACCCTCCAGGAGGCTTTGCAGCACATCCCCCTTCTTCAGCGATCTTTGAGAGACAGGACTACAGTCAGGAGGAGGAGGAGGAACAACACTTCAGAGATACATGTGCTGACGAAAGCCACGTGTTTCGCGATCCAGAACCGACTGACAGTCAAGAGTCCAGATTCAGGGGCCCCGTATGTCAGATGCCAGATTAGTGAGCAGAGGTTCGACCGTACTCTACTAGATAGCGGATCGTCGATCAACCTTCTTCCGGCAGCCCTTCTCGACCGCTTCGAGTTGGGCACTCTTCGACAAAGCAGGACAGTCCTTCAGTTCGCTGATCGATCTGTCAAGAGGCCGAAGGGGTTGTTACGAGACGTTATCATAACGATTCAGGGCCTGAAATTCCCCGTGGACTTCGTAGTGTTGGACATGGAGATTCCTGAGTCAGTGGCCGATACCCCCATCATCTTTGGTCGTCCGTTCTTGGCCACAGCCAAGGCGGTGACTGATCATGATAGCGGGAAGGTGTACTTTCACGTCGAGGGCGAGAGTATACAAATAGAAACGGTCGAGGACTACAGAGCTAGAGAGAGAGCCCGCTCAGATGCGAGTACAGATTCAGAGCAGCTGACAGACGCAGAGCCAGACATCCACCAGGACTGTGATTTTGTGATCACAGACGATGAGGCAGCTTGGGCAGATCCTGCAGCACAGACCATCCTCTCATATTCAGATACAGCTGATGCCGAGATGATAGCAGAGGAGAGTCTGGAGAGCACAGCCCTGGTTCAGGATACCACAGAGGAAGCAGAGCCGGTCCTTAATCGCTACACGGATTCCAGTGATGGTGGTGCTGAGGCCACCTTGCTTTACGGTGGTACTGATGCCACCGCGGTTGATACAGATCCCTCGGATTCAGAGTCTGATTGGGCCGATTGTGATGATCAGATGCCAGACCTGATTCCACCTGAGCCGACAGATGAGGAGGAGGCAGATGCAGAGCAGACCAGAGACAGTGCAGTTGAGCAGCCTTCTCCCGATCCAGTTTGCGAGAGTTCGCTTCACTTCTCCCAGGCAGATTTGGCAGACATAGTAGCATTCACTCAGTTTCTTCCGCAGCCAGATTTGCCAGCACCTAGCATTCCAGAGCTGAAGCCGCTCCCTACTTCGCTGAAGTATCGATTCCTTGCGGGCGAGCCAGAGATGTACCCAGTCATCATCTCCGCCAAGTTGACTGGAGAGCAAGAATCCCGTTTGATGGGGGTTCTTGAAAAGAACCGCAAGGCGATCGGATGGAGCGTAGCAGATCTCCATGCGATTAGTCCATCAGTGTGCCCCCACCATATCTATCTCGAGGAAGGGGCAAAGCCGTTGCGTGAGTTCCAGCAGCGACTGAACCCCAACCTGAGAGAGGTTGTGATGAAGGAAATATCGAAATGGTGGAGTGCAGATTTTATTTATCCCATTTCCGACTCCAAGTGGGTCAGCCCCTTGCATGTGGTGCCCAAGAAGACGGGCATCACGACTGTGATCAGTGAGTCGGGAGAGGAGATTGCTACACGAGTACCCACCTCTTGGAGGGTTTGTGTTGACTACAGGAGACTCAACCAGGCCACCAAGAAGGACCATTTCCCCCTGCCTTTTATTGACCAGATCATTGAGAGACTGGTAGGGAAGAGCCATTATTGCTTCCTGGATGGGTACTCGGGCTACAACCAAGTGGCCATCGCTCCTGAGGATCAGGAGAAGACCACCTTTACCTGTCCCTTCGGCACATATGCTTTTCGACGCATGCCATTTGGGCTATGCAATGCCCCTGCGACTTTTCAGAGGTGCATGCTATCGATCTTTTCAGACATGGTAGGGGAGTGTTTAGAGGTCTTCATGGACGACTTCTCGGTCTACGGCGATGGATTCGACTCCTGTCTTGACTGCCTAGACCGGGTACTCCAGCGATGTATTGAGTATCACTTGGTTTTATCTTGGGAGAAGAGTCACTTTATGGTGACTCAAGGGACGGTGCTTGGCCACATCATCTCCAAAAGGGGCATGGAGGTTGATCCAGCTAAGGTTGATGTCATTAGGAAACTCGCACCGCCGTCCAATATGAGGCAGCTACGGTCATTCCTGGGGCATGTTGGATTTTATAGGAGATTTATTCGGGATTTCAGCAGGATTGCCCGACCGTTGACTGACCTCTTGATGAAAGACACCGAGTTCCTTGTCGATGACAAGTGTCTTTCGTCGTTTGCGACTCTCCAGCAGTGTGTCATTGAGGCTCCTGTCCTCCAGCCGCCGGATTGGTCTCTCCCATTCGAGATCATGACGGATGCCTCCGATTTTGCCGTAGGGGCAGTGTTGGGACAGAGGAGGGATGGAGTTCCATTTGCCATACACTATGCTAGCCGCACATTGGATTCTGCCCAGCGGAATTATACAGTCACAGAGAAGGAGATGCTAGCCGTAGTGTTTGCCCTGGATAAGTTCAGATCGTATATCATCGGATCTAGAGTGACTTTGTTTACAGATCACACCGCCATTAGGTACCTCATGGCAAAGAAGGATGCCAAGGCCAGACTGACTATATGGATCCTTCTACTCCAGGAGTTCGATATTGAGATTAAGGATAAGCCTGGAGTCAAGAATGTGGTGGCGGATCATCTCTCCCGACTAGAGCAGCCTGAGGAATCTGAGCAGATTGACCCTATTAGAGATACCTTCCCAGATGAGGCGATCCTTGCTATCGCCTCACTCCCATGGTACGCCGATATTGTGAACTTTCTCGTTGCTGGGAAAGTCCAACAAGATTGGCCCAGACAGAGGCTTGAGACCTTCCTTGCGAAGGTCAAGTCCTACCATTGGGAGGATCCCATCCTTTACTACGAGGGAGGGGATAGCGTCTGGCGTCTGTGTATTCCTCAGGAGGAACACCATAGCGTCCTCACTTATTGCCACAAGCTTGAGGCAGGGGGACACCATTCTGGGAGGAGAACGACATAGAAAGTGCTCCAACCCGTCTTGTGGTGGCCTACCCTCTTCAAGGACTCAGATGAGTTCGTGAAGAGGTGTACTGACTGTAGAGGATGGGCACTTGTGGACAGCGTGATATGATGCCGATGCAGCCCATTCACTTCTGTGAGGTTTTTGACGCATGTGGCATCGATTTCATGGGTCCATTCCCTAAGAGTCAGGGATTTGAGTACATTCTGTTGGCCGTTGATTATGTGAGTCGTTGGGTGGAGGCTATCCCTGCCCGAGCCGCTGATGCGAGGACAGTTTGCAGATTTTTGAGGAAGCACATCATCACGCGGTTCGGGGTTCCACGAGTTCTGATTTCTGATGGGGGATCTCACTTCATCAACGACCAGGTGAAGGCACTTGCTAGCGAGTTCGGCATAGACCATCGTGTTGCTACACCTTACCATCCACAGACGAATGGTCTAGCCGAAGTGTCGAATAGGGAGATCAAGACTATTCTGCAGAAAGTCGTCCGCCCTGACCGAAAGGATTGGTCACAGCTTTTGGACTCGGTCTTGTGGGCATATAGGACGTCTTTCAAGACACCTTTGGGCACATCTCCCTTTTGCCTCGTATATGGCAAGCCATGCCATTTACCTGTTGAGCTGAGGCACAAGTCACTTTGGGCAGTTACAGATATTTTGATGGATCCAGATGGTATGGGAGACCAGAG
The DNA here is from genome assembly GCA_037367405.1 of Ottelia alismoides. Taxonomy (NCBI): domain Eukaryota; kingdom Viridiplantae; phylum Streptophyta; class Magnoliopsida; order Alismatales; family Hydrocharitaceae; genus Ottelia; species Ottelia alismoides. The sequence continues at coordinate 238,850 of JAZKJV010007250.1, read as the reverse complement.
GAGGGTAGAGCTAGCTGCCCTGGAGGAGCTTAGAGATGTAGCTTTCTCAAGCAGCCTACATTATAAGGAGAAAGTGAAGGAGTGGCATGATTCTCATATCAGCCACAAGCATTTTGAGATTGGACAGAGAGTATGGCTGTTTGATGCGAGGCTACGATTATTTCCAGGGAAGCTACAGAGAAAATGGAAGGGACCTTGTCTGGTTAGAAAGGTACACGACAATGGTAGCATTGATATATCCGAGTTGTCTTCTGAGAGTACCTTTCGAGTGAACGGCCAGCGGCTCAAGCCATTTCTAGATCATGAGCCGCGGGTCGCTCATCTTGCCCCTATTAATTTTGCGTGAGATGTGGTCTTTGACTCACATCTAATGCATCTCACGCCTGAGTTTCACTGATCTTCCGCTTTGTATAGATCCAGATGTCCATACCACCACATTCTTTAGTCCCACATCCCTTTCTTCATCTGATGAGTATGCTATACTTAGGGTGCACTTTACCCTAAGTATAGGGGGGATGTGCGACCTTTTGGGTATTTCTCTTGTTTCTGTTTACCCCTGCTTTTGTTGCCTAAACTTAGGGATATTTCACCCTAAGTATAGGGGGGGTAGACCATGTACATTCTGCACTCAGGTTTTCCCTTAGTATACAACCTGCTATACTTAGGATTACTTGATCCTAAGTATAGGGGGGAGACCTGAGTCCCTCTTGACCTTTCATTTCTTTTTGTACAGCCTTTCTTTTCACTTTCCTATACCTAGCACGAGTTATGTCTTCTCCATCGCTCTTGACTCTGAGGACTTCGTTCGAGCTAAGTATAGGGGGGTGTGTATATATTTCATATATACTTTAGCCATAATTCGTACTTTGTGTCAGTGTGTTAATAAATAAAATGGCTAAAAACCACAAAAATTAAAAATTTTCATGTAAATAATCTTCTTTTATTTGCACATACATAGCTAGTATACAAATTATTTTTGTAAAAATGATTTCAAAAATCTTTTGTGTAAATCTTGTGTAAATATTTTTGGTATCAAAATTATGTATATAGTACAAAATTTTTCCAAAATGTTTTGAAAATCAAAAGTTTGCAAAAATCTTGTGTAAATGTGTGTAAATATCTTTTTGCAAAACTTGCACTTCATGCATCATTCATACATGATTTCAAAACATTTTTCAAAAATTTTGCATGATTGAAAAATTTGTGTAAATAAGCATATTTTTGTACATATGTATATAGTTTTTCTTGGATGATAGTTGACATTTAAACTAGCCCGGAATCAAATTGAGAAATGGAGCTTGATTAAGATCTTAATCCACCAAATTTCTAAGAGGAACCTTATAGGGCTTAGGTTTAAGGCTTTTCAGGTCCATGGTGACTTAATTCTTTGAGTCCACTAGGCTATGATCACATGTCATCTCAATGAGCCTAAGTAGAGCACTTAACAACAACACATGACTCATATAGATTATGGCTTTACTTGGACACCAGCACTATGCACCGAGCTCTCTGCGGATGAGGTGGTGAGGAGGCAGTCTCCCTTGACTTGGGGTAGCATATGAGGGTAGTACTTCTAGGCGGAACCCCTCTTCTTCTTTTAGTGAAGGAAGTGCGTCTCAACTTGGTCTGGTTGCCATGAGGTCTAACGACGGGAGTTGTGGGTTGCAATAAAGCTTCAAAAGAGGGATAGTCTACTGGCTCAAGAGGAAAAACTCCTTGTATATATGCTGCACATGTATATGTTGTACAGATGCACTTGAAAAAAAATGTGCAAAAAGAAAAGAACTCCAAAAAAGTGGTGGGTCTGAGAGAAAATGCTAATCCCACCGGAGTATGTATATAGAGTGCAATAAGCAAAGCTTGGTTTCATGATCCACCTGTTGTAGCTTGCAGCAGGGAGACTTGGCTACACTGGTCAAGCTCCCAAGGGTACTTGGCTACACTGGCCTTGAGCCATTCTCTTCTTCCCCCTCTTCTTGAGCCGGTTGAACTTGAACTTAGAAGGGAATACCCCGCTCCTCAAGGAAAGAGTGGCCAGATTGAGATCATAGACTTACCTTGTTGGGGAGGGTTGTCAAGTTGCCATTTCTGAGGTGGAGAGCTTAGACTTCACATTCACAGGACAAGAAAAGATTCATGGTCTTCAGGGTTTGTGGTTGATGACTTGTTCTGATCTGGAGCATTGAGGAGTCTTGGTTATAGATTAGTGGAACTTAGAGGCTGTTAGGTTTTAAGCTTAAGTCTAAATAAGGTTCCGACACATTAATAATCCAAAGATCTGATCGAGCTCCATACCCCAATTTAATGAAGGCAAGTTTAATAATCAACCTTGATCCATGTACATCCTCTTTTTCTTTTTCTTCCTTTCTTTTTCACTTCTTTTTCAAATAAGTGTTTGCTAAGGGACTAGCAAAGTTAAGTATAGGGGGGTGATGAATACTCATTCATCACTCTTTATTCTTATATTTTAGCTACAAAAACCTTTGCAAATACATGTAGATATGTGTAAATAGGAATAATTACCAAAAGCATGCATTGTGTAAAAACCTATAATTAGCATGTTTTTGTGCAAAAATAAAAGAATAAAGATTAAAAAGAAAAAGAGGGAAATATTTAGAATAAATATTGAGCAACCTAACCCAAGGGAGGGCTCAGCATGGGCCTGACCGCATAAAAGCCAAAGTAGAGGGAGATAGGGGCTCGTGTGTAAATATTTGTGTAAATAAATAAAACTATATTTTCCTCACCCAAAAATATGCTTGTAAATACTTCTATATATATATAAAAGATAAAAAAACAAAATAAAAAGTTAAAAATCAAAAAGATCAAAAATACCCCTTTCATCATGTACATAAACCACACCTATATATTTATTTAGTTTTGTAAATATACAAAAGTAATTTTTTTTATAATTTTTGTAAATAGTCTATGTTATATTTTGTAAATAAATAAAATAAAAACAATTAAAATCAAAACAAAATAAAAATAGAAAAATCAAAAATACAAAAATACATTGTACATATACCATGTACATATCTATTTATTTTACCTATGTACATAAATAATAAAAATAAAATAAAAACACCCTTTCATTCCTTATTTTATTCTATAAATAAATAAAATATAAAATAAGGATAAAATTGTATAAAAATAATATATAAAAATCAAAAATCAAAACCCTATATATATTGTATATACCTATATATAGTACATATTATGTATATAGCCTATTTTTATTTCCAAAAATTAATTAAAAATCACCAAAAAATAGAAAAAAATAAAATAAAAATATTTCATGTTTGGAGTTTTTGCAGATTCGGCCGCTAGCTACCCCTATTTGTCACCTCAAGATCCAGCCACGTGGCTGAACCCCATTAGGTCCTGGGGATGTTGACCGCCCGGTCAACTAGCCCCCCCCCCAGGACCACTTCCCACGGGCCCGAGCTCCTGACCCGATTTCTCCAATTAATACCCGCTCGACCCGATCACCAATTCGCCAAACCCCGGGTCCGAATCATTCCCCTTGCATCCGACATCCTCGCCGGAGCCGCTCCCTCGGGATCCGCGCGCTCCTGAGCTTGCCCGGACCCTTCCTTCTCGGACCCCTAATCGTATTTAGCTGCAGCTCCGCCACCTTCTCTTTGCATCTTTGGCCATTTGCTTCGTTCTCCAGTGAGCTCCAGAGAGAGAGTGAGGTGACAGCTCGCATCCCCGACCTGTTGCAGCAAGGAGAGCCGGCGAATCCATTGATCCGGCGACGTAGCCGCCGTAGCTCCGCCACCTGAGCGAGCTTCGAGCCTCGGGCCGAGACAACCCTTGAGGCGACGACCAGGAGCACCCCCTGCTCTTCCCCAGTCCCACCGTTCATCCAGGTAGTCCCGTAGCTCCGCCATTTCATTCGATTTTCGTTTACCCCCAATTTGCGCTGCCGTCGTCTTTCTTCGATTCACCCCGGTTCCGACCACCATCCGACCATCGGACCCGACCTTCACGTTCGCCTTCCTCCGCCGCACGTTCTCCACCCACACACGCAACCCAGCTCGCACAGGAGCTGGGAACCGGGCTCCTCCGTCCACCACCTTCGTCGGAGCCCGCCACCCCGACGCACCAGCCACCTTCACATCGCCTAACCGGGTCGAGGCAATTTACCCTCGACCCGCGAGTTTTTTGGTTCACTTTGCAGGTCAGAACGAGGGCCATCTAAGGCTCTCCGTCATTTGGCCAGAAGACCAGCTCCGCCGACCGCCCCTGAGCGCTTCCGAGCTCGGGTCGATCATCGGAGCGCCGCAGTAGACGCAGGAGCGCACCAGCTTTCTTCTCCGATCATCAGAGCGCTCCGAGGAGGAGGCCAGCGCCAGCACGAGCCCGGCGAAGCTCGCTGGGGCCCAGTTCTTCCAGCACCCTCCAACGTCGTTGGATCAGCCCCCAGCTCCAGACGCCATCCTGACCGTTGGTTCCTGGAGCGCCCCTCGACGTCAGATCTGAGGTGACTGATCCGGACTGTCAGATCCACACGTGTCCTGGCCTAGACCGTTGGATCAACCAGAGCAGTTCCAGTGCTGAGAGCCGCCCCCGTTTGGACCGTCCGATCTCCACGTGGCAGTCATCCAGCCGCTCCGGTTAATAAAGGATAATTTACCCTTAGGCCCTTATCTTTGTTTTATTTTGCATAACTCCTGTAAATATTTAGGTACGTTGTTTAGTTTTGGGTTTAATTGCATAGAGGACCCTGAGCTTTAGATATTTGCATTTATACCCCTACCTGTTGTGAGCCACGTGCTTCGCCACGTGATATTTTGGGTTATTTGCAGCATATGCCCTTGTAGTTCTGGTTGTTATGAAATGAATGAAAGTTTTTAGTTAATTGCATTTATACCCCTGTGCGAGGTTTATTTCCGCACGTGCGATATTTTTTGGGTTATTTGCAACTAAGGCCCTGGACTTTTGGTACGTGTTACCAATAAGTCCTCGGGACTAATTTTTGTTACATTTAGGTCCCTGAGTGCCCCAGGCACGCGCGTGGCACGTGTTTTGCTGGGTATTTTGCACCGGGACCCCCAGAACTTTGGGTATTTGCATTCAAGTCCCTGTGCACAGTACCCTCTTTGTTATTTTTGAATAAAATATCAAATCACCTCCAAATCTAATGAGAATTTGACACATGGCTCCTGCCATGGTGTAGGATTTTCACGGATTTTTGAGGACATTTCTGGTTTTGTTTGCTATTTTTAAAAATTCAAAAACCTATATTTTTGTTACTGTCTAATTTGGAAAATCACAAAAAAATATAAAAACTCCCCTAAAAATTCTATAAAAATTGTCTACTATTTAGTTTAGTTTGTTTGATTTTCTAGCCAATTTTGGCTATTTTTCATTGCTTAAAAACACTAAAAATCTAAAAACACTCGAAAACCCATAAAAATTCTAATAAATAAATTAAAAACCCAAAAACAATAAAATTGGTACCTAAATTTTCCTTGTTTTAGCTATTTTACAGGAAAATTACCTCCAGGCCTTTTGAGGCCCTTAGATATTTTATCTAGGGCTTTTTGGCTTGGCTGGACAGTACCCCTTATTTTTCCCACTGATTGATTTTTAGAAAATAAAATACACATCAGAAAATTATCAAAAATTAACCAAAAACATAAAAAAATATAAAACACATAAAAATATTTTTGTTTTAATTTTTGGTTGATTTTTGTTGCTTCAAATAAATCGTTGAAAGTGTGCTTGTATTTGCTTTTCTTAATTTCGTAATCATTTAAAAATCCAAAAAAAATATAAAAATAATTAAAAACCACTAAAAAGATTTTACTTCTTTATTTTATTTGTTTTTACTACTTCGTAGGCCTTCGGCCAATCCGTACTCCTTGAGTTCGACCCTGGGTGCTATACCAGGTTAATCATATAGCATGACCGCTTCTTCGTTATTGATTGATTTTATTTGTATCGAGTGGTTCATTTTTCTTGTTGACCCGAGTCTGAGTGATTGAGGTCTCAACGACCTTATAGACACCTGATTGCCTTAGTCATTTAGACGGTCATCAATAGCCCATTCAGATTTGTGCATTATCTCTACATGTAAATGGCATGGCTTCCCATAAACCAATCTGAATGGTGAAGTACCTAAGGGAGTCTTATATGTAGTATGATATGCCCAAAGAACCTGATCTAGAAGATGCGACCAATTCTTCCTATCCAGTCGTACTAATTTCTGAAGAATTGATTTCACCTCCCTATTTGAGACTTCAGCCATGCCGTTCATCTATGGGTGGTAAGGAGAAGCTACTCTGTGATCAATGCCGTATTGCTTCACTAGCTTTTTGACCTCCTTATTAATGAAATGGCTACCCCCATCAGAAATAAGAATACGTGGAATCCCAAACCGTGAAGTAACGTGTTCCCTTAGGAACTTGCAAACTATCTTACTGTCTGCGGTTCATGCGAGTATAGCCTCCACCCATCTGCTAACATAATCTACACGAGAAGAATGTACGTAAAGATGTTGCTGGCAGGGAACGATCCCATGAAATCTATGCCCCATGTGACAAAAATTTCGCAAATAATAACAGGTCACATAGGCATTGCATCTCTATCACTGACTGTCCCTACTGCTCTATAACAATCTGGGAAACTCTTCACAAATGTGCAGGCATCTCTAGTAAGAGTCGACCACCATAATCCACTCTGAAGTACCTTCTGCGCTGTCCTCTTCCCTGAGTGATGTCCCCCTTCCTCTAAGGAATGGCACAGAGTGAGGACACTATTATATTCCTCCTGGGAATACAACGTTTGTAAACACAATTCGGTCCCTCTTGAAAAAGAATCGGATCCTCCCAATGGTAGTATCGTGCCTTGTAAACTAGTCTATCAACTCAATTCTTTGGCCAACCCTGAGGACTTTTCTGTGTAACAAGAAAATTCACTATATCTGCATACCATGGAAGTTCGGTAACTGCAAAGATGACCTCGTTTGGAAATCTCTCTACAATCTCTGGCATATACTCATGTGAAGGCTGTTCTATCTGTAATCGGGAGAGGTGATCAGCTACCACATTCTTTACCCCAGGTTTGTCTCTGATATCCAAATCGAATTCCTGAAGTAAAAGAATCCATCTAAGATGGCGTGCCTTAGCATCCTTCTTTTCCATCAAAAATCAGATAGCTGAATGATCTGTATAGACTGTGATTTTGGAGCCAAGAAGATAAGATCTAAATTTATATAAAGCGAACACCACTGCCAACATCTCCTTTTCTGTCACTGTGTAATTACGCTGAGCATCATCTAAGGTTCTGCTGGCATAGTAAATAGCAACCGGAAGTCCATTCCTCCTCTGTCCTAATACAACCCCGACCGTAAAATCTGAAGCATCCGTCATGTTCTCGAAGGGTAGAGACCAATCATGTGGTTGTAGGACAAGAGCACTGATAATTATTTCCTTTAATGTGAGGAAGGCATTAAGATATTTGTCATCTAACAAGAACTCGATGTCTTTGCCTAATGATTCAGTTAACAGTCGGATAATCTTAGAGAAATCCTGGATGAACCGTCTATAAAAGCCGACATGCCCTAGTAAAGACCGTAACTGCTTAATGTTGGATGGTGGTTCGAGGTGTTTGATGACATCCGCCTTGGCAGGGTCAACCTCCATGCCTCGCTGGGAGATGACATGCCCCAACACGATCCCATGTGTAACCATAAAATGGCTCTTTTCCCAAGACAGAACAAGATCTACCTCACAACATTTCTGAAGAACTTGGTCTAGGTGCTCTAAACAATCGTCAAAGGACTCACCATAGACCAAAAAATCATCCATAAAGACCTCTAGAAAATCACCGACCATGTCTGCAAAAATAGCAAGCATACACCTTTGGAAAGTAGCAAGGGTGTTGCACAATCCAATGGGCATCCGTCTAAAGACATACGTGCCAAACAGACATGTGAAGGTAGTTTTCTCCTGGTCTTCAAGAGCAATGGTTACCTGGTTGTATCCATAGTAACCGTCAAGGAAACAGAAGTATTCCTTCCCGGCCATCCTTTCTATGACTTGGTCTATTAAAGGCAAAGGGAAGTGATCCTTCTTTGTCGCAACATTCAGTTTCCTGTAATCAACGCACACTCGCCACGACGTGGTTACTCTCTTTGGAATCTCCTCTCCACTCTCGTTCTTAATCATCTGAATTCCCGACTTCTTTCAGGACAACATGTAATGGGCTAACCCATTCAGATGGGATAAATGAACCCTACGTTGCACCATTTCGCAATCTCTTTCTTGACCACATCTCATAAAACCGGATTCAGCCTGCGCTGAAATTCTATAGAAGGTTTGCTGTCATGATCGAGATATATATGATGAGAACACAAAGTAGGATTGATCCCGTGGCGATCGGATACAGTCCACCCGATAGCCTTGTGGTTTCTTTCAAGAACCTCCATCAGACGAGATTCTTGTTCTTCGATCAAAGATGAGCTGATAACGACCGGAAACTGTCGATGTGGACCCGTAAGGAAAGCATGCATCACATTTGGTGGTAATATCTTCAGCTCTGGTAAGGTAGACTCTGGCTCTGCTGAAACCTCTGGCTCTGGTAATATTTCCACTAATATTTAGGGTCGAGACCTCTGCCCTTGAATCGAGAACCTTTTTGTGCATGTCTCAGCTCTAAAGCCTCTATTCTGGGGGTGATTCGAGTCTGACTTTGCAGTTCCGGGTGAGTGAATTCTCTTTGAGATCTAGGCCTCCTCCAATGAGGCTTGGATCCTTCTAAGGCATCCCGTTGATGTGCAAAGATCCCAGAAGCATTTGGAGACCTGTAATAGCTTCTGAGATGATCGGAGATCGGAGAAACGCCCAATCGAAGCAATATCATGAGTTGTTCTTGGTAGTTCTTCTAAGTGTCCTCTCCACCATCGGATCTAGAGTGGGCTCCAGTTTTGATCTCAGCTGATCGATCGTGGAGTGTAGCGACCATTGTTCATATCTTGTATCTGATCTCAACCATTCATCAGTGAAGGGGTATTGATGCATCTGGAGCATTCATGTGGATAAGTGGAGTGCCATCCACCATCCATTAGTGCATGACTTTGGGTATATTTCACATTTTACCTTACAATATTTTGTATTTATTTTTAGTACTTAAACATTTATCTGTAGTGTAATAAATTTTGGATAAATTACAACTTGTACCTTAAGCTTTCTTGTATTTGCATTTCGGTCTAGTGCCAGGTCACCTCACGTGTCTCTCCACGTGAGGTGCTTGGGTATTTTGCAAGGTACCCCCTCTAGCTTTGTTTATTTCTTTTTCATCCCATATATTTATAAAATACGTGTAATATTTTAGGTTAAATTGCATGCCTGGACTTGGAACTTGTTTTATTTGCATTTATACCCTTGCCAGGCACAAACATTTTGTATTTTTATTTGCAAACACTACATGTGTGCCCTATATTTGTTACTTGAACTGCATGAATTACAAAATGCATAGAAACTTTATGATAATTGTAATCATGTCCCTACAAGTTGTATAATTTTTATTTCTTATATTGTGCATGTATTAATTATTTCTTTTGAGCCGAAAACTATAGGAAAATTAGATTAAGTGTTTGGAACCATGATTGATCACATATGTTTCTCATATGACACTTAAAATTGTTTTCTTATTTATTAAAAATAAAAAACATGCTATCTTCTCCTGTTTAGCTATTTAAAATCCATAAAAATTACAAAACATTTTCAAAAATTCCAAAAAATTACACTAGATAAAATTTGTTATATCTTGTCATCTAACCAAAAATCTTTAAAAATTTCAAAATAAAACCTTAAAAAATATAAAACCCTAAAAACATTATTAAAATTTGCAAAAGTTCAATAAATTCAAAAATTGTTCTTTGTTCTTGAATTTTCTTTATTTCTATGATATATATTAAAATTTTTTTAGGGTTATTTTGGAATTGATATCTAATTTTAAAACCCTAAACAAGTTTCTATATTTTATATATTCACTTTTTTTCATAGTTTGAATTTTAAAACTCCAAAAAATTAGAAAGATTCCACAAAAATCACCAAAAATAAAGAAAAAGTACTTAAAACCCAAAAATATTTTATTTTCTTTATTTTGGCCTTCTTTGATTTAATTAAAAAATCCAAAAAACACATTTTCTCTTATTTTATCTGTATACTATATATAATACCTATCTTTATAATATTATATGTCTTATTTTAAAAATTAAAAAGAAATTAAACTTTAGAAAATGAAAAACAAAAATATAAAATGTTTAAAATCATAAAATTTAAATATATTTAAAACCCACAAAAATACAAAAAGTAGAAAAAATAAAAACAAGAAAAACTAAAATCCAAAGACACATATTAATTAGCAATAACTAACAATTATTTTGTCTATCCCTATTTAGCTTCCTTGAGTTCAACAGTCTACTGTACTTACACATATACACCAATTGTAGTGTTATAATAAATTTTGACTCACTTATACACACACATTGTTTTATCTGATCGTGGGTTGATTGTTGTTGATTTGATAGTCGGTCAACGCCATCTCACTTGTTAGATAGGAGATCGATCCGTCGATTCATCAAATGGCGCCATTGCTGGGAAGCATTGGTTAGAATAAACATTTGTATATACATTTTTTTATTTTATCTATTTTATTTCTATTATTCCTCTGTTAATCATTTTGAACCGTCTAACCATTCTTGTGTTTCTCTTTATGCGAGGGCCCACGGAGCTATGGCAGATCGCTTAGGCGATCCTGTGCACCCGAGCAAGGCAGATGCCGACTCTTTCAGATCAGGTTCGAAAGAAGAGAGCCTAGGAGGAACAGAGAGTTGCTAGACAACCAGATTCTATTTTTAGTTTAGAAGTCTCAGGTTGCATTTTAATTTTGGTGAGAGAGGCTCATTAATTTTTAATAATTCATTAGACTAAAATACTTACTCTTTCACACGTTCATTTCATCAGGTGGTTGTTCACATGGGCGACCTGATTAGTTTTTATCAGTTTTCATTGTTTCTATCCTTATTCTCCCTATTTTTTTCACTTATTTTCTTTTGTTTTCCATGATTTCGAGTTTTCTATTGTACTTTTTTATTTCACATCTTTACTCATTGAGCCCTTAGACTCAAGATTTGCGTGATCGAGAAATTTATGTCCCAAGCCCTAATTACATCATGTGCCTATGGTCAAATATGCTTGGGACATAGATTAAATTAATTGGTGCTTCATGTAATAGCAATTCTTGTCTTAGGATGATTTCATAATTGCATTGCATGTAGTGTAATGTTAATTCTTGTCTAGCATCACACATGGAGAGTGCTGGGAAGCAAGGTGAGCCTTTTTGACTTAGCATTCATCATTGATTTCTGACCTGCATTGGATTTCCAACCTCTCCTTATATTTTTGATCACTTTGGAATAAAAGGAAATCTAAAAATTCGTTAGTCATTGAACTCAAAAAAGTGAAAATCAAAAATTTTAAAAGGGACGATTAATACCACTTTGAAATAAAAAATGGTAATGGACTTCATTGTTTTGGGTTCCTAAAGCCCTCATTGTTCTCAGGTACCTTTCTAGATTGAGTGATGCACGTCCCTTAGGATCTAGAGCCCAAAACCCAGCCTGTCTACTTCATTAATTATCGCATGGGATTGTGAAGTATTAGTGCTTCTATTCGCACGTGGGTGAGTAGGGTCAAGTCCGCCTGTGGGTTCGGTCTGAATTACTTGAGCTTAGGGGTATTGCGACGATATGGCCATGTCTCATCATTCCATGTTCAAGTACCCTTCAGGGGAAGTATTTAATTCATTACATCGGCTTAGTATCTTATTATTTATCTAAGAAGCAGGCCCATATACAATATTTAGGACCTCAAAAAGTACAAGTTACTGGTTACAAAGGAAGTTGCTTGAAAACAACCAATAAAAACAACATGATAAAAATTAGGACTTTCATGGCTTCATGTGTTGAGTTGGTGAACCCAAATTTTGTATTGAGGTCTTCTGATTAGATTTAGGTCAAAGATCAAAATCCCGCGCACTTGCTCATTTTTGTCTACACTTCTTTTCATTTCTTCTTTCCTTTTTTGCTCACTTTGAGCCTTTCTTCTATTTCTCTTCTTATTTTCTGCTTCATTCTTTATCATTTGTACTCTTAATATATCTCCTTTTTGTCTCTCAAGTGGTAGGATCAGGGATGGCTTAGTCCGGACTCCATGGAGACCCACATCAATTCTCTGATGCTGACATCTTCAATTATTCGAGGCAATTCCCCACTCTAATAAAGTTCGGGATCAACCTTGAGGTTGTCGCACAAGCCACCTTCCATGGAATGATCATAGAACTCATGAGGGACAGAGAGAACGTAGGAGGAGGAGGAGGATGATGAGGTGAAGAACATCATGTGGATGGACCCCGAGGAGAAGAAGCAGAAGAAAGAAGAGAGGCACCCAATCCCACACTAAAGGAAACATACAACTTTGCTACTGGCTAGATTACATAGTGGATTTATGTCCTACATATCCACGAACATTTCGAGCTGAAACTGGAGCTCCAAGCTCTTCTCCAGACATTCCATAAGAACTCGGAAAAAGAATCATATATCTATCTGCAATAATTTTGGGTGCATCTACGGAATAACTCACTACCCTAACATCCAGTTGGTGTAGTCAAAATGATCATCTTCTCATTAAGCCTTCATGAACAGACACTCTACTAGATCAATCACTTGGGGAAGCTGGTGATCATTGTAATGAGCCGAGAATCCGAGTGACTAAGGTGAGAAGGTATCAATGGTCGTTGCGACCTCAACCTCTCGGGCTGGACTCAATCAAGAAAAATCAAGACCACCAATAAAGAAAATCAAACAAGTCAAACAAATAACGGTCTCGCTATTTTATTTTACCTGGTATATCTAGTAGGGTCGAACACAAGGAGTACGGTTTGGCAAAAAACCTACGAAGTAGTCGAGACTCAAAAATAAAAATAAAATATTTTTGGTGGATTTTAGTTTTTTTAATTTTTTTTATGATTTTAACATAAGAAAAAGTATAAAAGAAATGAAAAAAGGGACCAAAAAAATTATTAAACACAACAAAAATACTCAGAAAAACAAAATAAAAATACTTTTAGATTTTATAACTCTTTAAGTGTTTTTGGTATTTTTCTCAGATTTTTATGATTTTTAATAACTTTTATAAAAATGAAACGAAGCTAAAAATGCAAATCAATGTGCAACCAGAATCTAAAGGCTATTTAAAAATATATAAATAGCCTATAAAATTCCAGAGATAATTTTATTATAAAATAAAAACAAAAAGCTAACTAAGGAAACTGGAATTACATTTTTTTTGAATTTTGTTAATTTTTAATATTTTTATGAGTTTTTTAGTGTTTTTAGATTTTTAAGGTTTTTATAAATCCAAATCAAACAAAATCTGACAGATTAAAAAAACAACAAAAGAAGCCAACAATTTTTTTAGAATTTTTGGAGGGTTTTTAATATTTTTAATGGATTTTTCAATTTAGACAGAAGTAAAATCAAAGGTTTTTGAATTTTTAAGAATAGAAAATGAAATCAAAATGCACCCAAAAATTCACTGAAATTTTTACACAGTGGTAGGGGCCACGCATCCAAATTTCAGGAGATTTGGAGGAAAATTGCTATTTTGTTCAACCAATTAAAGACAAGCAGCACACAGAGACCTATATGTAATTACTGAAAAGTTATCAACCAAATAATAACACAAGTAAAGAATCTAGGGCTGAAAATGCAAAAATCCCAGATCCGCACGAGGGTGGCACGTGAGTCACACAGGTAGGGGTATAAATGTCTTTCTTATTTATAAAACTTCAAATAGTAACAACAATAAAGTCCAGAAAGAAATATGTAATTAACCCATAAGGCACGTGCTAGACCACATGATCCACGTATAGAAGGACTAAATCACAAATTATAAAAACTTAAGGTCCTAAGTGGAAATTGTCCAAAATAAAAACAACTTCTAAAAATATTTACAGGACTACAAAATAAATGCAACAAACAAAGAGGGCCTAAGTGTAAATTACCCTTATTATTAATATGCGATCCAACTATTGATCGGGTTTCACTTATGATCGAACGGTGGGGAATGGGCGATACCCCTTCATTGATGGATGCACCAGATCTGATCCTCAGATGGATCCAATGGATGAGAACCCTCCATAGACGAACAATGGAGATTGAAACTGGCGGAGAAGCTCCCTGGAAGAACCGTGAAGAACTCACCGCCGACGAGCTTCGCTCGATCGATTCGCACGATTGGGAGGTCCTCCGGCGCTGCTAGGATGGGCGAAATGATGCTGATGACGTTCCGCAGCGGCTGGTGGGTCCTGATGAGGCTGGGAGTTCCTGGAAGGCTCCAGCGACGTGAAGGTACTTGGAGCTCTGTGCTTCAGCAGTTGGACCTCCAGATGAGGCCCATTGGTTTCTAAATCTAAACATGACAATCACTAGGTCGAGAGCAAATTGCCTTGACTCGTTAGCGGGCGAAGTGGGTGAGTGCGTGAGGCAGAGCGGGGCCTTCCAACGAGGCGACAACGGAGGAAGGCGATAACCCTATTTCGGGACAAATCAGGGGGAATGAAGGGGCGAAGAAGATGGATAGTAGTCCGGTGAAGGTGATGGGATGGTCGGATTAGAAAATGGGTGGTTAGAGAACGCGAGATGGTCTGACGAAGGTGGGGTGGTCGGAATCGAAAAAGCAAAAAATTAAAGCTAACTAAAGATGATTAAAGCTACCTGCTGGAGGCATTCCTCTGAGCTGGAGGTGGTGGACCTCCGGGGGCCTTTGCCTCGATGGTTCGACGCGTCCAGAGGCTCGAGCTCGTCGGCAGGGGAGCACGACGAAAAACTTGTCGGATCTGAGGTTCCGCAGCTCGCTACCTCACTGCGACTCACTCTCACACCAGCTATCACTCAGATGAAGAGGAGGAGCTCATCGGAGATGAGAGGGTGGCCAAAGATGCGATGAAAGGTGCGGCTCGTGAATGTTATGTACTCGATGAGGTTTGAGAAAGATGGAGCTCGAGCGCGTAGATCGAGGAATGGATCCCTAAGAGAATCAGTGGGCGTGGATCACAGATCATTCCTCAACAATCAGAGCCTCGGGTCGACGCAAATGGCAGGCGGATCAGTGCAGGAAAATTGGACGAAAATCGGATTGGCACCAGATCCGCGAGAGGAGTGGTCTGGGGGGGCAGTTGGCCGGGGTCAACGTTCCCTTGTGGACCAATCAGATTATTCAGAGTCAAAATTATTTGGAAATTAAATTAAAAATAGAAAACGATTTTATTTAAAAATACTTACAAAATGAAAAATGTTTATTTATTTTCAAACTATTTTAGTGATTTTTATTTATTTTTATGAAAAATAAATTAGGCTATATACATTATATAATATTATATACATGTATAAAATACCTATGTATTTTATATTTATATTTTTATTTTCTTATTTTTGTACAAATACTCTAATTTATATTTTATTTATTTACAACATAAAATGTAAAGTGTAAAATAATTTTTATTTTATTTTTATTATTTATTTACAAGGGTGAAATAAATAGGTATATGTTACATATATACACGGTATATGTACAAGGTAGAAAGAGAAATTATTTTGTTTTTATTTTTCTGATTTTTATTTTATTTTTAGAAATATATACAAAATAATAGAAACGCATTTTGATTTTATTTTTATGAAAATAAAATATATACAAGTAATAAAGAATACACACATGGATGAATGACCCTATCTCTCTCTACTTGTTTTATTTTGCGGTCAGGCCACTGCTTGGCCCTCCCTTAGGGTTGGATCACTCGATATTTATTCTAAATATCTCCTTCTTTTTCTTTCTTATTTATTCTTTTATTTTTGCACAAATACATGCTAATTATTGAATATTAACAAATGCATGCCATTTGGTAATTTATTGTATTTACAACTATCTACATGGTGTTTTGCAAAGATAATTAGCTAAAATAAAATAATAAAGAGTGATGAATGAATATTCATCAATGACTTGTTAGGAATTGAAGTTTGCATTCCCCCACAAGTATTATCCCCTAGGTTGTCTGAATCAAACGCGTGTCCAGATTCCCGGCTTCTCCCAAGGACCCACGAATCTATCTATGAAGCGTGGAAGAAGATTAAAGATCTGCTTTAGAAATTCCCCCATCATGATATTTCGAAGACCTACTTGGTCTATCATTTTTTCGAGGGATTGATTGAGAATAGTCAACATCCAATGGACGCTGCCTGTGGAGGATCACATTGCAACTTGTATGAAGTTGTAGTGTGGAAAACTTTTGAGGAAATGGCTGAAGGAGAAGCTAACCTCTCTTCATTTTGAACATACCAGAAACATAGATCCTCCACAAATCTGTCAATATGATGGCTTCACAAGAAGATGACAAGTGCGAGAGCTTGAATCTCAGCATCATTGGTAACCACCAGTCCAAAGTGGATATAATTGAAAAGCGATCACATGACTTGGACAAATTATCTGTGATAAAAAATAGAACAAAGGGTCAGGACAAGATCAACTAGATCGCCAAGCAACTGGAACTTTTGGTCAATACGATCGATTCTTGTTAGTCTACAAGCTCTTCAGCTGATACTCCTACTGCCTAAAGTCAACCACAACAGAGTATAGAGCAACCGTTGCCAGTTCAACGCGTGTACTATGTGCAAGATCTTGACCATACAACTTCACAATAGCATCCACAACAAACACATATGGTTGCCTATCACATAGATTCCCAACAATCATTTATGGAGCCATTCTTTCCACCTCTACCCCACATTCAAGAGGTGAATGTCCTTTGGAGTAATGACATGCAACTGACCTATCCTGACAGATACCATCAACGTCAGTCATCAAGCACGTGCTTGTTCCACCAGAACTATCAGGGTGGATGACCATCCCACCACTGGTCCTCTCAGCAGAATCAGTCTCCGTAGAACACACATACCTGAAGACAACCATACCAGTAGGCAACATGCACCATCAATCATATCACTAATAGCTGACTGCACCATATCATCAACAATACCCGCCTCCTCAACAACATTAGTATCCTCCTCGTCCATAATACCAACAACCACAACCTTTACATAGTTATCAGAATCAGCGAGCTCCTCCCGCTGATCAACATGAGGTAGCATCCGTGAACCCATCCCTCGACTACCTAGCATAGCTCGTGAAGACTATGTCCGAGATGAGCAGAAGCTAAATGACCTGACGTCAACCATAATGATTATTCCAGCCCAGGTTGAAGCAAATCCGAATAACTTCTATCGCAAGGAGCGGATAGCCTATGAGATGTCCTCCATTCCCATTGAGGCAAGTATGAATGAATCTGTTATGTTATCTAACAATATGACCTACAACCATTTGTGACTACACGAGGTAAGAATAAAGCTTCGGATGGTGAATCTTTGTCATTTCACGAGTCGTACCTATAGCCAATCCAGGGAGAGGAGCAGAAGAAGCAGAAACAAGACCTGCACAGATAAAAGAAAAATACAAAAAAAATCAGAAAAAGAATATTACTAAAAAGAAGATGACAATAGTGGCCGAGCTGTGCAGACCATGGAGAAGACTACAACCCTTCTAGTCATTCTTTTATAAAAGTTGATTCTCAAGAACACTTTTTAAATGATGTAAAATATTCCATTTCTAGATGCAACGAATAATCACAAAAAAATCATAAAATTTTAAGAAAACTCTATCGGGTCCTTGAATTGTTGAAATATTAAAGAATACCTTTTTGGAAATGCCACTCATGTAAGCCATGTAATACATTCCTACAGTAAAGAAAGGTCTTACAGGGTCATGCACAACTAAGAATCAACCCCTCAAGAATAGACACAATAGAGCTGAAAAGCATATTCTCACCATGCCTATAGTGAACTTGATCAACAACCTTCCATCAAAGAAAAAGGATTTGGGAGAACCTTTAATCAAGTGTGAGATCTTTGACCAAACTTTCGACCACACTCTTCTTGATAGTGATTTTTCAATAACTGAAGTATATGAGAAGATCCTTAAGTGCATCATGGAAAAGTGATGATCTCATCATATGCAATCAGGAGGGACTAGTCACACTAGTTGCTTGGGACAACAGAATTTAAAATAATGAAAATGATGAAACCACATGATTTGAGAACACTTCTCAGATCATTTCATCTAAACCACATGCATGTATTAAGGTTACCTCTTGATGTGTGGTTGCGATCGAGTCTCTAAATGAAGAGACCTCCTGTATCAAGTCCAATCCAATGAAGGAGATGCTTGTGAGCGTGTTAATGAAACACGTGCTCCTTGCAATCCAAGTTGATGATCCAAGTGACGAATCTCCTGTTCTTGTCTCACGAGATCCGACGTCTTCTTCATGAGCAAGATGCATTGAAGGAGATGGAGATCCACGAACAGCCGAAGCGACGACATAATGGTGTGGCGACAACGACAACCCTCTCTAGGCTTTAGGGTGGACGACCACTCTTAGGAGGAAAGAGAGAGGCTTGGCATGTAGAGAGAGTGAGAGGGAAAGAGCATATATTTTGTGTGTTTCAGAAGAGATAGGCTTGCATCTTCTTTTATAGTATTTTAGGAGTCCATGGATTCCAATCCATGTGAAACACAAAATCAATGGTTGAGATTGATTTGTGTTTCTAGTCAATGGCCATGATTATGTTGTAAAAATACAACACAATTTAATTTAGATTAAATTAAATATATTGAATAATCAACATAAGTTAATTTTGAATTAAATTAATTAACATAGAAGGATAAGTAGGGAAGCCATCCACCCTCCTAAAAAGGTGGGGGTGGGGGGGTGGGGGGGAAGACCACCCTTGTGACCAAGTCAAAGGGTGGCCGTCCACCATCCATTAAATGGATGGTGTTGGCTCCTGTAATCCTTCACATATATTTACAACAATTTTTGTTGTAAATTAATTCACAAAAATAATTTCAAATTAATTTTGTGAATATTACAATCATGACAATAAATAATTGAGAATCATATTCACAGTCCCAAATAAAATGTAAATTATATTTTCAATTAATTTCCAATGTGAATCCAAGTCACATCAACAATTAATTTGAAGATACTATTTGAAATAAGCTTTCTCTAATATATTATAAATTACATTTATAATATATACAAAAAATATGGATAGTGCTATCTACATTGTTCATATCCTTGATAATTAAATCATATTTAATCATTTGGATCTCAATTCTCATGTGCCCAAATAACATGAATCACATTCACATTATTCATCTTTGACAATTAAATTACATTTAACTATCAATTTTCCTCAATGCTTAGGCACATTATCAACAATGAAAATATCCTTGAACTCTTTCAAGAATAATGCGCTTTCTTTGCAGATACTTGGAGATAAAGACATGGCGATTGTATGTTTCGCATATACTTACTTGGATATTGAGATCATATCTCAAATCCGGATCTCGGGGACCTCCTACAAATGTTTGATTAGATGAAAGCCGCAAATCTAATGTTCTCATTGTATATGAATGACATTCAGATCATTGTCCAACATTTGGACCACAATTAGATTACTTCTCTAGTGAGAGAAGTCACTAAAATCCATACTTGTTTTATAACTCCCTCGAAACGGAAGTGTCATGGTTATACAATCTTATGATCACATCACCCTCAGGTATTCCTAATACCTATACATCCTGCATACTGGAAGACCTAGAATAAACATGAAGTTTTAGATCTATTTAGATTGTCTTCTTCAGGGTTTTATTATTTTCTCATTTGATCATTGGGATTTGGTATTGATCACATGATTTCCAAAAGCATATATCGTACTTAGGTATTGGTCATATACTTTCCAAAAGCATATATCAAACCCACAAATGAGTCAAGCTTCCAAAGCGAGACAACCATGCATGGAATTTGATCCCAATATCTCATGAGTGAGCTCATATCTTTCGGTTCAGTAAATGAACCTGTATGATCCCTTTGAGAGATCGTATTACTCATATGCCTCATATTAGATTATCAACCTATGAGCTTGCCAAATGTACATACTCAACCATATGGTAACACACCTATCTTCGGTCAGAGGATGCGTTCCTATATCGTGATAGCATACGACATAGGTCTTGGTTATCTTGATCTCATTAAGTCAACTCTTTGACCTAACTTATCTAACACCTCTGAATCCATATTCCTATGCAGAGGACCAACATCAAGTGGTCGGTTAGATATCAACCCATTAGAGAAAGGATTGCCATCTCCTACTCAGAATGGAGATCATCTCTTAATAATCTTTTGATAGTGCTAGAAGAGTCCTCAATCTAACTCTTTAGATATTCATCCAAGCACCAACCTCTATGATTCAACAATTGAATCAACAACTGCATGATCTCCAACATAGCCATGGTATATAACACTAATTGTACTAAGGGGCCTATTATATAGATTAATCATTCTTCATTTTAGATCAGGGAATGATATTTGCAATAAAATTTATTGCACAATGGCTCGTAATGGGCTCTCATGTCCAACAATCTCCTACTAGCACAAAGAGCCATTAACGGGCTAATCTTAAAACCCACACCCATGTGCTAGTCATAAGTTATATTGAAAAATAGCTAGGTAAGCTGACTAGTCACTCAGTTCCTAAGAGACTACGCTAAGTACTTTTACGGTACTTGCATATTCCCCAATAATAGTTATCGTAACCAATGCGAATGTTGCATCTTATGCAACCATTACTCAATTTTGAAGCAGTTATAGTATCGTTGACACTAAAACTCAATAATCATTATAACCAGCATGACATTTCTATTATCCTTATCAGAATTCCCTTATTCCTGGAGATCTCTATCTCCTAAGGTATCTACATTTTTTATTAAGACCTTTTAGATCCATATCTATAAAGTCTTAAGTTCATTAAGATAAGATTTTTTAGATCATTATATCAAAATAATCGTGTCATCTTTGAAGGTGTTTTTATTACTGCGAATAAGTGTTTTATCTCCATATCGGGATTAGTAACAATTTAGTACTCCCACTTCATTGCAGAAATCTGGCTTTTGTACACATATAGCATACACAGAGCTTCCCAATAGCTAATGCACTAAGGAATGTAGTTTTGGTATTCACATACTCAACTCCTTGAGGTGCTATCCCTTCAGATAGGTTAGTACCATATCTAAGTGAAGGAAGCCTTCCTTGGGGTTTTCTAAAAAATGGAATATATCCAAGGTGTACCAATAATGTGATGGTCCCAATACCCTCTTCTCTTTACTTTTGAATATTTTCAGAACTAAGATATAAGAGGCATCCTTGATATCATATCTTAAGGTATGGAATAAACAAATTATAAAACACTTATTATGATCATTACATCATTCCAAATGAGTAGGATATTATCTACACTTAGCACGATGAACACTATGGCACTCCCACTAAGCTTCACATGGTTCAGTCCAAATTTCATCAAATCTAGTGTTCCAACTACAAGAAGCTTATTTTAGTCCATAGATGGAATTCTTTTAGCTTGCACATCTCCCCTTCCTTAACCATGAATCCATGTGGCTACTTCATATGAATATCCTCGCTGTGTTTTTCATAGAGAAATGCAATATTGTCTTCCATCTTTTAGATGTCAAAGTCAAGTTGTGTAGCTATAGTTAGCAATATTCTGATGAGTTTAAGCATGGTCACTGAAGAGAAAGTCTCATCGCAAGCAATGTCTTCTCTCCATGTGTAGCTTTTGGCTATGGACTGTGCTTTTAAGGTCCCTACCTTCTCACCAAGTTCCCTCTTTCTCTTGAAGGGTCTTACCCTTGTAGGTGGATCCTCGAGGGTCCATGATGACCATAGAGGCTAACTCATGTTAAGTTGATTAATTAATGCACCATTGTCACTGAAAGTAACCAAGTCAAAAATCGAGAAGTTTATTTAACCACTAAAGAAATCAAACAAATCACATAAGTGGTGTATCTATTTTTATTAATATGGTATAGTGACCATAGTCGAACACAAGGAGCACTGTGATAAACTAGGTACATGACTTTAGGAATCGAAGGCTTTTATTACTCTTTTTAGAGGATTTTAATTTTGCAAATTTTTAATTTTTAAAATAAAGCAAGTAAAGACAAAGAAGAAAATGCAAACACACACCTCTTTTTTATTTTTAAAGTATGATAAAAAATAATCAAAAATCTCAAACAAAAATATTTTTATGTTTATGGGTTTTTATACTATTTTTGGTAAATTTTCAAAGATTTTTAAATTTTTATAAGATATTCAAATAAATCAAAAAGTAAGAAACTGAGCAAATAATGTACAGTCAGGAGTATTCTTTAACTTAAAATTAGGAAATATGCTCAAAAATCTTTAGAATTAGTTTTAACAAAAACTAGATGAAAATATCTACAAACAAAATCTGAAATCACAATTTTCAGATTTTTATGGATTTTATATGATTTTTATAAGATTTTTAGTTTTTGCAATTTTTTAGGGTTTTATAGAAGATAATGAAATGAAATTTATACGGTAGTTAGAACGAGATAAAATATACCTATGTATTTTTTTAGAAATTTTGAAACATTTTCCAAGTTTTTATGATTTTTCTAAGGAAAGCAAGGAGTTTGTAGTGGGTTTTTGAATTTTTAATAATAGTAAATAAAAGAAAACTGAAAAAAAAATTCAATGCAAACAACATGCTAGCAGGAGCTCCAAAGTATTTTTTGAAAAAATTTTAGGGCCATTTTGATATTTATTGCAATAATTTAAAGACTTCAAAAATAAACAGGGAATAGAGGACCTTTCTGCAAATATATTACATTCTAGGGGCAAATAATAACATGCAATAGAAATGTAAGGGCCCTGCTACAAATAATCCAAGTAAAACATGTGTTGCACGTGGTTCACAATTCACAGGGGTATACGTGCAAATTCAAAAAACATTCAACTATTTCATTAACTAGTTAAAAGCTCATGGAAAAATATGCAAATAACCCACAAAGGTACGTGTAGACATGCTTGAGTTCAACTCAACTAGACTAAAGTGCAAATAAACAAAGCATAAGGTCCAAACTACAAAAGTTCTTAAGTACTTATTAGATTTATTGGACTAAATGGAATAATATAAAGTACGAGTGTAAAAAGGGAATATACCCCTCGCAAGCATGGCGACATGTGGCTCTGATTGATCTGACGGATCTGGGCTCGACGTAGGCGTACAGTCCTGATGACATCTGGAAATGATCTAGCAGCTCAAAGAATGTCGGAGACGTGCGCTGCAAATCTCTTGAAAGACTGATTGAAGCCGTCGGCTTTTGGGCATGGTTCGACGGTCTCATTCATATCTGGAATGTGGGCTCCTCAGCTGACGGTCGTGAAGGGCTCTGAAAGAACACGGAGAAGCAGGAGCTGGGGTTGATACAATCTGGGATATCTGTTGTTGCGAGGCTCTGATCAACCAGCTAACAGGTTCTCCATCTCTGCTAGTGATTCCACGTCGAACGGGAGAATTTGATGAAGCGAGGGACAACTGGATGAGGATCTAGGAAGTGGAGCACCTGGAGGTACTCTACTGTCGAAGCAGAGGGTCTATTCGACCCTCTACTGCGTCCAGAACTTGCAAGGGGTATTACGGCTCGAAGACGAAGCCTCGGCCATGGGTTATTGCTGCTGAAAAAGAAAGAAGCGGTGGGGGGTGGTGAGTTGATCTTCGATGAAGATGAGGGACGGAGATTGAACCTATTCTAGCTCATATGAGCAAGATGTAGGGGATCAGGCCGTGTGAGAAGCTGGAAGGCGATGTGGGGATTCGATCTGTGCGGTTGGGAGTGGACGTGAGGCTCCGAACCCGATGGTCGGAGCCAAGTGAGTGGGCTGCGACGGTGAATGGGAAATTGAATAGATAAGGCAAAATGGAAAGGAAAGGTGGTACTTTAAGATGCTAATATGATCAACGAAGTGCAGTGAAGGTGGAGGCAGGGTTTTGGACTCAATCCTGCCGCGTAAGCCAGAAGAGGCTTCTCGCAATAGAGCTCCGACCATGAAGTGAGCGACGTGCAATCTGTTACCAATCCAAGCTCCAAATGCTACTCTAGAACCCTATCACGATCCTGATGATGCAAATGGAGGAGATGAGGCGTGAGGGAGGAGCGACTGAGTAACTGAGGCGGAGGAGAATATTTTTAGGCATCCAAGGGTTCCAGAAAGATAGGAAGAATGTGCAAAACCCTAGGAAGATATGATGTTACCTAGGGACCCATAAGGATCACGAATCCTAAGCGAAGAATTGGGCGCACAAATTGAGGGCAGAAGTGGTCGGAGTCAGGGAGGAAAAAGGCGAGAAATCAACTCCAGTGAAGGGAAGTCGGGTCAGAACGGTTGGAGGAAGGGTCGATCCTGGTCAACAAAACCCTGGTCAACCAAACAAAATTCAGGAATTTTCAAAAACAAAGAAAATTAAATTAAAATAATAAATGAATTTAAAATAAAAATTGAATAAAATAAAAAATGTTTGTTATTTTCCAAATTATTTTTCTGTGACATTTAATTATTTTTAATAATGCACATATACTATGTATGCAATATATGTTATTATGTATGTGTATAATATACCTATATATTATATACATGTATTTTTATCTTATTATTTTTATAAAAAACATTATATTTTAAAATTTATTTATTTACAAAATATTTTAAAGAGTATAAGAGCATTTTATTTAATTTTTACGAATTAATTACATGTGTTAAATAAATAGGTATTATGTACAATATATACATGTTTGGCATTTTGTACAATGAAAAGAGGATTTTATTTGTTTGTTATGAATTTTATATAATTATAAGAAATATATACAAGTGTCAAAAATATAAAATATAAACAATTTATTTACAAATAAATAAATATATATATATACAAGTATAGGTGTTGTATGTATGCTATTATTTTTAGTTACAATTTTATTGAGCAAATTGAATTATTTTGAGATTATTTTATTTAGAAATAAAATAGGGGATAAATATATATAGGAAGAATAATTATTAATATGTACAAGATAAGGACCCTATCTCTCCCTACTTTATTCGTTGTTGATCATGCGAATATTTGGCCTTCTCTCAGGGTTCGGTCAATATGCATTTATTGCATAAATACATCCTTATTTTATTCTTTTTCTATTCATCTTTATTCTTTCTTTTTGGTAAAAAAGAATGTTAATTATAGACTATTAATAAAGACAGGCGTAATGCTAATTTATTGTGTTTGTGTACATGGATTTGCATAGGAAATTTTGCTAAAATAAAAGAATAAAGGATGTGAATCATGGATTCATCATCCCCCATACTTTACCTTTGTTATTGCCCTAGAAAACACTTATTTGAAAGAGAAATGAAAAAGAAATAAAGAAAAGAAAAAGACAAGAATTTAGAACAATATTGATTATTAAACTTATCGCCATAAAATTAGAGTATGGAGCTCGATTAGACCTTTGGATTATTAGTTTGAGGGAACCTCATTGGGAAATGGACTTAAAACCTAACAGACTCTAAGTCCACAAGAATCCTATTCAGGTCGTCTCAATAGCTAGGTCAGAACAAGTCTACATACACAAACTCTTACGACTATGAATCTTTACTTGTACTGTGTAAGTGATATGTATCTCCCCACCTCAAAAATTACAAAGAAACAACCTCCCTTAACAAGGTAACTCTAGTCCCCCGATATAGGAACTCTTTCCTCGAGGAGCGATGTATTCCCTTTTACGTTCAAGTGCAATTGACTCAAGAAGAGGGGAAAGAAGAGAATAGACCGTGGCCAGTGTAGCCATGTATCCCTTGGAGCTTGACCAGTGAGCCAAGTCTCCAGTTGCAATCTTCCCTTAGATGAGACAATGTATCATATAAGCTTTACTTATCCAACTATATAAAATCCGACAGACATTTTATTTTCAATCAGGCATGTCCCCTTTTTTGGAGTTTTTGCATTTTTTATTATATATATACAACATGTCTACAAGGTGCATCATGTACATAAGGAGTTTTTCTTCTTGAGTCGATAGACTATCCCTCTTTTGAAGCGTTATTGCAACCCACAGCATCCTGTCGTTAGACCTTACTACTACTAGACTAGGTTGAGATGCACTTCCCTCCCTAGAGGAAGACTGATGCTCCCACTAATTGTTACACACCCGTGTGCTACCCCAAACCAAAGGATTCTGCCCCCTCACCGCCTCCTCCATGAAGAGATACGTATAGAGTGCTTTTCCAAGTCAAGGCCACTGTCTAGAAGAATCATGCGTGCATTGTTAAGTGTTCTACTTAGACCAATCAAGATGACATGTGAACGTAATCTTGTGGGCTCAAAGAATTAAGTCGCTAGGACTTGAAAAGTCTCAATCCTAGTTCCTACAAGGTACCTCTGAAATTAAGTGGATTGAGGTCATAACCAAGCTCCATTCTTCAATTTTATTCCAGACTAGTTTAAATGTCAATACTATTCATAAAAGTGCATATGTACATGCAAGGAAAATTTACAAAACAGTTGAAAAGAAGATAAAGGCAAAATCTTTTTGAAAAGTTTTTCAAAGAATTTTTGCAAATATTTATGATATTTTTAATAAGAAAAGAAAGAAAGATTTTGCAAATATTTACAAGAACATGTACATAGTTACAAGGATTTTATATAAATTTTTTACAAGTGGATTTTATCTACAAGAATTTTATAAAGGGATTTTGTACACGAGTTTATATACAAAGTTTACAAATAAGTATAGGTTTTATTTACAAAGAATTTCCAAAACTTATATACAACTACTTGATATACCCTTAATTTATTACCCCTGTGACATTATATTTTGCAAAAAAAATTACAAACAAATTTACACGATTTTTCAAAATGTTTTCAAAACCTTTTTCAAAACTAGTTTTACAAATTGTTTTACAAATCACTTTACAAATAGTTTTTCAAAAAGGTTTTTGCAAACATTTTACTTTCACACATTTTACAAACATTTATACCATATACATAATTTTTGATATATAAAATAATTTACAAACATTTTACAAATAAAACATTTTTACAAACATTTTACAAAAATTGTACAAAAATAGTTTTTACAAACAATTTTACAAAAAGTTTTGCAATGCAAATAATTTTTAAAAATATTTCTATACCAATTTTTTAAATAATAGCCATGTTATTATCTTCAAACTACGAGTTATGGCTAAAGTATTTTTTTATTTTTTTATGGTAGTTAATTAAAAATAGCAACTATATACATATACTATATACATACATGACATTATATACAAGGGTAAATGAGGAAATTAGCTTTCTCTTTTTTTAATAAAAGTTTTATATATATGTATTTTTTATTTTTATTTTTATTTTAACTAATTAGTAGAAATAATTTACAATTATATACAAATACAATATGTACAAAATACATGGGAAAATTGCACAAACCACCCCAGAAAACCGACTTTTCACCCGTAACTCCAAAAATTATGAAAATACAACCATTTTAAAGATAATTTAATTTACAATCCAATGGAAGTGAGATTGGTTCAATTTGAGTTTCATATGGAGCCAGAATTGGTCTTTCAATTAGAACTTAGTGGCTTTTTCTAAATGCGGTTGCTTTTATTCCGTACATGATTTAATTGTGCAATTATTTTTATTAATTAGAAGACATTTTTATTTACAACTTTGGTTTTGAAAGTTATTTGATTTGAGGTCAATTAATGTACAGATAAATTAGTGTCAATTTTATACAGATTTACACAAAACACAATTTTTTTTGTATTTTCTGCTTAAGGACCCTATCTCCCCCTACTTTATTCCTGGTTGATCAGGTCAAGTCTTGACCTTCTCACAGGGTTCGGGTCAGCCTATATACAGTCTTCCTTTTTTTACTTTTTTTATTTTCTTTTCTTTATTTTTCCTTCCTTTCTTTCTTTATTTATTTTAGGTTAAAAATAGTAAGAAGTGTACAATATTTACACACAGATGCAAGTTAGTAAGACTATGGAGTTAATGTTATATGAAGGTGTTTTATAAAGGATTTTAAGCTAAAATAAATGAATAAAGTTGACGAATTGTAGATTCATCAAGTATATATACAATATATACGACACTCCCTATACTTAGCTCGAACGATGTCCTCAAAGTGATCAAAGAGCAACAAAGGAAGATATAACTCATGCTATGTATAGAAGAATGACAAGAATCCTGTACTACAATGACTCAAAAGAATGAAAAGATAAAATGAATCGAAATCGATGATCCCCCTATACTTAGGATCAAATAATCCTAAGTATAGAAGACTGTATAAAGGGGAATACCGAGGAAGAGAATGTACATGAAATCAATGACTTGACTTGTCCCCCCTATACTTAGGGTGAAAGATCCCTAAGTATAGAAAAAAATATCAACAGTTGAGGGACAAGTATACTGTAGGCTACTTGAAAAGAATGTATCTCTATACTCCTCTAGGGATACCAAATCTTCTCTCCTTTGATATCTTATACTATCAGGATCCAATAATATCTCCGTGACTACCCACAGTGACTTGTGCTTAATATCAATAGATAAGTGTCATGGCTTGCCATAAACGAGTCTAAATGGATATGTACCGAAAGGTGTCTTGAAGGGTGTCCTATAGGCCCACAATACCGAGTCCAAAAGCTGTGATCAATCCTTTCGATTAGGGCGGATAACCTTCGGCAGTATAGCCTTGATCTTCCGATTCAAAACCCCAGCAAGACCATTTGTTTGTGGATGATATGGAGTGGCAACTCTATGGTCTATGCAGAACTCATTAGCAAGGGTCCTTACCTTGTTGTTGATAAAATGAGTCCCCCCATCAGAAATCAAAACTCTCATAACCCCAAACCATGATATGATATTATCATCAAGAATCTGCAAATGGTCCTCGCTTCAGCCGCTAAGGCGGGGATGGCCTCAACCCAAGGACTCACATAATCCACATCCAACAACATGTCCTCGAATCCCTCGCTCTTAGGGAATGTGCCCATAAAATCGATGCCCCATGCGTTAAAAACCACATAGAAGTGAATGGTCTGCATCGACATCATGCCTCTATGACCAAACTGCCCATCCTCTGATAGTCAGTACACCGATTCACGAATTCATCTGAATCCTTGAAGATTGTTGGCCACCAAAGGCCGGATTGGAGTACCTTTTGTGTTGTTCATATCCCAGAGTGATGTCCTCCTGCCTCGAGCTTGTGGAAATAGGTGAGGACGCTATGGTGCTCTTCTTGAGGAATTGAAAAGCGGGAGAATCAGAGTCGCCAAAATAAGCAAACAAATCAGCTTCACTTGTCGCTGATGTGACTATTCAAATTTCACGTTATTTCAGCAATTAACCCACACAATAATCAATCAAGCAGACCAATGCAAAAAAAAATTATTATACCCTACTACAGATGTATAGTGACAAGCAAGTAGGGGTCGAACTCAGTAAGCAAGGGTGTAACGTAATGCAAGATAGAAAATTCAAGCCCAATTTGTCTCTTAATCACTTAGGCAAACATTAGTTTTGGTGGGGTTTACTTTTTAAAATTTCTATTTATTTTTTTTGTTTTATATTTTGTTTATAAATTAATATTTTTATATTTTCTTTTTAAATTTTTATATTTTTATATTTCCTTTTTCTTTTAAATATAGAATATAAGATCTATAAGAGTATATATACAATGATATAT
Organism: Ottelia alismoides; assembly: GCA_037367405.1. Classification (NCBI taxonomy): domain Eukaryota; kingdom Viridiplantae; phylum Streptophyta; class Magnoliopsida; order Alismatales; family Hydrocharitaceae; genus Ottelia; species Ottelia alismoides. Next base: position 209,052 of record JAZKJV010007250.1, on the reverse strand, counting down.
TAAATAGATCTAAATATAACTAAAAATAATAAAAAATTACAGAATTAAATATTTTTGGGTTTTAAATAATTTTTACCATTTTTGTGATTTTTTGGTGAATTTTGCCAATTTTATATAATTTTAAAGTAAAAAGTAACTTAAAATAGGGATACAATAATAACTTGAAACTGAAATGGAATTAAAAATAGAAAATTACATCCAAAATTTTCCACATCAATTTTAATATATTTATAATAATATAGAGACTATTATAAAACATAAAAAAACTATTTTTTTGAATTTCTAGGAATTTTATAGATTTTTATAAAGGATTTTTGGGATTTTTAATTTTAAAGAGTTTTGTTTTTTTATTTTTATGATTTTTAGTTTCTAAAGTTGTAAACTATGTAAAAGAAGACAAACTATATTTTTATAATTTTTCAAAAAGATTTTATTTTTTTAAGTATTTTTTACTGTAGATAGGGACTTTTTGTGCTCTAAATGATTTTTAGAAAATAACAAAAATACCTAAAATTAAAAAGCGAAATTATTGCATGAAACTTTACTATAGCGGACACCTAAGTTTATTTTTTGGGATGTTTTGAGCAAAATAGGTATTTTCAATAAATCAAGCAAATGCACAAACATACTAAACTGGCAGGGGCATATATGTAAATAAATTAAAAGGGTGAAACTTTAATTTATCCAAAAATATACAATGTGAATAAAATTTCCTTAGTCCAAAATGAAATATAAGAACCTCTCGGGACCCGCCTGCAAAATGCCCAACCTATGTGGGCGGCCATGTGAGGTGGGCTGGTGTGGACAAAAATACAAATATCAAAAGTTGGGGGGCCTAATTGCAAATATTACAAATAAATAAAACGATAGATGGAAGTTTGTACACTAATTAGTAAATAAAAAAGCTTCTGGGTCGAAGTGTAAAAACCCCTCTAATACGTGAGAGCGAACGACTGGACCTTGTCACATAAACACGTGGTGGCTCCACGTGCAACGATGACGATTCACTATCTAACGGAGCATGTTAGATCACTCGAAGATGATTGACGGCTGAAGGTTCGAGAGATCTGATGGTTGCTTCTCTCCTGGAAGAATTGGGGAAGATTGAATGACGGTTGGGTGCGGAGCAAGAACGCACAAAGAACTCATGCCTGGGGACTTTCGATCTGCAAAATCTCCTTAGTCAGAGCATTATCTTCCCCGCGAATGATCCTGATGGCCTCCCAGGGTCCTCCCGCATCAATTTGATGCTTCAAAATGCCACGAGGGGCTTCAGTGGCGGCTAGCGGCGGAGGGGGACCTGGGGCTTCTCCTGCAGCTCGATGAGGGTCAAAGAGGACCCATTTCTTGATTTCTTCTACAGATGTTAGTTTGAAAAAAATGCGACGAAGCTCGGGTGAGTTTTAGGTGATGGATTTGGTGGAAGATGACGAAAATGGTGTTCCTCCGACAAGCGGCGGAGATGGAGGAACTGAGATCCAGATCTACAATGGATCTAGTTGAGTAGGGAAGCGGGGGATGTTCAGAAAGCGTGAGAGAAGGTAGAGTGGTGGTTTGGTGAGTCGGACAAGGGTGGAAGCACAATGGAGAAGGTTCGCCAGAGCTAGCCTCCCACAAACTACGAATTGATTCGATTACGCTAAAGCTCTGGATCAAAGGTACACTTAGATGGACAAAATGAAAACCTAAAGCTGTCACTACCTATGATGTGAAGAAAAGAATACCTTAAAGGCCGGTAGATCATGGAGCTGCACCTCCATGGTCGGGTGGCCGGAGATGGTGGAATGCTCTAAGAGCCTTGCCTGGATCCGCTGCGAGGAGCTGTAGAGACGCCTGCCACTCGCCTCGATCCGGAGTGCCAAAAAGAGGGATCAAAACTAGGTCCAAGAAATGCAAATTTGAAGGAGGAGCTCGGAGGTGGTTATGTACAGGTTGACTGGAGAGGGTCCAAGATCAAGGTGGTGGCAGCAATGCAATGTCCCATTGGCCAAGGAATCTTGCCCGCGAGTAAGGGCAAGGATCGAGGAAGAAGGTCTACGAAGAATCAACCCAAGATGATGCTTAGATTCTCGAGAAAAATCAAGGAAATGGGTTAGAAGCTATGCATAACACGCGATAGGATGAAGGGCAGACAATTGACCCAAGTCAACTCGCGCCCGAACCTGGTTGGTCATATGAACTTACTAGGAAAAATCCTCATGAAAATAATTGGAAAATAAATAATAAATAGGAAACGATTTTATTAAATGAAACTTATAAATTAAAAAATGTTTATTTTTATATAGTATTTTATTATTATTTTTATTTATTTTTTATAGGTACTTAATAATAGGTTACTTTTTAGGGTGTCCTTTATCGGTATATTTACATATATTTAAAGTATTTTATTTTCATTTAGTATAATTTCCTTTTATTATTTTATTTTCTTATTTTATATAATTATAACTTATTTTTATATAATTAAATATATTTTTATAATATTTTTCTTATATAATATATGCTTAAATAAATAGGTATATTTGTTATATAACTATTAGTATAGATATTTCATTTATGTATTTTTGTATAATATATTATTTTAATGTTTTATTTATTGTTTTATTTTAGTTTTAATATGTACATATAATATAAATAATATTTACAAAATTATAAAAATATAAAATTATAAAAATAATAAAGAATAGATAAAATGATTATTTTATTCGTGTATATTATATAATAGGGGTCCAAAACCTATCTTTCACACCTTAACTCCAAAAAATATGAAACCACTTTCATTGAATAGACTATTTGAAGTTATATACAATTATTGTGACTTTGATAGATTTTGAGTTTTTATTTGGGAGATATGAGTCTGGGAATATGGGATTTTGAAATCTTATTCAGAGTATAACTTTTACATTGAGTATTATTTTTGTATAAACTCAATTTTGTATTTTTCTATATAATATTATCTACAGCTTTCATGTACAAAGTTTCTTTATTTGAGGTATACAAAGTAGAAAATAAAATGGGTCTTAAAAATGCATAAATAATGAATTAATAAATGAAATTTTTATTGTATTGATGTCCCTTATCTCCCCCCTACTTTATTCTTTGTCGACCGAGTCATCAAGATGCCTAGGTCTCGGGGTTTAGGGTCATAAAATACCTTTGGTATTTTACTCTTTTTCTTTTTTTTATTTTATAATTTTGGCAATTAAAACAATATTTTATACAATATTTATACAACAAAGGATGAATGTTAATTGGGCAAATTATTGGTATTTACATGCATTAGCTAGTGTTTTTAAGGCCAAAATAATAGAATAAAGGTAATGAAATGGAGATTCATCAGGAATACACAGATGCCAGACACTATCCCCCCCTTTGTGGTAAAGCGTGGGATCCTCCCAATGGTACGACTTGGCCTTCCCAAGGAAAGTCTCAAGTCACTGCTTGGTCCAACCTTGTGGAACTTTCTTGACAACAAGATAGTTCACAACATCATCATACCATTGGAGGGAGGTGATAGCAAGAGTCACCTCATCTGTGAATGTCTCAGTGATAGGTGTGGTAGCCTCAGAATCCTTAAGATGCTCTAATCGGGAGAGGTGATCCGTCACCACATTATTGACTCTAGGTTTATACTTAATCTCAATATCAAACTCTTGGAATAGAAGGACCCTTCCAGTCAAACATGCCTTGGCATCCTTCTTGGAAATTAAGAACTGGATGGCAGTATGATCTGTATAAATAGTCACTCTAGATTCAAGAATATATGATCGAAACTTATCCAATGCAAAGACTATAGCTAGCATCTCCTTCTCTGTAATAGTATAATCCCACTGGGTGGCATCCAAAGTTCTACTAGCATAATGTATGGTAAATGACAATCCATCCCTCCTCTGTCCTAGCACAACCACTATAGCAAAATCAAAAGCACCCGTCATGATCTCGAATGGGAGAGACCAATCGGGTGGCTGAAGGACAGGAGCCTGCACAACCAAATCCTTGAGAGCCTCAAATGACGAAAAACACTTATCATCTATAATGAACTCGGTGTCTTTCGTGAGAAGATCAGTAAGAGGTCGGACAATACGATTGAAGTCCTAAATAAACCATTGTTAAAAACCGACATGCCCAAGAAAAGAATGTAACTTCTTTAAATTGGATGGTGGACTGAGTTTCCTGGCGATATCCACCTTGGCCGGATCGACCTCCATGCCCCAGTTGGAGGTGATATGACCAAGTACCATCCCTTGAGTCATCATAAAATGACTCTTCTCCCAAGATAGAACAAGGTTGATCTTGATATACCGCTGAAGCACTCAGTCTAGGCAAGAAAGACAAGCACCAAACCCATTGTCGTAGATAAAAAAATCATTCATGAAGACCTCCAAACAGTCACCCACCATGTCCGAAATGATGGAAAGCATATACCTTTGGAATGTAGCCGGGCATTACATAATCCAAAGGGCATCCGTCTGAAAGCATACGTCCCAAACGAGCAAGTGAATGTCGTCTTATCTTGATCTTCGGGTGCAATGGCCACCTGATTATAACTTGATTACCCATCAAGAAAGAAGTAATGACTCCTCCCAGCTATTCTCTCAATAATCCGATCAATGAATGGCAACAAGAAGTGATCCTTCTAGGTGGCCTGATTCAATCGTTTGTAGTCCACACAGATCCTCCATAAAGTGGGTACTCGGGTAGCAATCTCCTCTCTAGACTCACTCACAATTATAGTGATACCCGTCTTCTTGGGTACCGTATGTAATGGACTAACCCACTTGGAATCGGAGATGGGGTAGATAAAATCGACGCTCCGCCACTTAGATATTTCCTTCATGACACAATCTCAAAGATTCAGGTTCAGCCTGCGCTGAAACTCACACGAAGGCTTAGCATCATCCTCGCGATAGATGTGGTGGGAGCATACGGGCAGACTTATCCCCTAGAGATCTGCTAAAAACCAACCGATTGCCTTGCGGTTTCTCTCAAGAATCTCCATCAAACAAGATTCTTGGGCATCAGTCAAATTTGTTGAGACAATGACTGGAAACATATCTGGCTCACCTGCAAGGAATCCGTACTTCATGCCATGTGGTAAGGTCTTCAATTCTGGGCATGTGAGAACTGGAAAATCTGACCTCTAAAATGTTTGTGTGAAGGCTACCAAATCTGAATAGGAGAACTCTCTCTGCTCAACTGAACTTGACGATGATGGCCCTACTGGTGTCTCTATCAACTACACTGGCTCTATCTCTGTCCTGGCTGTAGGCTCTGTATACATCAAACATGACAAATACTCATCAAAATCTTGCTAAACAAAATTTGTATCTGAGTCTGAGGGATCTGAATCGAAATGGCATGAAATGAAATCTACTTCGCTAACCAAATCAAAATCATCATCCTCTAAAGTATCCAATGCTACAAGTGTGCTCTCCAAGCTCTCATCAGCTGGCATCTATGAATCTACTAAATCTGAAGATGTGACAAGAGCTCGTGAAATCAGATCTTCCCAAATTGCCTTATCGTCTGTAATCATAAAATTACACTAATGTTGGATGTCTGGCTCAATATTTATCGTCTGCTCCGATCCCTACTCTGAACAAGCTCAATCCCTAGCTCTCATCTCCTCAATTGTCTCTATTTGTATACTCTCGCCCTGGAAGCAAAAGTATACCTTCCTGCTATCATGATCCGATACGGCCTTTGCTGTCGCCAGGAAAGGTCGGCCTATTATGATGGGGGTATTTATCACACATTCAGGGATCTCCATGTCCAACACAACGAAGTCCATAGGGACCTGAATGGTGATGACAACGCCCTTTAGTAAACCCTTCAGTTTCTTGATAGATCTTTATGCAAATTGAAGTACTGTCCTGCTGTGTTGAAGAGGGACAAACTCGAAGCGATCAAGTAAGGCTACCGGAAGGAGATTAATCGAAGACCCGCTGTCTAATAGAGTACAATCAAACCACTGCTCATGAATGTGGCATCTAACATATGGACCCCTGCATCTGGTCTCTTGGCTGGCAATCGATTCTCAATAGAGAAGCATGTGGCATGGGCGAGCATATGGACTTCTACACTATGGTTGCGCCTCTTCTTCCTGCGGACTGCGGTCTTCTCTCTAAGGTTCTTCTAGAAGATAGGGATGTGCTCCAATGCCTCCTGAAGTCAGCTAGATATGAAATCTGTCTATCATCTGCTCACTAAACTCTAGTTGTTATCTCTTTTTGGGATTTTCTATTTTTTCACCCTTCCCTAAGCGGAGTGCTTGAGGGAAGGGGATAGAGGGACCCTCTACAAGATCTAGAGGGCCAATAGTAGGAGAAAGTCTCTGAATATGCAAATGATCGGAATCCATACGATCATCATCAAATACTACAGATGGACTATAAGAAGATACAGAAACATTTCCTTTATTCATATTTTATTTTTCAAAAATTTTCCATTTTTTTATTTTTCTACGAGAATAATCCTCAAGTATAGAAGTGTGAGTCAAAACAACTGGAGTATCTGTACATAGACTCTTGGTGGCATCAGTACCATCGACAACATCTGAAGTTACGGCAACAGTATCGCACTCTAGCACATCATGTGAAATATTGGTGGCATCAGCACCACCTTCTACAACATCTTGAGAAGGGACAACATCAACACTGTCAACTGGATGTTGCTCAAAATGGGTGGCATCAACATCACCATTATCATCAACATCAACAGCATCAACATCACTTTCTGGCTCATCTAGCACTCTGGAATATGCATCTAGATGTCTTCCAGATGAGTTGCCACTGGCTGGCTTTCTATCGCTCCTAAGTGTCACAAAATCAACATCAAATAAATCATGTATGTCATCAAGTATCTCACTAGGAGTGCCGGAATCTGTAACTGTGCCTTCTCAATTTTTTTCTTAAAATTGTTCAGGTTGGGCTCTATCTGTGCAGGTATGGAAGCCTTTCCCTTGATGATATCGCTCATCTTCTGATGAAATCATCCATCTCTCACCTGAAAGTGGTCTGCTTCTATGTAAGTATACAAGAAAGATCCTCTAAAGCTGGTTTTTCATACGAGGGTGCATGAGAATCGGATGGGTTGATTCTCTGGAAATGCTAAGGCTGGCCATGCTGCTACTACTGGCATGAGGGAGGCTGGTGAAACTGAGAATGAGGCTACTGCTGTCTCCACTGTTGACCCTGATACTAGGGTCGAGGAACTGTATGGTGGGAGTACTGGCGCTGCTGCTGCTGGGTACCCTGCCCTGACTGTGCCGGAGGCTGCTGCTGGGATTGAGCACCTCCAGTAGACCATCTGAAACCCAGGTGATCCCAATGGATACCGTGCCATGGTTGGTACTGACCATACCAAATCCCATTGACTTCCATCAACGGCTCCGTTTGCTCACGTGAAGATGGGGGAAGGGATGCCAATGGTTGATAACTCTGATATACCACCATATGTGTGTCTGGTGCAGGTGGTGGTGGCAACTGGTACTGTGGGGTTGGCTAAACATGCTCTGCCTGAATATGGTGAACCTTCCTTTACGAGGTGGATGGCTGTGACGATCGCCTCCCCTGATCAGCATGTGACCTGGACTATGGCATAGAAGCTGTATGTGCCTCTTGGAGGCACATGATCTGTGTCTTGAGGTCAATCAAAGTGTGGGCCAGCTCGTCAATCATGTTGATCTTATCTAGGCCCTAACACGTCTTCTTCTCTATAATCTCCATGCGATCCAACTTCTGGCTAATCATGCCCATGCCTACTACTGATGACTCTGCTAATGCTACGGATGTAGAAGATAAAGATGGGCCTACCTCAATGCGTGCAACTCGGTAGTAAGATAATGCATGGGGGGAGGCTTCCCATGAGTGTAGACATGAGCTTGGGTCATCACAGTGTAGTTTTCAACCATGTCCTCATAGATGGCCCAGACCTGGTCCTCGTCCTGGGAAAAATAGGACCCTCCACAAGAGGCATTGAGTAGCCCCTGCAGCTTAGGTGTCAGCCCACAAAAGAAACTCTAGATAAAATTGAGCTTGTTAATGTCGTGATGTGGACACTTGTCAATGAGCTCTCTAAATCGATCCCAAGCCTCATGGAACTGTTCATTCGGGATCATGGTGAAATTTCTGATCATGGCTCGCTCTGCATTCGTCCAACCGAGTGGATATTATTTGTTGAGGTACTCGATCATCAACTGCTCCCAGGTGGTGACAACCGTCCCCAAGTGTTTCAGCTAGTAGGTTGATCTATCAAATAAGGAAAATGGGAAGGCTATCAGCTTGATCGTGTCATCATCCATAAATCTATCGTGGATTGTGTTACAGATCATCTCAAACTCCTCAAGATGTAGATGGGTCTCCTCGATGGTGTGCCCATGGAACTTGGCCAACAACTGAATCATTTGGGGCCGCAGCTCAAAATCACTAAGAATGACTGGCAATTGAATCCACCAGTGGGTGAGAGTTGCAGCAGGGTTGTGCAATGCTCTCATGGTGCACATGGGTCTCTGTGGATCAGGGGCCTCGTCCCAACGTCTATCATCTGCTCAGTCCTCTTGTCTTGGAATCTCTCCACCACCAGGTCTGTCATTTCTCACATCTACCCGCCCATCTCGCATCTGAGACAACTCCCGTCTCACCTCTGTCATGAGCAGCCCTTGGTTCTGGATCTATCGCTACATCACCTCTAGGGATGCCAGGAGGGTGTTGTTGATTGTCGCCTGATCATAAACATCGTGGATATCTGGATGCTCATCGTCTCTCTGCTCTTGGGCCATCTTGTCAGACTCTGAAAAGGAAAAAGAGCGGACCTGAGGTGTAACCAAGTCCACAAACATCTGCTCTGACTGCTCTGGCTGTCGTACCTCAGGAGAAGGGTTAGGAAGGTCGAAGAAAAAGTAGGTGGAATACTCGAGTTCCGAGAGCGTGTCTGGGCTCTCAGGAACCTCCCTAGATGAATGGACATGTGTTTGAAGTTGTGCCACCAAAGGTAGCCTAAGGGACCGCCTACCCATCATCGTGATGTGTGCATTTATGAAGATTATATCTGGACTGAAAATAATGATGGGAAATCGAACCCCCTATTTCACCAACTCAACACGATGATGACCGTGAAAGCTCGATCGTTAATCTATTATGTTTTAGAGTTTGGTGATAATGCAATCTAAGAAAAGAGTTAGCGAGCTGTTAGGTGCCCGTATTTCCTCAAAGACTGGCCCGAGTTCTTATGACTAGTTACACCTACTTTCAGCCAACATAGGTGTATGTATGGACCGTAAAACAGCTACCCATTACTCGAGGAAGGAGCCTTACACAGTGTCCTATAAAACACCCACTTTGCTAAGGAAATAGAGACCGTTTACCGGCTACCCACATTCCCTCACTGAGAAGTAGCTAATCATTTTTTATAGAATTAGTAGTCTAAAAGAGAATCCAGGCGTAGCTTTATCCTAGTGTTCGTCTCTCTCTCACTCTACAATAAATTCAAACAATGAGGGGGTTACTCTCTCGAAATAATGAATGTGATCTTTTTGTTAGTTTTAGGTTCGAGTTTGTTTAGCAGTCCTGATTTTATTGGGTTATCACTTTTTTTGGCATTTTTTTAATAAATACACATCTAACGAATTTTCCGATTTCGTTTTATTCCCAAGTCCAAGAAAACATGGGGAGGAAGTCGGAAAAGCCAATGCGATGAAATCCATGATGCATGCATGAGATAGAAGGCGTACCTTGCTCCAACAATCTACATGCAATATGATCCGTGCATAAATTTAAAGACACAAAATAAACTATCTATATGATGCACGAAGAAATTTCCCTAAACAATAACTTCTATTACGGGAAGAACGAGACGTTAACTATTTAGAAGTGAGACCAAGGTGCGGTTTTCGATGCCACTCCGTGCCCACCACAACGGGTTCTGCAAGCACTGTATGTGACCTCTCTCGGTGCACGGTCTTAAAACCAAATAATGAAAATTTATGTATTTGACTAAGTCAAATGGATTCTATATGAACATATATTCTTTTATGTCTTTGGACCTAATCACTACTTGTCTCAACCAAATAAAAATCGAAGTTTTGGGCTCACACATAGAAAAAATAAAACAAAGTCGATGAAAACAACGAAGAAAACCCGGTGAGGTCACCTGAGTGCATCAACACTCAGCGAAACATACCCTGAATAAGAGTGTCCAACACCTTTGAGAGTTATTATAAGTTCAAATGGAATAAATGCGAAAGAATAAAATCTATTCTAAGACAATCCCCTACTCCACCTAAGATGCTCTCTCCTGCCGGTCAGTGAAGAGTGTTTGACCTCTGCCTCACTCGGATGCGTCAGCTCTCCTAAGATTACCTCCCTCGCTCTACGGGCCCTTACAATGAAGAGAAACAAGAGAATAAAGTTAGAATAAATCTTATGAAAAATATAAACAAAATAATGAAGAGGAAAAGAAAGAAAGAAAAAAAACGAGAAAATAAGATATAGACAAAAATCCTAACTACCTAGCTGTGCTCCCCGGTAATGGCACCATCCTAATGATCATGGAGGCTAACTCAGGTTAAGTTGATTAATTAATGCGTCGTTGTCACCCAAATTAATCGAGTTGAAAATCAAGAAGTTTATTTAACCACTAAAGAAATCAAATTTATCACACAAGTGGTGTAGCTATTTTTATTAACATGGTATAACAACCAGGGTCGAACACAAGGAGCATTGTTATAACTAGGTAGGTGACTCTAGGAATCGAAGGATTTTTATTCTCTTTTTAGTGGTTTTTAATTTTGCAAATTTTTAATTTGAAGAAAATGCATACACACACCTCTTTTTGTAATTTACAAATATGATAAAATATCAAAAATCCCAAACCAAAATAATTTTATGTTTTATGGGTTTTATATTGTTTTTAGTAATTTTTCTAAGATTTTTAATTTTTTAAGATTTTAATAAATCAAAAACTAAGAAACTAAGTAAATAATGTATAGTCAGGAGTATTCTTTAATTTAAAAATAGGAAATATGTCAAAACTCCTATGAGTTACTTTTAATAAAATCCAGATGAAGATATTCACAAACAGGAATTGAAATCACAATTTTTGGGTTTTTAATTGATTTTATATGATTTTTATAATATTTTTGATGTTTTGCAAATTTTAGGGTTTTGTAGAAGATAATGAGACTAAATTTATACATTAGTTAGAACAAGATAAAATATACGTACATTATTTTTTAGAAATTTTAAAGCATTTTTCAAAATTTTATTATTATTACAAGGCAAACAAGGTGTTTTTAGTGGGTTTTTGAATTTTTAATAATAGTAAATAGAAGAAAATTGACAAACAAAAATAACCACACAGACAACATACTAACATGAGCTACAAAATATTTTTGTAGAAATTTTAGGCCAATTTAATATTTATTGCAACAATTTAAAGACCTCAAAAATAAACAGTGAACAGAGGACCATTCTACAAATATATTAAGTTCTGGGGGCAAACAATAGCATGCAATAGAAATGTAAGGGTCCTACTACAAATAATCCAAGTAAAACATGCGATGCACGTGGTTCACAATTCACAGGGGTATAAGTGCAAATTCAGAAAACCTTCAACTATTTCATTAACTGGTTAAAAGTTTAGGAAAAATATGCAAATAATCTACAAAGGCACCTGTAGAAACACATGAGTTCAAATCAACTGGACTAAAGTGCAAATAAACAAAGCATAAGGTCCAAACTACAAAAGTTCTTAACTACTTGTTACATTTATTGGACTAAATAGAAATAGCATAAAGTGCGAGGTGAAAAGGAAATTTCCCTCACTGGCGTGGGTGACACGTAGCTTTAGTTGGATCTGACATATCTGGACTCGACGTAGGCATACGATCCTAATGACGTCTGGAAAGGATTTGGCGGCTCAGAGAATGTCGGGGATGTGCACTGCAGACCCGCTGAAAGACTGATCAAACCATCATCTTTTGGGCAAGGATCGATGGTCTCGATCATATTTGGAACGTGGCTCCTCATCTGACGGCTATGAAGGGATCTAGAAGAACACAAAGAAAGAGGAACTAGGGTTGATACAATCTGTGATATCTTCTGTTGCGAGGCTCCAATCAACCGGCTAAGAGGTTCTCCATGCTCTGCTAGTGATTCCGCATCAGACGGGTGACTCCGATGAAGTAAGGGATGGCTGGATGAGGATCTGGGAAGTGGAGCACTTGCAGGTACTCCACCATAGAATCAAAGGGTCGATTTGACCCTCCAGTGCATCCAAAACCTACAAGGGGTATCGCGGCTCTAAGACGAAACCTCAGCTAGGGGTTATTGCATCTGAAATAGAAAGAAGCAGTGGGGGTGGTGAGTTGATCTCCGACGAAGATGAGGGAAAGAGATCGAACCTATTCTAGATCCTATGAGCAAGATGTAGGGGATCAAGTCACGTGAGAAGGTGGAAGGTGATGTGGGGATTCGATCTGTGCGGCTTGGAGTGGACGTGAGGCTCCGAACCTGATGGTCGGAGCCGAGCGAGTGAGCGACAACAGTGAACGGGAAATTGAATGAATAAAGGTGAAATGGAATGGAAAGGTGGTACATGAGGGTGCTACTGTGATCAACGAAGAGCGGTGAAGGTGGAGGTGGGGTTTTGGCCTCAATCCTGCTATGTAAGGCAGAAGAGGCTTCTCGTGGTGGAGCTTCAGCCACGAAGTGAGCGACGTACAACCCTTCTCCAATCCAAGATCCAAATGCTGCTCTAGAACCCTGTCATGATCATGTAGATGCAAATGGAAGAGAGGAGGCGTGAGGGATGAGTTGCTCAATGACGGAGGGGGAGGAGAATATTTATAGACGTCTAGGGGTTCCAGAAAGATTGGAAGAATGTGCGAAACCCTATTAAGATCTCGTGCTACCTAGGAATCCGTGAGGATCACGGATCTTAGGCAAAGAATAGGGTGCATGAATCGAGGGAAGAAGTGGTCAGAGTCAGGTAGGAAAAAGACGAGAAATTAGCTCTAGCAAAGGGAAGTTGGGCCGGACCCGGTCGGAGGAAGGGTTGACTCGGGTAAATAAACCGGGGTCGACCAATCAGAATTCAAAAATTTATAAAAACAAATAAAATTTAATTTAAAATAGTAAATGAATTTAAAATAAAAAATGTATAAAATAAAAAATGTTTGTTATTTTTCAAACTATTTGTCTGTGATTTTTAATTATTTTTAATAATACATATATACGGTGTATACAATATATGTTATTATGTACATGTATAATATACCTATATATTATATAGACGTATTTTTATTTTATTATTTTTACAAAAATACATTCTATTTACAATTTATTTATTTAAAAAATATTTTAAAGAGTATACGAACATTTTATTTGATTTTTACAAATTAATTACTTGTGTTAAATAAATAGGTATTATGTACAACATATACATGTTTGTCACTTTGTACAATGAAAAGAGGATTTTATTTTTAATTTAATTTGTGTGTTATGAATTTATATAATTATAAGATATATATACATGTTTAAAAAATAAAAAATATATACAAATAATTTACAAAAGAAATAAATAAATAGATATATACAAGTATAGGTGTTATATGTTTGCAATTATTTTTATTTACATTTTTATTTACCAATTTTATTGAGCAAATTGAATTATTTTGAGATTATTTTATTTATAAATAAAATAGGTGATATATATATACAAGAGGAATAGTGATGAATATGTACATGATAAGGACCCCATCTCTCCCTACTTTATTCCTTGTTGATCAAGCCAATATTTGGCCTTTTCTCAGGGTTCGAGTCAGTCTACATTTATTGCATAAATACATCCTTATTTTATTCTTTTTCTTTTCTTCTTTATTCTTTTATTTTGGTAAAAAGAATGTTAATTACACACTATTAAAAAATGCATGCATAATGCTAATTTATTGTATTTGATATATATATTTACAGGGATTTGCATAAGGAATTTTGCTAAAATAAAAGAATAAAGGATGCGAATCAGGGATTCATCAATTCATATGTAACAATTATATATTAAGTCTACTTTAGACATTATTGTTAACATCCATCTTTTCATTTCATGATCCTCAGAAGCTTCATCATATGAAGTCAGATCATTGTGAGAATTAACAGACACATGGAATCCATCCTCAAACTAATTTAAAGAGGTATGAGTGTTTCATCTTTAATTATCCTTTTTAGTTCCCGATTTCAGGAGCCTCATTATCTTCCCAACATTCAATGAGTTCCTTTACTTCATTTTCATCTTCATCCTCTTAGAATCATATTCTTAGGGATTAAATCTTTTGAGAATCTCACGGTCATAAAGTAGGTATCCAATACCATCCTTTATTTTCCGAATGAAGTAGCATTCTTAGATGCTACATTCCAGCTAACTTGCATGGAACATTATTAAGGATATATATTGTAGTCTCTATTGTATATATACCTTGGAAACTAAGAGGTAATTATGGTGAGATTAATCATTGATCAAATCCTGTCACACATGATCTAGTTGCATCTCCCTACAACTCTATTCAGTTAAGGTGTACCAGGAGGACTGAGATAGGAATGATATTCCTTTCTCCATAAGCTATTCATTGAATTCATCTACCTTGATTATATTAAATTCTTTCATCTTCCTTCAAACTTTGGTTCTAAACCAAAATTGTGAAATCTTCGAACATTTCAAAGTTTTCTAAGGTGAAGGGAAGAAATCTCATATCACAAAAATCATTAATAATTATCACATATCATTAATGTTTATTATGATATACAAGATCCATATACATCAATATGTATGAGATCTTAAATACCTATGCATCTTACACCATTCCCAGAGAAGGGCGTATTTGACATTTTACTTGGAATATCTATTCATAAGTATGTAAGTTTTGAACATTTAGACAATATAAAGTTCAATATCTTACTACTCTATTGATCTCATCAACAGATATATGTCCAAGGTTTGATGCCAAATCGCTGTCAAATGATCTTCATCCTCCTATTGATCTTATAAGGTTTAATTTTCAGTCTTTACAAATGTTAATGAACCATTCATTAATTTTCTAATTTAGTAGAGTCCTCTAGATGTTAGATTACCATCAGAAATATATCCATCATAACTCTTTATGATAGGTCTATTCCAGAATGCATGTTTATTCCCAACATTTAGAAATAAACAATGAATGTATTCTAATATGGGATTTTTACATCCATAGCCTTGAGTAATTATGCAATTACAATCATGGCCCTGTATAATCGTGAATTACACAACAAACCCCAAATAGTCACTCTGTCTCACATCCATAACCCTCCGTAAGTTTTTCTGTTAACCCAACTATATCATTGGGTTAATTTAACCCATGACCTTCCAATTGCTTTCAGGAGATTAAAAATTTTAAAAAATTAGTGACATTGTAGGCATGAGGCGGGAGGGAGGGAAAGGCGAAACTTCCAAGCAGGTGGCGGTGGCGGGGGAGTCGGGTCCGAAGAGCTTGGTTCAATAGGGGGGTGCTGGAGGGCGGGCGGGTTGTGGGGTCGGGGAGGTGGGCGGGGATTCTGGGGGGAGGGGCGGGGATCCCGTGGAGGTTGAGGGGGTGGGTAGGGGGTGGGGGCGATGGGTGGGGGAGGTCCGGTCCAATGAGAAGAGCTTGGTTGGGGCTACTGGAGCGCAGGCATACTGTGGGGTCGGGGAGGTGGGCGGTCGGACGGTGAGGTCGGGGATCCCGGGGAGGGAGCTTGGTTTAGTGACGGGGCGAGGAGGGCTCTGCAGAGGGTGGATGGGTGGGCGGCAGGGTTTGGGGAGGGTGGGCGGGGTTGCCAGCCTGGAGGGGGGTGGGAGGGATTGACAGCATGGCAGGGAGGCTTCGATCTGCTGGAGGGTGGATGGGTGGGCGGCATGGTTCGGGGAGGGTAGGCAGGGTGGGTCGCCAGCATGGTCGGGGGTGTGGGGGTGTCTTCTATCTGCTGGAGGGTGGTTGGGTGGGTGGCGAAGTTTGGGGAGGGTGGGCGGGGTCGCTGGCCTAGAGGGGGGGGGGGGGGGGGTGGGAGGGGTCGCCGGCTTGGTGTGGGGGGGGGGGGGGCTTCGATCGGGGCTGCTTGGGGGGCTGCCTTGGTTGGAGGAGGAAGGAGAGGAGTAGGAGGTCAACGGCGGTGGGGACGTTGATGATGAGGTTGTCAATGGTGATCGCCTCGATCTGGGACTCGGGAACTACCCGTTGATCAAGATCCCCTGCACTCCAAAGAAAGCAGAACCCATCATGACTGCCTTGCTGAAATCCACGAAATCTATGGAAAGGAGGCGTATTTCATAAGATCCCTACCCATTTCTTCATGCCGAGAGGGTATATGTCGCCGTACGTGACGTTCCAAGTGAAGAATCTATATGGGTCCTCGGCATTGATGCAGGAGAGGAGGAGGAAGGGGGGGGTTCGATCGGACTACTTGGGGGGCTGCATTGGCTGGAGGAGGAAGGAGAGAGGAGGAGGTCGACGGCAGTGGAGAGGAGGGGGAGGAGGAAGGGGTCAACGAGGAGGAGGTGGTTGTCAATGAGGAGGACGAGAGGAGGGGGAGGTAGGAGACGGGCGTACTCATTTGTAAATAATAGAACTTAAAGGGTAGAAAATGTAAAATGTTTGACAGATACCGTCATAGTTAATGGAATATTGGATGGAAGTTAACCCGTGGGTTATGTGTGTAAGAGTTAAGACTATTGAGGGTTCTGGATGTAATTTATGATTACGTAGGGTTATGATTGTTATTGCAGAATTACTCAGAGGTATGGTTGTAAAAATCCCTTCTAATATATAGGTCATAGAGACATTCTCTAAGACTAAGGGCTTTCCCACTTAAAATATGAAGTCTATCCATCCAATGGAGATTGTTGCAACAATTGCATCGACATTCATGTGGATGACTATTAAACCTTAAGATCAAATTTTCTTGTCTTCTAAATCATATGCAACCAATTGCAAATGTTATTAAAAGAATGAGAAACAATTTTAGACTTTGATCTTATCCAATAAGCATGTCAATTTCAATGATTATATATAGATGTATAATATTCTAATGTATTACCTGGATCCTTCTCTAAGGATCTTAGATAGTCTAGATAGTCATACTATCAATGCATCAACTCGTTGCAGTATTGTCATTCATCCAACTATTTGGATGTCACATAGAAGTCATAGAAGTACAATCAACTCTTTGACTTTCCTTCTGACTTGGGTCAGACCCATTCTGCCACTACACTTCCTTCATCTATAAACAACCACTGCTTAAGACAAAGGATCTCTTATGTTAAATTCAGGAGATTTCAATATAAGAGTATTTCAACATTTATACATGCTTCATTCAATTCATACAATATGAATATTATGAATCTTCATGAATGACTTGAGTATAGACATCATAATGATGACACTAATCGTATCTACATCCATCTTAACTCTTAAAGACCTTTGGTTCAGGAAGGTACTCAAACATTTTGAGTATATCATCTCTTATTGAGCCACCGTTTTGAATAATGCAGTGAACAATGTCATTCATATTAAATGTCGAGAGCACGTATATATGCCAAAGCATCTTCTTAGGTTTAATAAGGATTTTCAATAATCACGATCATCATCGACATGATACTTCCAAATCACCCTCGATGAGAGATCAAGAGTATAGAGACATACAAACCCAAGGTTTTTGTCCTATTATCTATTTAATTATTATTACTCATCATGATGAGGAAACTTGCACATTGTAACCACATACATTATGTGTCCAATTTCAAGTACATGTCTTGATCATAGATTCAATCTATGATATTTTACTGGTTATTATTTAGTATAGTTGTGAGAGTGTTTAATGCAGGTTATCTGAAATAAGATAATTTGCATAAATACATATTTTACTTTGATTTAAGAATTTTTATATCAAAGTTGTCTTACCTTATCAACTCTGAAAGTTCATTCCCTTATTCACTTTTAAGGTAAGAGATATACTTACCATTATATCCCAAGCAAGATCTGGGATCTCTTTTCTTATCTTTGTTACATCCCAATAATATGAGAAACTGTAACTCGGATAAAAAGAAGAGGGAACTCATTCCGCCTTGCAAGTCCAACTTGCATTTTACAATTCGATCTTTAACAACCGGGCCTACCATCCCTAAGGTGATTTTTACCCGCTGTTAATTGAACCAACCGTCAGTAGGATTAGAACTCGATATGCGCAATCCAATATCACCACAATAATATGAAGAACCGATATTGGGGTCACTACGTATAGGACCATACTCTTTCGAGAAGCAAAGAGACTGATCCAGATGCGCTTGTATGTTGGAGTTATCACTTCGGACATGTATCTCCTACATTCAATCCCAGGCGACGGAACCCTTCGCCTTGACGGGAGACTATGGATGCCACTTATGTGATCCTCTATATTCCATTCAAATTTTAATTAATTATTATGAATCATATTCACATAATTAATTCTTCCAAGGGAAATAACAACTTTATTCATAATAGAATATTTAACTGGATATAATTAATTTAATTATATAAAATCAATTATTAATCCAATCAGTTAACTACTAAACAATTTTGATTGTTACTTGAAGGATGGTATAATCTCAAAAATACGTATTATTAAAAATTTATAATTAGAAAAATACCCCATGGTTCAAGCATTATCCTTTCCTTACCCGCTGTCATGATAAGTACACACAAGATGTGGGACAAGCTGCTTACGAAACAACCTGCTACCCCAATAATCCCCAACTAGACATCATATCCGCCTCAAGTAAGGATAATGTGATTTGATCATATTGTATCTGAGATGATATTCAGTGTTAAACTGAAGTTATACCATATAATATTTATCAAAATCATTTTGATTAATATTATAAGGATATTTGCTAAACAAATACCCATTCCTATTCAAGTATCAATGTTTGTTGGAAAGTTCATTATAACCAAATCGATCAAGATCAATTATCTTATCATGTTTATTATAGTTATTCAAAAATAATTATCTTTATTAAATATTTAAAAAAAGTAATAATTAATTATTCCAGGAGATAACCATCAATTTTCATGAATTAATTGAATGACAATCACAAGATTCTATTCAAATTTGTTAAGTTTCTAGTTGTGACACATTTTTACTAAAACTAACAAATTTTGAGCAAATAAACTCCAAATCAAGCAAACTAAATTTTCTTGGTTTGCTAATTTTATTTGAAAACATAATACAAGGATAAACACACATTTTTAGGTGTTTTAGTACTGTGATTATTTCTTGATTACGTTCAAAACCATTATTCTCATAACAACGGATACATGTTCACTAAAACGATCATAACTTTAGTAAACAGATTTAAAATCACGCAAACTCAAGTCCTACTATATAATTTAATGGGGAACATAATTAAAGTGATAAATCCATCTCCCACGAAGGTGTCACGACTGAGTTCGGAAGTGGGAAGTGAGTGGCTCGAAGGATAGGGAAGCATCAGAGAGAAGATTGGTGAATCGCCTAGTCGCGTTGGCTTGGTATGCTGCCCTGTAGTCTAAGCATCATGGTATGCTACTTCGACCTGCCTTCACGTTTTAGGGTACTTAAATAGGGCTAAAAAATTGCACGAAACAGGGTTGCGTGAATAAAATGCGATGAAAATTCGTACAACCAAAAATGCATATGTCATCTTAGGTTTATGGATCATATCCGAAATCTTCAATCTGGCTTTGATACCACTTGATATGTGAAGATGCTTAAGCACATCATGGAAGCGTGATGATCGCGTTGTATGAGACGGGAGCGACTAGTCGCATTAGTTGCTCGGGGCAGTGAAATTTAAAATAATAAAAACAATGAAACCACATGATCCGAGAACACTTCTCGGATCATTTCATCTAAACCACATGCATGTATTAAGATTACCTCTTGAATCGTGGTTGCGATCAAGTCTCTAAACGAAGAGGCCTCCTGTCTCAAGTCTGATCCAACGGAGGAGGCGCTTGCAAGCGTGTTGATGAAATGCATGCTCCTCA
Organism: Ottelia alismoides; assembly: GCA_037367405.1. Lineage (NCBI taxonomy): Eukaryota > Viridiplantae > Streptophyta > Magnoliopsida > Alismatales > Hydrocharitaceae > Ottelia > Ottelia alismoides. The sequence goes on along the minus strand of JAZKJV010007250.1, from coordinate 188,990 downwards.
CAATCCATGTTATGATCCAAGAAGCGAATCTCCTGATCTCATCTCACGAGATCCGATGTCTTCGTCATGAGAAAGATGCACTGAAGGAGACACATATCCACAAATGGTTGAAGCAGCTACACAATGACTTGGCGACGATGGCGACCCTCTTTAGGGTTTAGGGTGGGCGACCACTCTTAGGAGGAGGAGAGAGAGAGAGGCTTGTCATGCAGAGAGGGAGAGGGAGAGAGCATATATTTTGTGTGTTTCAGAAGAGTTAGGGTTTCCTCTTCTTTTATAGTATTTTGGGAGTCCGTGTATTCCATGTGAAACACAAAATCAATGGTCGAGATTGATTTGTGTTCCTATTCAACGACCATGATTATGTTGTAAAAAATACAATAATTAGTCTATATTAAATTAAATATATTGAATAATCAACATAATTTAATTTTGAACTAAATTAATTAACATAGAATGATAAGGAGGGAAGCCACCCACCATCATGAAGGGGGGGGGGACGACCACCCTTATGACCAAGTCAAAGGGTGGCCGCCCACCATCTATTAAATGGACAGTGTTGGCTCCTTTAATACTTCATATATATTTACAACAACTTTTGTTGTAAATTAATTCACAAAAATAATTCCAAATTAATTTTGTTAATATTATAATCATGCCATTAAATAATTGTGAATCATATTACAACGCAAAATAAAATTTTAATTTATTTCCAATTAATTTCCAATGTGAATCAAATTCACATCAACAATTAATTTGAAGATACTATTTACAATAAGCTCTCTCTAATATATTAAAATCACATTTATAATACATACAATATTATGGATTATGCTATCCACAATATTCATATCTTTGATAATTAAATCATATGTAATCATCTTGTATATCTATTCTCATGTGCCAACATAACATGAATCACATTCACATTATTCTCATCCTTGATAATTAAATCACATTTGATTATCTTATATACTTTTCTTATATGGCCAAATAATATGAATCAAATTCATATTATTCATGATTAAATCATATTTAACTATCAATTTTCCTCAATGCTCAATCACATTATCAACAACGAAATTATCCTTGAACTCTTTCAAGAATAATGTGCTTTCTCCACGGATACTTGGAGATAAGGACATGGTGATTGCACGTTCCATGTATAGTGACTTGGATATTGAGATCATATCTCAAATCCAGATCTTGGGGACATTCCACATATCTTTGATTAAATCAAAGCCGTAAATCTTATCTTCTCATTGTATCTGAATCACATTCAGATCAGTGTCCAAAATTTGGACCAAGATTAGATTACTTCTCTAGTGAGAGGAGTTACTAAAATCCAAACCTATTTCATCACTCCCTCGGAATGGAAGCATCATGGTTATACAATCATTTATGATAACATCACCCTCAGGTATTCCTAGTACCTGTACATCCTGCTTAGTGGAAGACCTAGAATAAACTCGAAGTTTTAGATCTATTCAGAATGTCTTCTTCAGGGTTTTATCATTAAGTTTCTCATTTGATCATTGGGATTCGGTATTGATCATATGCTTTACAAAAGCATATATCATACCTAGGTGTTGATCTTATACTTTCTAAAAGTATGTATCAAACCTACAAATTCAGTCATGCTTCCAAAGCGAGATGACTATGCATGGAATTTGATCCCAATATCTCATGAGTGAGCTCATGTCTTTCGGTTCAGTAAATGAACTTGTATGATCCCTTTGAGAGATCATATTACGCATATGCCCTTGTATGCACACCAACATGTCTATATATAGACCTTGGTTAGATCATCACCCTATTGGTTTGTCAATGTACATACTCAAACATATAGTAACACATGTCTCTGGTCAGCGGATGCGTGTCTATATCGTGACAACATACAACTTAGGTCTTGGTTATCTTGATCTTCTTAGGTCAACTCTTTTACCTAACTTATCTAACACCTCATAATATATATCCCTATGCAAGGGACCTGCATAAAGAGGTTAATTAGATATCAACCCATTAGAGAAATGATTGCCATCTCCTACTCAGGCTGGAGATCATCTCTTAATAATCATTTGACGGTGCTTAATGAGTCTTTAATCTAACTCTTTAGATATTCATCCAAGCACCAGCCTCTATGATTCAACAATTGAATCAACATCTGTATTATAATCAAGATAGCCATGGTACGTAACCCTAATTATACTAAGGGACCTATTATGTAGATTAATTATTCTTCATTTCAGATCAGGGAATGATATTTGCAATAACATTTATTGCATAATGGATCATCATGGGTTCGCATGTCCAACATTAATCTCATGCCCACATCACTGCTTAAGGAATTCGGTCTGGGTCCGCTCAAACAAACAAGAATGATCCATCAATTTGTTGATCGATCGGTTAAGCGACCAAGAGATGTGTTATAGGGCGTTATCGTAACTATACATGTCATGCAATTCCCATTGGACTGCATTATCCTAGACACAGATACAACCATATCATTACTCAAGACACTTATCATACTTGGTTGGTCATTCCTACGAATGCTCGAGGTGGTAGTTGACTACGAGTCTTGAAAGATCACCTTTCACTCCATCAGCGATAGGGTTACATTGGATATGGTCATAGACCCTAAAGCCAAAGAAACCACACCTGACCAAAGTGAATCAAAACCACAGAACGCTGATTATGACCTTCTTGAGGATATTAGAGACCAGATTTATCATTGAATGACATTTTGACTCAAGAATACATCGTCCTCGAGGAATACTTGAAAATCACGGTCGAACCTAGCTTCCAAACTGTCAGGGAGATCCATTCTCAAGAGTTGATCAATTTGTTTGAGAAACATCCATCCCAAATAGAATAAGAGGAACTCATTGTAGACATGTTCGATGTATTTTTGTCTGAACCTGAAGTAAACAAGTGGATACTAACATATTGGCACATCATGCACTGACCACTAATCCAATTATCGAGGATATCGCAAAGCTGATTTCAGTCCCATTAGAACTCAAACCACTTTCGGCAAATCTTAAGTATTCTTTCCTTACATGTGCAAATGAATAATATCCGGTCATACTTAGTAGCCGACTGACCATAGTTCAAGAAATCTCGCTTGCTATAGTTTCTAGAGAAAAACGCAAGGCTCTTTGTTGGAATATTTCGGATCTCTGTGGGATCAATCCAGCTTTGTGTTCATACCATATCTTTTTGGAAGATGACTATAAACCATCACATGAATTCTATAGATGCTTAATCTTCGAGACATAGTCATGAAGGAAATCACAAAGTGGTGTGAAGCTGACTTTATTTATCCCATCTCCGACTCTAAATGGGTCAGCCCATTGCATGTGGTTCCAAAGAAATATGGAATCACTGTAGTCACAAATGATCAAGGAGAGGACATTCCAACCTTTACCTACTTCTTGACGCATTTATGTTAATTACAAGCACATGAACTCAACTACCAAGAAGGATCAATTTTTGCTGTCTTTTGTTGATCAAGTGCTTGAAAGGTTGGCATGGAAAGAATTCTTTTGCTTCTTGGATGGGTATTCGAGATATAACCAAGTGGCAATCGCCCCTGAGGATCAAGAGAAGATAACTTTTACTTGTCCATTCGACACCTATGCCTTCAAATGGATGCCCTTTGGATTGTGCAACACACCCTCTACATTCCAAAGGTGTATGTTGGTTGTGTTTGTCAACATGGTTGGTAGTTTTCTGAAGGTTTTCATGGATGATTTCTTGATCTACGGTGATAGTTTCGGTACATGTCTTTCTCACCTCGACCGGGTACTCAAGAGATTTTGTGAGGTGAACCTTATGCTATCATGGGAGAGGAGTCACTTTATGGTCACCAAGGGAATTGTGCCAAGCCATGTCGTCTCCAAACGAGGTATGGAGGTCGATCTGGAAAAGGTGGATGCGATTTCAAAACTTGAACCACTGAAAACTGTGAAGAATGTGAGGTCTTTTTTGGGGCATGTCAGATTTTACATACAATTTGTCCAAGATTTTGTAGGATTGCCCGATCTCTTACTGAACTACTGGGCAAGGAGGCAGATGTTATTGTTGATGATAGAGTCCTCCAAGCCTTCAATCAAGTCAAAGACTTGGTTACTCAAGTGCTTGTCCTACAACCACCCGATTGGTCTCTCCCATTTGAGATCATAATGGATGCATCCGATTATACTATTGGGGTTGTACTTGGGCAATACAGGGATGGATTACCATTTGCAATTTACTCAAGACATTAGATGTGGCTCAAAAGAATTACATTGTAACTGACAAAGAGTTGTTGGTTGTTGTATTCACCTTAGAGAAGTTCAGATCTCATCTTATCAAATCAAAAGTAATCATCTACGTTGGCCACTCTACTATCAGATACATCAAAAGAATGATACTAAATCATGTATGCTCTATTGGATCCTTCTAGAATAAGAGATAAACCTGGAGTAAAATGTGGTAGCAGATCACTTATCTAGAATTGAATGCCCAATTATTCCATTGGGTGATGCACTAATAACGAACATGTTTCTAGATGAGTCGATCTTGAGTGTCGACTCACTCCCTTGGTATGTCGATATTGTGAACTACCTTATTTTTGAGGTGGTCCCACAAGGTTGGACCAAAGTAAACACTAACAAGTTTCTGTCCATTATCCATTTCTACCAGTGGGAGGATCCATAACTTTTTAGGGAAGGTGCATATTGTATTTGGAGATGGTGCATTCCTGAAGAGGTGTACACTAGTATCCTCAAGCATTGTCATAAGCTCGAAGCAGGAGGACACCATTCTGGAAAATGGATGGCAACAAAAGTACTACAGTGTGGCCTCTGGTGGCCAACACTATTCAAGGATGCTTCATCATATGTGAATGGCAACACTGACTGTCAGAAACTGAGAGGGACCATTGGTTCTGAAGATTTGATACCCCTCAAGTTCATTCAATTTCTGATATTTTTGATGCTTGGGGCATTGACTTTATGGGATCATTTCCCAACGGTCAGGGTTTCAAATACATACTTTTCGCCATCGATTATATGATTCATTGGGTGGAAGCTATCCCCACCAGAGCTGCTAATGGACACACTGCTTGCTGCTTTCTCAAGGAAAACATTATCTCAAGGTTCGAAATTCCAAAATCTAAATTTCAGATGGGGGTAGCTATTTTGTGCATAAAGAAGTCAGAAAATTTGTGAAGGAGTATGTTATTAACCATCATATCACCTCCCCTTACACCTGTAATCTAATGACTTGGTTGAATTATCTAATTGGGAGATCATGACTATATTGTAGAAGATTATACTGCTTGATAGGAAGAACTAATCTCAACTTCTTGATTTCGTTATATGGGCTTATCGCACAACTTACAAGACTACACTAGCGATGTCTCCTTATCGACTTGTATATGGGAAGCCATGCCACATGATTGTTGAACACATTCATAAATATTTATGGGAAGTGAACATTTGCAATCTGGACCAATAAAGAAGTGGTCAGAACCGAAAGGTAGATCTAAATATACTCTTTGAATTCCAAGACTATGCCTATGATAACAACCTAATATACAAGGAGAAAGTCAAGCCCTGGCATGACAAGCACATCCGATGGAAGACTTTCGAGCCTGACTATAAGCTTTGGTTGCTTGATGCAAAGTTGAGGATATTCCCAAAAGGATTGAAAAGTAAATGGAAAGGGTCATATCTTGTGAATACAACGCGTTACAATGGAAGTATTTTGATATCAGAATTGTCATCGCACAACCATTCATTGTCAATGGATAGTTAATGAAGCCATACATAGAGCGTGATACATTCCTATCTGTTGTGAATTCAATCAGCGTGGTAATTCAGGACAATGTTCTAGCTGAAGTAGAAGATTCAAACATGAAACTGGACAAAATTATTTCCTTGATTAATTCTTTTTCCTTTATTTTTCATTTTTTCATTCTTACTTTATTCATTCATCCCTTTTCATCAGTGCTATACTTAGGGTATGCTTCGTCCTAAGTATAGGGGGATGAGCTATTCGACTTGTTCTTTCTTGTTCTCTCATTTCTCTCAACTTGTGTATGTTTTATACTAGGGATACATTATCCTAAGTACATAGGGAGACCAACTGAGTCATTGATTGTTTTGTACATTCTCATCACCGACCATCCTTCCTTTGTGTACAGTCTACTATACTCAGGATTAGTTGATCCTAAGTATGGGGGGGGGGGCGATCAACTTCTATTCTTCTATTGAGTCGTTGTAGTATTGATTCTTCTATACTTAGCATGAGTTATGTCTTTATTTGTTGCTCCTTGGTCACTATGAAGACATATTTTGAGACAAGTATAGGGGGCTCGTATATATACTTTAGCCATAACTTGTACTTTCTTATATTTTCAACAATATGGCTAGAATACATCGGGTAATGTATACAAATAAAACCCTTATAAATATGTGTGAAAATTACTTGTGAAAATTGGTTTAAAAATGTTTTGCAAACAATTTTGAAAATGGTTGTAAAATATTTTGGAAAAATCTTTTGAAAACCTTTGAAAAATCTCTATGAAATGTTTTTCAAACCTTTGAGAAATATTCCTTTTGTAACTGTTTGTGAAATTATTAACCCTTTTCAAAATCCCTAAAAATTTGAAAATTTTCAAAACAATAAAAATTTTAAAACTCTTTTAAAAAATCATAAAAAGTTCAAAATCAGAAAATTTACTTCACAAAAATATCTTTGCATTTGCATGAGTATTTTTCAGAATCATGGTGACAATTAAGCTGGTCTAGAATAAAATTTAAAAATTAGAGCTTTGTTTAGATCTCTTTCCACTTAATTTTATAGGAACCTTAAAGGAACTAGAATTAAGACTTTCAGGTCAATGTGACTTAATTCTTTGAGTCAACTAGACTATGTTCACATGTCATCTTGACTATCTTAAGTAGAATATTTCAAAGCACATGCATGCCTCTTGAGGACATTGACCTAATGTGGAAAAGTACTCTTCACTTATCTCAACTCAGATGAGGTGGCGAGGGCATAATTCTTTGGCTTGAGAAGCAAGCGTTTGGAAACATACGCCACCCCAATAGGAGTCTGGTGCACCCCAACCCGATCTAGTGGCATGGATGTTAAAGAAAGGATGATGTGGGTTGCAATAAAGCTTAGAAAGAGGGATAATCTACGGAGTCAAGAAGAAAAATTCCTTATGTAAATTTTGATTTTATAGTATAAATAATAATAATAATAATACAGGGGCAAAAAGTTAATGAATAATCATTCATGTCAGAGTATGCATCAATAAGAAAGGCTTATGCTTTAAAGTCAGAGTTACAAGGTTGCCTGCAGCTGGAGACTTGGCTACAATGGTCAAGCTGCAAAGGATATATGCGACTGCAGTAGTCACATTCCATTCTTCTTTCTATACCCCCACTTCTTGAGCTGATTGCAATTGAACTTAGAAGGGAATACCCTGCTCCTCGAGGAAAGAGTAGCTAGATTAGGGAATTAGGGTTACCTTGCTGAAGGAGATGTTTCTTTACCACTTTAGATGTGGGGAACTACATTTCACATATACTATACAAGTGAGTCTCAAAGCCATAAGAGTTTATGTATGAAAAGACTTGCTCTGACTTGGGTATTGAGGAGAACTGAACAATAGATTGTGGAACTTGAGGGTTGTTAAGTTTTAAATCCTATTCTCAATAAGGTTCCAACAAACTCACTCCAAAGATCTTACTAAGCTCCAAACTTTGATTTTATGAAGATAAGCTTAATATAATCACTTTAAGTTCTTTATTTTCCTTTTCTTTTTTCTCTTTTAACACTCATTTTCCCAATAGGTGTTTGCTAGGGATTAGAAAAGGTAAGTGGTGAATACCATATTCATATACATTATTCTAATTTATTATATCTATATCTTAAGAAAATAAATAAAAATCACTGAGAATTAACACTAATTAATTAAAAATGTGTTATAAATAATTACTTGTAATTATTTTTTATTATTTTTCATATTATCGTGCTTTTATTTTATGTGTTTATTATTTATTAAAATCCAATAAAAATTAGGAAAATATTGTACATAATTAATTTAAGCAATTTAAAAATAAAAATCCAAAAAATAAGAAAAAGAAAATAAAAATTAGTAATTTAATACTTTAAATTGCTTGCAAAAATTGTTTCTATATTTAGATGATTTTATCTATCTTTGAGTTCTACATGAAATTTGTAGATCTCATCGAGATCTACAACTTTCATGTTTTTCATTTTTCTAATTTGACTCTTATTTCTTTTCTATTTTTTTTACCATTTTTTGTATTTCTTTCAATTTTCATTAGCCCATAGTGCCTTCAGAGCGCACCATGTACCCCCACCTCTTCTTTGTATTTCATCTCACTCCAATCCATTGGATCCCAAGATCTAACAACTGGCCACTTCATGATCCTTAACCACTTGATTTCAACAACCAATCCTTCTTCATTCTTTAGCCATCTTCGCCCAGGTGGTTGTTCTCCTTATCTCCCTCACGTGCTCCTCTAGTCGGCGGTTGAAACCACCACCCTCAAACCGTACAACTTCCCCTCTCTTACCTCAAAATCCTTTCTCCAACAACTATCCCCAGGATCCGCCACTTCGTGACTGTTCTCCCAGCATCATCTACCTCCAAGTGACAACAAGAGGTGTAGAGATCAACACCAAGATGGTGAATACAGTCTGATGAAGTCCATAAAATTATTCCGTTCTATGACCTGAATTAGAGTTGTTCGAGCTCACTTCTCTCGTCCAGAAGCTCACGAAGATCGGAGCATCTTGGGCTCCAACTCTCGGCATGTTTTCTTTAACCCTTTGTATCCCAGTCCATCATCTCCATCTCTAGGTAAGATCCCCATCCATGTTTCTTTATATTATCTCAATTTTAGTCCATTGCGAAGCTCTGATTAATCTTTGATACAAACAATCAGATATCTTCATATTAACTCCATCATCCACGCGTACTTCCTAGTGAATCCACTTCAGTTCTCCATAAGCCAATCCACCTCGATCATTCTCCAACCTTGCAAAGATTAGAGACCTACGCGGGCTTCAATTCTTCCGCCCGATTAAGCCCTCCATTTCACTCCGTTACATACCAATAGATTCGCTAGTTTGTGGGCTTTTGTTCTAACACTTGAAAGAATGCATTTGGTTCACTGATCGGAGAGACCAAGTGTTCTTCGATGATCGTCCATAGAACATGAGATCTACGTATCTCCAGCTCTCCCCTTGGGTAGAAACTTCATCGTGAGATTACCACGAAGGTCTTCATACTTTCAAATAGAGAAGAGGAGGAAGGAGGAGAAGTAGATACTTCATCGGAGCCCAACCCTATCGCCATCGCATGCAGATGAGCGGCAAGAACAAGACGAGCATTAGTTGTCCGATGGAACCTCTACAGTTGTGATCCAATGGTTACAAGAATGTCACGTCATGGATACAAGAGTACCGCTCCACACCTGCAGCTTGGAGCGCCCTAACCTGCTGCGAAGCAGGAGGAGTAGACACGTAGCCCAAGCCACTATTAACCGAGCCTGGTTCCGGTCATGTGCACAGGGCATGCGATGTTGGTGAAATTTCAGATATGACCGTAATGCCTTTGGAAAATTTGCAATTATACCCTAGTGGATTTTTGTATTTACTATTTAGTACAATTTGGACCTTTTTTTAATTAAATAAATCATGTTTTATTGCATTTATGTCCATGCATTGTTCCTTTAATAACTTATGAACTATTTCTCCATTTAATGTAGTGCAATTAAATCACTAATTTGATCTATAAATTCATGTATTCATTTTAGAGTGCTCTTCTTGTCTATTCAGACTTATTATTCACTAGAAATTATTTTGCTATTAGGTTGAATTTGCCCTCTGCTTGGCATTGATTCATCGTTAATTAACCAACTGTTTTCATAAGTAATTATTTTATTTAATCATAAACTAATTGTGCATTGTATATCTACATTGTGATTGCATTATATCATTGGTACTCATATTAAATAATTTGCATAAAAATGTTTTAAAAAATGCATGTTTTGTGTTTTTTTGCATATTTCTTGACCTAGATAGCCTATAAATTGCTTAATTAATTAGTTGACTCCTAAATTTAATTAGATAAATGCTTGTGTCCATGTGTTCGTCCTTGGACTTATCTAGGTATACATTCAAACTAAGAACTCTTCATGGAGATCTTCTCTCGATTCTTAGTGATTGTCGAATGGCCCATGCTATAACGAGAGAATATTATTTTAGCCGATTGATGACTCATTAAATGGCACAGTTGCCAAGGACGTGGTACATTATTTGTTTTTATGTAGAGTTTATTATTTTTTTATGATTTCTAGATCTTTATAGGTTAAGTTCTTGTTGTGTATTGTTTTATTATTTTGTCTTGATTTTCTCTGTGGTTTGTAGCTATTTGATTTGCTAAATTTCTTCTGAGAATAATTTTGACACTTGTATTATTTTATGGTAGGTATCGTAGAGTCGGCGAAGCCTGAAGGATTGTAAAGGCGAGGAGCTCAGAGCTTTAGCTGTAAAGACCACAAAGCAATTTCCTTAGAAAAAGTTTAGTTCAATTAAATAACATTTGTATTGTAATCTGATGTGCAGTACTTGTTGTAATTTGTTATATATTTAATTTGTAATTATTGCCAAATTTACAATGGTACTCGATTAGTACTCATGTGTTAAAGAAGGCATCTATTTATTTTTTGTTAATTGTGTCGGTGTGTCAAGAGTGATTCTCGACTTATGTGGCGATATAAGTCAAGGCACTATGCTTCAAATAGAAATATCTCAGGTAACTTTTGCTTGATCTTTATCGTAACATAGGGCACACAAATTTGTCCCATAAGATTCACAATAATCTTAGAAGATTTATTGAGATGTACATAAGTAACGTTCTGTTTAGTAAAAAATAATCTTCTTCATCGCTAATAAAATTCTTACTAGGTGCGGATTTTCAACTTGCATCAGTTAGAGTAACATTTATATATTCAGTCTTGCATCCACATGGAGAGTGTTGGAAATCATAGTAAGTATTCCAAAATGACTACATGCATCATTGATTTCTAAATGCATTCCATTTTCCATATTCTCCCTAAGTTTTTACGAACCCAAGGATAAAAGAAAAAGGAAATGTACGTTAGGTGATTATTGTGTTGTCACCTAATTCTAGTGATAACCAACAAATTAAAATTGGGATTGAATTAATGCAAGTTGTCTTAAATAATTTGGAATAAAATTCACCTTCTATTAGGGTTAGTAAAACCCTCATTGTATGTAGGTACTTACCCCTAGATAGAGTGGGTGAAGACGGATCCCTAAGGTTAGAGCCCAAAATCCTAGACTTCCACCATAAGTGTATAGGTCCTACTTTCATGGATTTTCAGAGTTACAAGTGGTTGCCTCCAACCTTAGAAATACATTTTGGTTGTCTGTGCTTTGTAAGTTCCTTTTAGGGTGTGATATTGAACTTGGTGGCCCAGGAAGATCACTCCATTGATTGAGGGCTTATAGGACTTCAACTGAATGTAGTGGGAGACTCCTTGCGTGTTTGAATAAGATTGTTTGAATCATTAATTAAAACTGATAAGGTAAAAGTTTGCCGAACTCTTATGGCCTTCACATGTTGAGTTGATGAATCTATTCAAAGGGGTTTGATTACATTGTATTGTATGAGCTGATTCTGCACATTTACATGCACCATAGTACTAACATCTTTTAAATCGAGTGTGCTCGTTTCTCGTATTCTCTTTAAAATCAAAGATGAATAATTGGTCAGAAATTTTTTCAGACATCATGAACTTTCCTTGAATCATCTAAATATCATGTCTTCCAAGGTCCAACCACCTTCCTCCCCTGGACCTTCCCGCATTCAAAATAACCCTTGTTTTAATCTGGTGTATCATGATTCATTGTTAGGGAGCGGTTACATCCCAACCGTTCTCTTTCTTTCTTCTCTTGTTATGAAGGAAGACCATTACCTTGGTGAGATTGATTCGATTCCAATGTCTTTGTTAAGATCTCACTCCAATCCTCTTTCTGATGAAGGTTTAGAAGGTTCATTCATGATGCCTCCCAAAAGATTGAATTGAGAGGATGCAAATCGTGTTAGCTAGGATAGCCCTTCAGAATTTAATGCAACATTATTGAGAGCACAGATTGGCAAGCTAAACTTGGGATTAGATGCACCAATGGATGCGACATATAAACCTAGACAATATCAAATGACAAATTGGTTGAGTCCAGTTGAACCTGAAGTAGAATATGCGTTAAAGCTGTTGTTTATCAGCTTGTTGCCTCACTTTCATAGGAATGCACATGTGGAACCATATGCATTCCTTAGAGACTTTGAGTTAGTCTGCACTAACCTTAGGCATCCTAGGGTTAGCCAAGACTACATTAGGCTCAAAGCCCTTCCTTTTGCCTTGAAAGATAAAGATGACTATTAGATGAAGAACCTGGGAGTAGTTGTAACTACTTATGTGCAGTTCAAGGACCTTTTCTTGGAGAAGTTCTACACCTTAAGTAGAACTAACTTGATGCGCACACACATCACTAGTTTCTCCTAACTTCCTGATGAAGCATTTTGTGATACACGGGAGAGATTAAAAGATTTATTGCAGAAGTGTCCTTGTCACAATTTAGAGCTTTCTATCCTAGTTCAGTCAGTATAGTGCGATCTTGACCCTGAGGTGCAGGGTTTGGATAGGGATGCTTGTGGAGGCAGCTACACTTCAAGTGGTTTGGAAACCGTCTAGAAGGTGTTCAAGAGGATGGCCGAGCCGAGCACAGACTGCGAGCATAACTTAAATAGATACCCCCTTACCACTCTTACCTAGAGGGGGAGCGAGGGCTATAGTTGATCCGTCTGACATGGGTATCATAGCAGATATATTAACCATCGTAGAGAGGATCGATAAGAGGATGGATGACTTGGACAACAACTTATCCAAATTGCCGAAATAGATGGCATAGCTTTTAGATAAGGTATCCAAGATCAAGATACCTACTATGACTACATCTGCTAATCCCATGTATCGTGTGTTTAACATTCAGGAGAAACCGATTTCAGGGCCACCCTAGCCGTGGGTAGAGGACCAGACACTTACCCATTCCTATCAGTAGCAACCGATTTCAGGGGACTATTTCTCTTACCAACGCCCACTGACTTTTTACAACACATCATTTATTCCTACACCTCTTCCAGCACCGCAAAGCTTTGGAGCCTATCATTCTCAGGCACCGAGGCAGCAACAACAGTATGCCCATCAATAGACGTACCCCCAGATGTGCAACATCAGTCCCAGCAATAGAAACATCACGGCAATCAGGGCTAGTCTTCACGTTCTTCTTACTCTTCTTCACAGCAACATCTATCATCGTCAGGTCTCACTGACTTTTAGAGGCAGATACTCGAGGAGATACGGAGCTACATGAACGAGATACAAGATTTGTGGGTTGACCTCAACTGCTTGTCCCATTTGCACGATGAGCAAACTGCCCCTTCTACATCCATTCCCACCCAAGTTTAAGCTAACTGCAATAGCTTGAACAAGATTTAATAGTAGCAAATATATGATCAGGTATACTACTCAGATTGCCACAAGTCTGAGTATTAGATCCTTCCTTTTTATTGTATTAATCACATGTCACTTTGGAGCAGAAGGATCGTAGTTGTGCCTGATCAAGCAAGGGATATGGAGAGGACATCTAAAGCTCACCCTGAGGAGACTTCAGAGATGACGAGGCCATGCATAGATAGTAGCACCTTCATCACAAGGCAAAGACATCAACGAGAAGGAAGAGGAGTACGAGAGCATCACTGTAACATGGAGAAGATTCAGAGTCTACGGAGGACCTTGCACCTTCATTTGAGGAGAATGTACCATCAACATACATTCCCCAACCTGTAGTAAATAATTGTATTTCTGATTTGAAATTATTGGTAAAAGATTCAGTTATGAATAATTCCGTCTCCATGAATAAATAGCATGTTTCTATTTATGATACATATTCTTTGCATTCATCTGCTTGTTCAATCCCTTTCCCTCGTGCTCTAATGGCATGAAAGTGTAATATCAAAAAGATTAAGAAATATGATCCTAAAATGACACGGTTTTGTAAGGATAACATTACGGTGAAAGTGAAATTTGACGAGTATGTGGCAAGTCATCCCGCTTTCCAAAAGTATTTGAAGATATGTTGTACACCGAACAGGGTTAGCAATAAGAAACCGAACAGTTATGTCAAGACACATGTTTTGTCCATTGCCACTACATATTGTCTCAAGAACAAGTAGATTCCAAGGAAAAAGAGATATTTAGCATGCATTATGTGGTGAATCATATTGATGGCATAAAATTTTCATGCACTCTCCTCGATAATGGTTCTTAGATCAACTTACTTCCTTTTGCCTTATATGAGAAATTGGAGTTGGTCCACTTTGTAAATCTAGAGCATTACACCAGTTCACGGATAAATATATGAATAGGGCAAAGGGAGAGGTCAAGTTGTGTTATCATCTTGATTGAGGGACAATATTATAGAGTGGACTTTAGTGTCCTTGATATGGATATTCCCAATCATTGGAAATAATCACAGATCATCCTTGGGTGGCCTAACCTTAGGATCACTATAGCTTCTTTTGACCATCAGATGGGGATGATGAAGTTCCGTTCTCTAGGCAGAGAAGTGGAGCTTAAGATGAAACGGATGAAATGGCAACGACCTGACTCAGAGTTAAGTATGGATTACTCTTCATCTTTCGTTGCAGATTGCAGATTTGTTAGCATAGTTGGGGTATGGAAACAGAACTCGATAGGATTGAGCGAGACCCTCTCATATGGAAAGGACAATGTGCATGATATAGTTTACGAGGTGTTGCCAGGTTTCTTGAGAGATAGTTCATCTATCTATTCCTTTGATGACTCATATATCTATGCGTATTTGTCAGTTCCTATCTTAAGGAACAATTAAAGGAATTAGATTTGGAGTCGAACACAACTTTAATTGAACTACCATGTTTCTTTGGTGATCCAACTCCTTATTAAGTACAATTGGTGACCAACACTACAGAGTTAGCACCACCTTCATGCAGCATGGAACCAGATTCAATGACAGTTCAACCTGATTTGATTGATGGTACCTCATTGCTAGAGCTGAAGCCGCTACCTCCTACACTCAAGTATTCCTTTCTTGTGGGACCTAAGAATAGATCCCATATTATCATTAGTTGTAAGTTGACTGTAGAATAAGAGTCTAGGTTGTTAAAATGCGTGAGAAAAAATACAAGGCTATAGGATGGACAATGCCGGATCCAGTGGGTATAAACCTTGCTCTTTGCTCACACCACAGTTTTGTTGAGGAGAATGATAGGACTTTCAATAAATTTCAGAGGAGACTTAATCCAAATCTTCGAGAAGTAGTGGAGCAGGATTCATATACCCCATCTCTGACTCCAAGTAGGTGCCCCCCCCATATGTTGTCCCGAAGAAGTCCAAAAATCAGATGGTCACCAACGAGGAGGGAGTTGAGATCATGATACAAGTACCCATGCTGTGGCACATCTGTGCCGATTACAGACATTTGAATGCCGCTACCAAGAAAGATCACATTACCCTACCTTTTATTGATCAGATTTTGGAGAGATTAGCGGTAAAAGAGTTCTTTTGTTTTCTTGACGGGTACTCTGACTACAGTCAAGTAGTCATCACCCCTAAAGACCAGGAAAAGACCACTTTCACTTGTCCTTTCGATGCATACGCATTCAAGTGCATGCCATTTGGGCTCTGCAATGCCCCATGTACTTTTCAGTGGTGCATGATCATTGTATTTGCCGGAATAGTAGGGGATTTCCTAGAGGTCATCGTGGATAATTTCTCAGTCCATAGTAATTCATTTGATTCATGTTTAGCGCACTTGGACTGAGTTCTTCAATGGTGTAGGTAGGTCAATCTGGTACTCTCTTGAGAAAAGAGTCATTGTATGGTCAAGGAGGGTATCGTGTTGGGGCATGTCATCTCCAAAAAGGGAATGGAGGTTGACCCTACCAAGGTGGATGTGATCATGAAACTTAATCCACTAACCAACATCAAGTCAGTGAGATTATTTTTGGGGCACATTGGATTTTATAGAAAATTTATTCAGGATTTTTGTAAGATTTCCCGACCACTGACGAAGCAATTAGGGAAAGACATCGAGTTCATTGTAGATCACAAGTATCTAGAGGCCTTTAATTTATTAAAAAGAAATATTTGTGACTCGCCTATTCTGCAGGCTCTTGATTGGTCTCTTCCCTTTGAGATCATGATTGATGCATCGGATTTTGCTATAGGATCTGTATTGGGGTAGAGGCCAGATCATATCCCATTTACCATTCACTATGGGAGTAAAGTTTTAGACCCTGCTCATAAAAATTATACAGTGACCAAAAAGAAAATCCACGTCGTAGTCTGGGCTCTTGAGAAATTCAGGTCATATATTTTTGAGATCAAAAGTGCCAGTTCATACAGATCATTCAACTATTAGGTATCTCATGGAAAAGAAGGGTGCAAAGGCGCATCTTCTTAGGTGGATATTATTGCTCCAGGAGTTTGATTTGGAGATTAAGGAAAACCCTGAAGTTGCAAATGTAGTGGCTGATTATCTATCAAGATTAGAGACGAAGGGTTCCCTGATACAAAATCAATAAGAGAACCATCCCAGATAAGTGATCTGTGTTGTCGACTCACTTCCATGGTATGCCAATATGGTGATCTATCTTGTCTCCAATCAAGTTCCCCAGGGTTGGAGTAGGAGAAGTATTGATTGGAGGACACCATTAAGAAAAAGGACAACACACAAGGTTCTTCAATGTAGACTCTTTTTGCCGACCTTGTTTAGATGCCACCGATTTTTACGGGTGTGCCCTATTTGTCAAAGGATGGGAGGGATAGTTGGATATAAATATGAGATGCCAATGCAACTTGTGGTTTTGTGTGATGTTTTTGATGCATGGGGCATAGATTTCATGGGTCCCTTTCCAACTAGTCATGGATTTAATACACCTTATTTGCGGTTGATTACCTTCTGAGATGGGTAGAGGTTATCCCAACCCGAGACGCAGACAATAGGACTGTCTGTAAGTTCATAAAGAATCATATTATTTCAAGGTTTGGGATTCCAAAAGTTTTGATATCAGATGGGGGTAGCCATTTTGTGAATAGAGAGATGAAATCATTAGCTAAGGACTACAAGTTTAAACACCTAGTAACTAATCCTTACAACCCTCAATCAAACGACATGGTAGGGGTTTCCAATAGAGATGTGAAGAGTATTCTTCAGGAATTAGTCTGTCTGATTGGAATAATTGATCTCAACTATTGGACCAAGTTCTGTGGACCTATAGGACGGCTTACAAGACCCCTTTGGGCACTTCACCTTTTAGAATTATATATGGCAAGCCATGTCATTTGCCTGCTGAATTGATTCACAAGTATGAGTGGGCAACAAAGAAGATTAATTGGAGTTGTCACTTAGGAAAATTGTGTAGAGACCTGAACCTTAATGAGCTTGTGGAAATCCACAACAAACATACGACAACAACATGATCTATAAGGTCAAAGTTAAGAAGTGGCATGATTCGTATATTAGACGCAAGAACTTCATCCGTAGATAGAAGACATGGTTGTTTAATGCGAAGTTAAAGATCTTTCACGGGAAACTTAATTCTAAATGGACAAATCCTTATATAGTTAAGGAAGTGCATGGAAATGACAGTGTAGAGATAACACATCTCACAGATGGTGCGCATTCCTTCTTGGTCAATGAATAACTGTTGAAAATTTTTGTTGAATCCAAAGAATGGCTGGCTCTAGTTGAAGTGATAATTTGATGCCAATTGATTCATTTGCAGATATTTCAGATACAACGTGAAGTCACAATTGAAAGATTCAAATCAGATAAATTCATTATATTAGAGTTTCATTTATCTTTTACTTACTCTGACTGTATACTTTTGTGGTTGTAAATTCTTCTCTTATTTCTTTCTTATTCCTAACTTAAGCTTGTGAGGGCCTAAGTATAGGGGGATCCTAACTACACTTCTATATATTCTCCTCATTTCCTTCATCATTTATTCATTCCTTATGCTAAGCCCATTTTCAAGCTAAGTATGTGGGGGGGGGGGGGGGGGACTGAGCCCCTCTTACTCTTTTTAACCTATTCTTTTTATTCCCATTTGTTGTCTTCCTGTCCTACATTTAGGCTATTCAAAGCCTAAGTATAGGCGGTCTATCCTGTTGTCCTATCCCTGCTTTTCGCTATTCTCTTTATGCTTAGTAAGAGCTATGTCTTTCATTCCACTTTGTGCCATGAGGACATAACAAAAGCTATGTATAGAGGGGTGCCTGCATTTATTGCACATATATTTTCCATCATTGCCCGCACTTTCACATATTTTGTCTATTTTTTGGGATATGTAAATAGGGATTTGAAAACTTTTTTGTAAAAGTAGTTTGTAAGAGGTTTAGTAAATTTATATATATTTTCTTGGTCTGTAAAATATTATACAAATTATTTTCAAATGGGTATAGATTTTGTTTTGACTTTATACTCATTATTTTATGTATATACTTACAAATATTGCTTTATTAAAAAATGGAAATATTTAAAAATTCAAACCTTACTTCAATTTTCTAAGAGAAGTCTTAGTTTATGAAAGGGTGCCTTGGGTGTAACGATTATATTTTGGACCGTCGATTCTTAGGCTATAAAAGGTTGCCTAGACCTAGTTTTCTACATAGTCAAGCATGGAAGAGAGTCTTGATTTAAACCCTATATTTTAGAAAATCAAGTCGATAAGGAGTTCTTTGAAGAGAGTGATGCCGCTTGAGGAAGATGATATTTTGTTAGAAGAGTTAGATATGGAGGAACTTACACCTTTTCTTGAGGATATTCAGTCATCTAATTGTCACCTTACTTGGAAGTTAGATTTCCCTCGTGTGTCTAGTTTTGTCTCTTTTAAAGAAAACCCATAAGTCTATTGCAGGAATCAAGGGTTGGATATATCTTCCCTCTATTTTGGAATATTTTAGGTCTTCCCGTGTGGATATGGATATTACATTTGAGGAAGAATGGCATCATTCCAAGTGATTCATTTTCCAAGTTGATGAAGATCTTTATTATTTCAATTCTGAAGTTTAACCTGTAAGAAGGAAGCAAGTTAAACATAATGGAACATGTGATTTTAAACCCCAAACGTTCAAGACTGATTTTTGAGAGCCAAAAGTTTGTAGTGTGGTGTGGGTATCCTTGTAATGTCTTGTAAGTGTCTGTTGTGTTCTGTTCTTGTTCCTTAAGGGTACACGTTCTCTAATTCTTGTTAATAAAATCTTTTTGAAAAAATTCTGTAAATAATACTTACTAATTTGGTGTTTTTCCCTATCACTTTCAATTTGCACTCAAGGCTTGTTTATATCTTTAACACTTGGTTTATGAGGTCCAAAGACTTAGAGTTAACATGTCTTAATCACTAGGGTCTTAGACTTGATAATTAAAACTTTTATAGTTAGAAAGATTTGTATGCTCTATTGCATGCTTAATCTCCTCCTTAAAGAATTTGACCATCACTCACTTGCACAATTGCATTCATGATTGAGATGAGTTGAGGTTTCACTTGAGGAACTAGGATTTGAGATTCAAGTTTAGACTTGATTTTATGATACTCGAGGATAGGATAAGATTAATGAAGGCTTAATGAAACCCGAGCGTCAGCATCTTAGCCAGTATGGGACTTGGATATCATACCAATCTCTTGATTAAAACCGAAGTGCCAGATTATGATATCATTAAATTAATTTGTTGATCAGTGTGTGCCATTCCTTGGTAAAAGCAGTGGAGCTAGCCAAAAGAAAAGAAATAAAAAAAGATGAAGATAATAAAAGATCAATACATTACAAAGCACGTCCATATGAGATTACACCAAAGGCGAGCTCTCCCAACATTTAAATGTCTAGTTGGACCAAAGTATTAGGCTTTATGAGTTGGGATAATACTTCAAAAAGGGCTCTGCATCGTAAATGATATTATTCTGGGTGTAAGTATATTAGATACTTGAAAAAGACGCACCTCGATGTACTCCCAGGAAAACAAGTACAGATAGCTCAACTTCTTTGATGGACACATTGATTAACAATAAAAATAAATTGCATTGAAATTAATAAGAAACTTGAGAGTTACCTTGTTCCAATGAATGAGAGAAAAGAAATGAAACCATTCTGTTTCCTCCATTATCTAGCCTTTCATACACACTTGAAGTTTGACGAACTAAAGAGGCAATGGATTGAAGTAAGACTAGTTTTAATCCCTAGTGTTGAGGATTGCGTCTTTAGGAGAATCTCTAGTATTGGAACATTAGGTGACATCTCTACTCTGTCAACACATTAATGTCATATTTCTTACTATTTATGTATACATTGACCAAGTGTTCTGATTTTCTTAAGCCATATCTTTTCACATACACATGTCAGGGAATTCACTGATTAATCTAATTCTCTAATTGATTCTTTATTTATGAGTTCGAGCTTTTTTATAATGCTATATACAACAACATTTACATGTGGACTTTTTCCTATTGATCCAGTAGACTATCCCTCTTTTGAAGTATTATTCCAACCCACAACTCCAATCTTTAGACCTCTTTGCTACTAGATCAGGTTGGGGTACAATGGACACAAAAGTGTGACTTCCGATGTTTCCATTGGCTTGTGTCACATGTCGACAAATCGAACCCTCTACCACTTCAACTGAGGTGAGCAAAGCGAAAGGTGCAGGTGTGCAAGCTAGGTCATTATCAACAAGAGTCATGCGTATGTTATGCAATATTCTACTTAGACAATCAAGATGACATTGAACCAAGTCTCGTGGTCTCAAAGAATTAAGTCAAGAAGACTTGAAGTGTCTCAATTCCAGTTCCTATAAGGTTCCTGTAATTAAATATATTAAGGTCCAACCAAGCTCAATCTTTGGATTTTAGTTAGACTAGTTCAATTATCAATTTCTATTCAAAAAATGCAAGTGTTATGCACAATGCAAGAAAAGTATTTTTATGATGTAATTTTCTGATTTTGGTCTTTTTATGAATTTTTAAAATGTTTTCTAAATTTTATGCAAATTTTGAAAAAGGTTTTTATAGAGGTTTTTGGGACTTTTAATTTTGTAAATTTTGAGGGATTTTCAAAACAAAAAGGTTTTAGGAAAAGAAATAGGTACAAATATTTATACGGGAGTAGTTATGTATAAGAATTGGGTTTTAGGAATTTACAAGTTTGTATATAAACATTTTGTAACAGGTCTTTATTTGCTTGAATTATATAAATAGTTCTCAAAATAATTTGAAAAGTTTTGCAAACATTTTGAAAACTTATTCTACAAATTAATTGGACAAATATTTTTTACAAACATTTACAAAATTTGAAAATCATTTTGCAAAGACTTTTCAAAAAGTACACATAGATTTTTCAAAATATTGTTACAACCATTTTTCAAACCATTTACAAATAGATTTTCAAAACATTTTATTTCAAACAAAGACAATATATTTTTACAAACAAAACAAATTACAAAGGTTGAAAATACTTCACAAAATATTTTCCAAATAATTTTCAAAGGATTTTTCAAATAGATTTTCAAACTATTGTATAAACATTTTGCAAAAACATTTTAACCATATTTATTAATCAGTATATATAAAGACTTTGATGACTTTTATACAAGTGTGTTCTTTTACAAATAATTAATTGTATTTTAGCTATACTTATTGAAAATATGAATGTACGAGTTATGGATAAAGCATACACAATGTATATACGATCCCCTATACTTAGCTTGAGCCATGTTCTTATAGATCGAAGAGAAAAGAAAAGACATAACTCGTACTAAGTATAGAAGAGACTATACGACAACGAGTAAAGAATCAATGAATGAGAAGTCAACCGTCTCCCTTATACTTAGGATGAAATAATCCTAAGTAGAGCAGGCTGTAGCTATATGCAGGGAGGGTTGAGGGTGGGAATAAATAGATTAACGACTCGTCATGTCTCTCTCTATACTTAAGGTAAAATATACCTAAGTATAGACCGGAATATCAACAAGAGAGGAGACATGTGAGGGATAAAAGGATAAAAAGAAAAGAGAAAATACATTGGGCAAATATATACATCACTCCCCCTATTCTTAGGGTAAGAGATCCTTAAGTCTAGGCAACAACATGAATAATGAAACAGGACGGACATGAACACATGATGGTTGCAATCCCCTATACTTAGGACAAAGTACGTCCTAAGTATAGACACAAAAATATACCGAATGATTTGGGGTGCAAATCAACATGCAGAAGAATTGTGATGAATCCACGATTCATCGCCTCTATTATTTCATTTTGGCTAAAATCCTCAGTAAAATACATGTAAATACTCGCTAATTCTCATTAGTTAACATTCTAATCACATTTGTTAATATTATGTATTAAACAATTATTTTATCTAAAATAAAATAATAAAGGGAAAAAGGAAAATAAAAGAAAAGAAGGATGTAGATATGAAATATGTACAAACTGATCCTAACCCTGAGACCTGGTCAATATTGACTTGGTTGACAAAATAAATTAGTAGGGGGAGATATGGATCCTAATTTATAAAAATGTCAGAAAATCAAGATAACAAAAATACATTTACACAATTTTCACCTTGTACATATGCTTGCCTATTTTATTTATCATTGATATCATCTCAAATAAAAATATCTTATTCACAAAAGTTGTCTATAATAATATATCTTAATTTATAAAAATATCTAAAAAATTATTTAATATATATATATATATATAATTAATTAAGATGAACCTAAAAAGCCTAAAAAGCCAACTTCCAAGGTTTATAACTATTTATAGAGAACTCCAAATTGACCAAACTCACTTTTAAACTCTATTTTTAACTAATAGTATTTACTAAAAATACCAAAAAGTATTAGAATAAAACGTGTTAGTTTTGGCATTTGGATCCCTTTGTATATATGTACTATATGTATATAAATTTGCTTCATTTTCTATTTATTTATTTATTCCTAATCTCATTTAACTTCATTCTTTTCTAAAATGTTTATAAAAATTAATAAAAAATGTAGAAATATAACTTAAAATTATCTATCAATAAATGCCAATAAATCCCAAAATTAAAAAGCTGCGAACCTAAGCTTCTGACCTCATAACTCGGCCATATGAACTCCGAATTGGATGTACTTACTTGTAAAGTTTGTTGTAGAAAATTATCTAACAAATTTCACTAAAATTAGAGTTAATATGTAAAAAGTAGGTTTTCGGACCCCATTGGTATAAATTGTACAATATATCTTAATCCTATTTTATTTATTTTTTCTTATTTCTTTTATTCTTATATTTTATTAATATTTTATTATTAATATAAAATAAAAATAAATAAATTTATTAAAATTTAAAATTATTTAAATAATTAAAATAATTAACTTAATATATATAATGTACTTATTATCTTTGTATGTATTTATTTAACTAATTAAATAATAGAAATTAATTATTTATGTAATTCATTAATTATTAATTAATTTTAAAATTATTTATTAAATCATTGATAATTTATTAATTTAATTTAAATAAAATTATTATTTTGTTTAATTATTTAATTATTAATAAATTTCTCTCTCTCCTAATTTCCCTTTTTCCTTTCTCTTCCCCATTTCCTTTCATCCCTGACTCTTTTTCTCTGTCGTTTCCCCTCTTCTCTTCTTCCTCCGTCCAATGACCTAATGACCTGGATGTTGGGCCGTTCGTCCAACCTTCTCGCCTCCCGTATTTTCCTCCGCCAGTGACGAGACCTCCGGTTGTGCTCTCCATGCAATCTCACTTATATAAGGATATGTACCCCTTGGAGCTTGAGTAGATCAGCCATTTTCTTCATTTTCTTCCAATGAGCTTCGTACTCCTTGTTCGTGATTGGAGCGAGTCAGGCCATTGTAGCGAGGAAGATAGGGAGGTCCGATGTGGTCCATCACTATAGTCAGGATTGGCTCCTCTACGTCGAGCCTATGGCCATCGTCGACCATTGAGGCGAGTACCCAGCGGAGCTTCGCCAAGCTTTGTGTCCATATGTGATTCTCTCTTCCCTTTCTAGTTAGACTCCTCTCCTCTATTTTCTCTTTACTTCTCTTCGCAATCTCCACTGTTATCCTTTCTATCCAATCCATCTCCTCTTCAGTTTAATACTATAATCTGATTCGATAACCTTGCTGAATCGCATGCATCTTTGCAACCACTTCATTTCCATTTTAACCCACATACCTTCCATCTCCGATCATATAGGGTTATCAGAGATTGGAGCTTCATCCTTCGCCCATCGAAGCTCCGTCATTCATCCCTTCTATTTGCTTGGATAGAGGCACCGACCTCAAGTTGATTCATCAATTCCAAGTTATAGCAGAGCATATGGAGGCGCTTGAGTGGAGCATCGCACGCCTGTAAATTGATTCGGGAATCCATCACCGACTGGAATGCTCGAGGTCCCGCCGCCATTCATCATATTTTGGAAAAAACTTCGCCATCTGCATCGTGTCAAACTACCTGATTGGAGCACATGCACGAGCAGTACCTGGAGATTCGAGAGCTCCAACATCGTGATCAAGCACACAGTTCTGAACGCCTTCGCTTAAAGATCATCATCTATCGTCGTCTGATCAAGTTGAATATCTGGAATCGTAGAAGACGATATATCAACAACTTCGATTTGAGAGCTCTACCGTCAACCTTCGATCAGACCTCGAGCACTATCTCGAAGCACGATAACCGTCACCAAGATCAGCCCTTCAATTTTCCTAGAGGACCAACTACAGATCGTCAACTATCTTATGAGATCCATTTTCTTGAACATCTCGAGAACCACCTACTGTAGATTTAACCATCTAGGGCCGAGCAGCACCTTCATCGGAGATCCAAAGACGAAGCTCCACCACCCTCGATTTGAATAAGAGGCACCTGGAGGCTTGAATTGAGCCTCCACTAGACGCATTGCAGTTAACGACTTCGAGGAGCACTGTCGACAATCATACATGCATGAGCAACACATGGAGATCGAGCAACACCTCAATAGCAATCTCTTCCCGAAGCATCGCTTACAGACCGTGAATCAAAGCACCGCTGCCATTCACGCATTTGGGAAAGAATAAATGCCCGATTCCAGATCAATCAGGAGCAATCGATTCAACTCCGATTGCATGGCCCTCATCACGCCATGCGTCAACATCAGTATAGAAGCGTCGCCCCAACGCTTGCCTTGCTACATTTTTTTGGGCAATTTTCATTGAATCCCCCGCTACTCTTGTAAATCTCAAAAAGGTCCAGTAGTTGAGAAACTACATGCACGTGCGTTTTGGGCTTTTTACAGTCCCACCCTCTGTGTTTCTGCATATTATTACATGCCCCTATATTCCTGTTAATTACAATTGAGCCCCTACTAATAAAACTATTAACTATATACATATCATAATCATATTAAATAAAATACTTAGTAAAAAATATAATAAAGTACCTAAAAATACTTTATTATAATAGTTTTGAAAAATAAAAATATTTTCTATTTTTTAAAATTTGGAAATACAAAAAATACATAAATTCATAAAAATACAAAAATAGAAAAATACTTTTAAAAATCTTAAAAAACTATATAAGACATATTTTGCTATATTTTACATATTAAACAAAAAAAAATAAAAATTAGATATTAAAATCAATAAAAAAATTCAAAAATACATAAAACTTCAAAAATACATAACTAATTCATGAAAAATCATAAAAACACGCAATATACCTTATTAGAAAGGTATTTTACCTATTTTTCGTAAAAATAAAAAAATTTCTCATTGTTTACTATTTTGAAAATAAAAAATAAATCCCTGATTTGAATAAAAAAATATTTTTCACTTTATAAAAATTTCAAACCCCATAAAATATTAAAAACCTTTAAAAAACTCACAAAAATAGGAAATAAAATTAAAAAGCATAAAAAGTACATAAGAAAAAAATATAAAAAATAAAATAAAATACATATATTTCTCTATTTATTGGTATATAAAACCATAAAAACAAAAATAAATTTATAAAATTAAATAAAAATTTAGAAAAATTCCCTAATTAAATAAAAATCAAGAAATCCATTTCCCTAAGTCCCCCTATTAGTTTACCTTAGTTTTCCATAGTTTTCCTCCCTGAGTTTGATACTCCCGTACTTATCGTTATACCTTTGAGTTTAGGGGTATAAATAATAGAAATAAATAATTTTTCTGGTAAAATTTACCTGGTCGATACAACGACCATTGTTTATTCTTTCTTCAGAACATTAGATCAAGTGTGATTTTTCATGTAGGAATGGAAACACACATATATACAACCAGTAAAATGCTGATCGGACGATATATGACAATCAAATACCATATTCTTATCGTTGTCTCCCTCGGAGAACAACGACGCGGTCATAAAAAGAACAATACCCAAAAATGCAATTATATGGGTCTCAGCTACCTGGAGAACAGATCTAAAACTAAGCCAGGATCCGGTAGCGGGAAGCAAGAAATCCGCTCATAAGAACAATGTAAGGGAACAAGTCGATAGCGTAAGACATGGAGGAGGAAGGAGCAGTGCAGATTCCTCCATGTCACTTATAGTCTCGATAAGATATGAAAAGTGAAGAAGTAGAGACTCTCTACACAGCTCGATATCTGACAAACATAAGGTCGAAAGATCAAGAACACACTGAATATCACAAGACACGTCTTAACCTTGTAAGGGTGTTCAAGGCGAGCAGACTCAAATGAGTCAGAGGTCACAAGCAAATTCAGAAGACTCGATCTTGTGATCCTGCCAATTGAATACATAACTAGAGATGAGATCGAGTACAAAAATAAGAAAACTTGGCTCTGTGCTCCACCAGGTCGGAGACACCAGAAGTGAAACTGAGTACCCACAAGATAATGTATCCTGCTACAGATAACCCTTTGATAGTGATACATGATAAGCAATGAATAATTAGATAGATTTAATCCTTGCGAGGGTATTCAAGGAGAGAGGACTCAAAGGAGTCAGATCCATCAGACGGATCAATAAAGGTGGTCTCAGCAGGAGAGAGATTGATTATCCAATAGAGAAAGAGACTGGAGATCTAGAACATGTAGCAGTCTATCGCAGATAACCCTCAGGGAGAGCTGATAACTAAACAAAGAATAATCAGAGGAATATGGTTCATCCTTGCGAGGATCATCAAGGAGAGTAGACTTAAAGGAGTCAGACAACTAGGATAATCGATCTCTTGATTCAACAGATTAGATACACAACCAGCCAGCGAGACTGAAAGCTCATACCAGACGACTCAGTTCCATTCTCCGACAGACCAGAATCACAAGTAGTAAGTAAAACCTATCGTAAAGAAAATGTTTCACCCACCCATAGACACTCCTCGAGGAGTAATGCAAGCTAAGTCAATGAAATTTAGGGTAATGTTGAGATCTAGTATCATGTCCTCAGGAAGTAGATCAATCAGCAGGAGGGCATAAGACTATGGGAGGGATAAAGATCATAAGCTCAGTCATAATGCGATCCCTCTAATCAACCAAATCATCTGAGATGGATCAAGACATCAGACGGAAATCCTCTAAGTGCCTAATGGGGACAGGAGAGGCATGAGATGGAGGATATATCAATCAATAGGATGAGTGAAACCTTGCTGGTTTCGAGCACCATCGCGTTGAGGTACTTAAAGAGATAGTACATCAAACATCTAAATCAAGACATGTGGAAACGAATAAAAGATCAGACATTCACAACTCAAGGAATCATCATTAAACCATCGTGAATAAATTGCATCCTCAATTCGGTTTGTGCGATTAGAAATCTTCGATAGAACATTACACATGTAATTGTGCAAAATCAGAATCCTCAATAATGTCTATGCACAAGTCAAACCCAAGATCCACCAAACAAAGCACACTCATCCCAACCATAATCACATCTTCCTGGCTTACTCAAATAATCAATGTAATCCTTAACCTCAATACATGCCTGATAACAGGCGGTTTTCCACGAGGGTCACCATGAAAGATATAAAAGTGTTGTCGCTGAGGCGACCATTCATAGAAGACCGGTGTTAATCAGCATTTAACCCACAATCAAAGAATAAAACAATGAAGCTCAAAAAAGAAATGTGAATTAATCTATATTTACTCTACCATAAAATGTACAGTGACAAGCATGTAGAGGTCGAACCACAGAGAGCAATACAAAATACCATATTCTACATGTATCTCAGAGTCATCCTTGTGTGAAGTGGGTTTTTGAATTTTAGATTTTTTTTATTTTATATATTATATTTTTTTATTGTTTTTAATAACATAATTAGGTAATATATATATATATATATATTAAATATATATTTATAGATATATGTATACCCATAGAGGGTTAGTATATAGCTTGTAATACATGCAATATATATAGGTATATATAAATATGATAAAATACATTTTTTTATATATTAGGGTTAATAAATAAATATATAAATATATGAAAGTAATTAGATATATATATATATATTCTCTTTTTTTAGGCAATACATACATATACATAAAGAGGTACTATACTATTTATAAAAATACTCAAAAAAATCAAAAATTCAGGGATAAAGTCTTTTTGGGGTTTTTATGATTTTTTACTGTTTTTGTGGTTTTTTTGGCATTGTTCCAAACATTTTATGTATTTTTAAATAGCAAAATAAGAGCGAACAGTGGAATAGGCTCTGGCTGTCAGAAAAATAAGCATTAAAAATAGCAAACAACCTCAAAAATTTTCCACACTATTTTTCTAATAAAGATAATAAAACCAAGCATAAATAGGGACTGAATTTATTTTTTTCTGATTTTTCTTTGATTTTATACATTTTTTTGAAATTTTTGGGTATTTTTGGGTTTTTAAGGTTTTCTTTTTGAGATTTTTAGGGATTTTTGGATTGATACTAACGTAGGTCAACATGCACCATAGGGAATTTTTTTGGAAGTTTTCGAGGCATTTTCATATTTTTTTGGGATTTTATAAGTTAGACAGTGAATAAAAGACATGTTTTTGATTTTTAATAATTGCAATAAAATGCAAAACTAAAAATAGGGCGTGCAAGAACAACCAATCAGGAGCTTAAGTCTATTTTTGTAAAATTTTTCGAATAAATATGGAGCACAAAATAAATAAACAAAGCATTCAAAACTAAATGGCCTGGCAGGGGTATTTTTGCAATTAAATTATCTCTCAGGGGCATTCATGCAAAAATCACAATAAAAAAACACGTAAACTTATATTTTCAGGACCATTTTATAATTACAAAAACACGGCAGGGTTTACATGCAATTTTCACGCGCCTCACGTGGTTGCTGCATGTGAGGCTCGGAAGGACTAAAATATAAATCTAAAAACATTGGGGGTCCTTCTGTAAAATATACACTTTATTTACAACGTGACTTTTTATTTTTGGTATTAAACTATAAATACAAAAAGGCGGGGGCTAGATGTGAAATTTACCCCCAAATAAGGCATGCGATCCGACGGTTGGACCGCGTCCACTTGCCACGCGTCGTGCTCCTGTCGGCTGATGACGATTCGCAGATGACGGCGGAGATTAGATCAGCCTCGCTGATCGAACGGTCGGTGCAGTGCTTCATCTGACGGCCCTAGTTCAATCTGGGCTGACTCCTTCGATCTGACGGTGCTGAAGCTGCCTGGAAGAACAAGGAAGAAGCTCGCCCCCGGCGAGCTTCGATCGGGCAGCTCAGGCTCCTCCGGGCACCTTCCTTGCCTCTGACGCGCTCCGCTCGTAGCTGATGACATCCCGCGTTGACTGATGGTGCTTTCATGGTTCCTGGGGGTCCGAGTCGATGGAGCGAGGTCGGAGTAGAAGGGGGCCCCCAGGAACCTCTTCCTGGTTCAATGCAAGCCCAGATGGGCTCTATTCCTCGATGTACCTGCATAGGAAGAACCACGGGCGAGAGAGCTATCTCCTCGACCCGGGGTTTTGAAGCTGCAACGAAAAATGAAGGTGGGCAGAGGGGCTCCGGCGAACGGCGGAGGTGGAGCCCCGATTCGCCAAGACCGAAGGTCCTGGGTTGATCTGAGGTGTGTGTTCGATGGAGAATGTGACGAGGAATGATATGGGATGCGAATGGCGGGCAGAAACAGTGGGGTTTATGGTTCCGCTCCGGCGAACTTCGAATTTTGATTTTTAAGCTAAGGTAATTAACTAAAACCTAATCTAATGACTGGAATGGAAAGCTAACATTAGAAACTAACTAAAAAGCAAAGAGAGAGACATCTATTATACCTGGGGTCCTCTAGGGAGCAGGGCGGACGCCGGAGCTCCGCCGCGACAAAACTATCCTCCCTCCGGCCGATTCGAGGCACCATCACACACCCCCTGTCACGAGGAATGTCCTAGGACTAGAATCAAGGCTTGAGATCGGATTAAAAGTGGCCAAATTCGAGGAAGGAGGCGGAGCTACTTATTTATAGACATTGGTGATTGGCCTTATTGACCGGCGATTATTGGCTGATCCAATGAATATCTAATTGATCTAAGATTTTGGCGGGCATCATGGAAGATTAGAGAGCAATTCTTGTGAAGGAAGCATCATCGATTGATGGATGGTGTACCCGGGAAAAATGCATGAAATCGAGGGAATGGACAGTCCAGAAGCGCAGGGCTTTGGATGGGACAGTTGACCAGAGGTCAACGAAGGCCGGCTTGCGATTGGTCCACGTCGGCCGCTAGCCGCCAAAATAGGAGACATGATTAGAGATTGATTTATTTGACACCTTAAACGATTTTATTAATTTTTTCTTATAAAATAAAAAATGTGTATTATTTCGTCTAGTATTTATTTATTATTTTTATTGAATTTTTCGAAGTGTTTTATTATGGTTTTAATTTAATAATGTGTATATGTATGTATTTACATGTATTTTTGGGTATTTTATTTTTAATTTGTTTATTTTCTTTTATTATTTTATTGACTTATTTTATAAATTTATAATTTATTTTTGTGAGTATAAAGGTATTTTTATTTAATTTTTAGGAGTTTATTTATATTTTTAAAGAAATAGGTATAGGTATATGTAGGTATCTTTATAGGTCTTTTACCTATGTATTTTGTATACTTAATTTATTATTTGTATTTTCTTGATTTTTATTTTGGGTTTGTATTTTTAATGAGTTATGTATAATGTATACATTATTATAAAAATATAAAAGAATAAAAGAACCAAGGAATAAAATCCTTTTTATTTATGTATAGATATATAGCATGGGTATTTTGTCTATGAATTTTTGTAGACTTATTTTATTTTACAAATTATTTTTGATTTTCCATTACTTTTAATGTGTGTATGCATTATGTACATCAGTTACAAAATTCTAAAAATATGAATTTATAAAAATAGTGAATATTTAATAAAAAGAATATTTTAATCAATCCTATATACAAGAAGGGCCAAAAACCTAACTTCTGCATATGGACTCAAAAAATTATGAAACCAATTTTAATAAATAGTTCTTGGAATTCTATATACCATTAAAGGTGAGTTTGGGTGATTTGGAGTTTTTATTTGCAAGATATGGGTCTGTGAAGTTGAGATTTTGGCTTTTTATTTTGTGTATAAATTGTGCAATGAGTATTATTTTTACACAAATTCAATTTTGTATTTTTATTTACATTATTATCTACAACTTTCATGTACAAAGTTTCTTTATTTGATGAATAAATAAGTATGTACAAAACATGTGTCAAAAATGCATAAATGCATGAATAAATAAATGATGTATTTATTGTACACTGGCCCTTATCTCCCCCTACTTTATTCCTTGTCGACCAATACCATGTTGGCCTTGGTCTCGGAGTTTGAGTCATAAAATATCTCCAATATTTTATTCCTTTTTCTTTTCTTTTCTTTATTCTATAATTTTGGCATTAAACACAATATTTAATGTATAATTAATACAATGAATCATGAATGCTATTTTGTAGAATTTGATGCTATTTAAATGCATTTGCTGGGGTTTTTGAGGCCAAAATGATAGAATAAAGGTGATGAAATGGAGATTCATCACCCCCCTATACTTGCCTTTTCTAGTCCCTAGCAAACACTTATGCAATAAGTACAGAAAGAATAAAGAAAAGAAAAAGGAGAATGAAAGAAAGATAGAGTGAATAGGGGTGCTTTCAGTGCAATGCATGTCTTTACAAAATCTGAATTTGGAGTTCCTGTCAGACCTTGGGTGTGAATGTGTGTGGAACCTAGTCGGGAACCAGCTCTAAAATACAACAGCCTTCGATAGTCACAGAACTCGGTTCAACCCACCTTAGTAGCCGGGTCAGAACTAGTCTACATCATACACAAACCCTTATAACTATGAAGCTGACTTGTACGGTGTAAGTGATAGTGGCTCTCCCCAACTGAAATGATAAAAGAACTGACTTCTCCAGAATGACAACCCAATGATTCCCCAATCCAACAACTCTTTCCTCGAGGAGCAGGGTATTCCCTTCTAAGTTCAAGTGGCAACCAGCCCAAGAGAAGGGGGTGAAGAGAAGAATGGACGGTAGCCAGTGTAGCTACCTATCCCGGGATGCAAGACCAGTGTAGTCGAGTCATCCAGCTACAGGCTCACATATTTGTCTTTGGAACTCAAGCTTGCTTATTGACTTTGTACATACTTTGCAGGCATTTTTATTTTTGTACAGGCCTGACCATTTTTTTTTCAACATACTATTCACAGCAGCATTTACATATGGAGTTTTTCCTCTTGAGCCAGTAGACTATCCCTCTTTTGAAGCTTTATTGCAACCCACAATCTCCTGTCTTTAGACCTCATGGCTATTAGACCAGGTTGGGGTGCACTTCCCTCCCTAGACGAGGACGAATGTCTCCACCCGTGTGCATCTCAGACTGGCAAATCGAACCCCCTCACCACTCCAACTGAGTTGAGCCAAGTGAAAGGTGCAGGTGTCCAAGTTAGGTCACGATCGGCAAGAGTCGTACGTGTGTCTCGAAAAGTTCTAGTTAGTCCACTGAGGTGACTTGAACCCAGCCCTGATTTCTCAAAGAATTAAGTCTGCATAGACGTGATGTACCTTAAACCTAGTTCCCATAAGGTTCAAGTGCAGTTAGGTGCGGTAAGGTCTAACCGAGCTCAAATTTGAGACTTTATTAGACTGATTCAATCATCAAGCTCACTCAAAAAGAATATGAATGGTATGCTTATGCTATGCACAATGAATGATGCAAATTTTCACAGAGTTTGAAAGAATCAAAGAATGTTTTTACACAAAGGATTTTTGCAAGTAAACTAAGAACTGGACACATACAAAAAGTATATACAATTATTTACACAGGCGTGCCGCTTTATTTACAAAATGTATGAATTTCTAAAAACTTTACAGGTTTGAATGAAGTAGTTTATTTAGAACTGCACAGAAAGAATTGTATGTGTCTTATTCATGATTTACACTTATTTGTAACGGTGTTCTTATTAGTTTTGGAAAATAATTTTGCAAACTATAGTATACAATAATTTTCGCAATCACTTTCATACATTTGAAAACTATTTTTGCAAAGATTTTTCACGCTATATATACAATTTTCACAATAGTTTTGGCAAGCATTTTTCGAAATATTTGCACATAGGTTTTTCAAATCCTTTCTTCCACACAAAGAAAAAGTTTTTCAATCAAAACATTTCAAACATTTGAAATCATTTCACATCAAATTCATCAAAACTGATCACACTATTTTTCAAATCATACTGTATAGGTATCTGATTTATTAATCAGTATGTATGAAAGAAGAAAAAAATTGTATTTGCTGTACAATATGGTTTGGTTCTTATAGGCTTTGTTCGGGCTTATTCATTATTTACAAGTGAGAGATTTTTGTGCGGACTCCTCAGACTTATTTGAGAATCGTTTTCACAAGGATTTTGAAAACTATAGTCCAAGATAATTTTGCAAACATGTTCACGCATTTGAAAATCCTTTTACAAAGGTTTACACAGCATAGATAGATTTTTCAAAACAATTTTGACAATCAAATTTTCACACTCATTTGCACACTGATTTTCACACATTTTGGTTTCACTCAAAGAAAATAAATTTTACACACAAAACTGATTTTTCAAAGGTTGAATACTTGTACACACTATTTTCAAACTATTTTCACAAGATTTTTCAAAGAAAACTTTTTGCAAAACCTTTTTCCTGACTTACTAATCAGTATAAGCACAAAGAGCCTGAGGAGCTCACAATCATCTTTTATTATTATATAGTTACTTATTATATTTTAATTTATATTGGGATTTTATATTTTATTTTTCAGTATGAGTTATGGCTTTTAGTATATACATGGTATATACGACCCCCCTATACTTAGCTTGAGCTATGTCCTCATAGATCGAAAGGAAAAGCAAAGACATAACTCGTACTGAGTATAGACAGATCGAAAAAATAAATATGAATGAAATGAATGGATGAGAAGTTGACCGCCCCCCCTATACTTAGGATCAACTAATCCTAAGTATAGCAGACTGTACAAAAAGCAGGGAGGGTCAAGGGTGGGAATATACTGATCGTACTCAGATTGTCTCCCCCTATACTTAGGGTAAGATACCCCTAAGTATAGACAAGAAGAGGAGACAATGGAGAGGATCGAACTGAAATGAAAAACTCTAGGTGCACATCCCCCCATACTTAGGACAAAGTACGTCCTAAGTATAGAAAACTGTCTACAAGGGCGGCACCTTTTTGATAGAAAAAGAAAATAGAAAAGGAAAAGAAGAAAAGAAGAAAAGAAGAAAATCAGATAAACAGAGGCTGGAGTACATCGTCTGAATCTTTCGATGTCGCAGGTGCTGTGAAGATGTCATCGTGGTGCACTAGCTGAATAGAGTCTACAACGGCCAAGAATGCATCTGGTTCGAGGTAAGGCTTCAGTAGTTGGCCGTTGACGACGAAGGGCTGTGCGTCAGGGGACAATTCTGATATAGCGATGCTTCCATTGTAACGCACTTCACATACTCGAAATGGCCCTGTCCACTTACTCTTTAATTTACCTGGGAATATCCGCAACTTTGCATCAAATAGCCACACTTTCTGTCCAACGTCGAAGGTCTTTCGTCTGATGTGCCGGTCATGCCAGCGTTTCACCTTCTCTTTGTACATCAAGGTGTTGTCGTATGCATAGTCTCAGAATTCCAAGAGCTTGTTTAGATCGTCTTTCCTCTTCTGACCACTTCTCCATGAGTCCAAATTACAACTGTTGATTGCCCAATGAGATTTGTGAATTAGTTCCACGGGCAGATGGCATGGTTTCCCATATACAAGAATATAGGGTGACATGCCCAAGGGAGACTTGTAGGCGGTTCGGTAAGCCCATAAAACTGAGTCCAAGAGTTGAGACCAGTCTTTTCTGTTTGTCCTGACAAATTTCTGCAGTATAGTCTTGATTTCTCTGTTAGATAGTTCTGCCATGCCATTGGTCTGCGGATGATAAGGAGACGCGACACGATGGTCGATGTCGTACTCCTTCGTTAACTTCTTGACCTCTTTGTTGATGAAGTGGCTACCCCCATCTGATATAAGAATCTTTGGTATCCCAAACTGCAAAATGATGTTCTTTTTCAGAAACTGGCAAACGGTTTTGCTGTCGGCGGCTCGGGCGGGAATAGCTTCAACCCAATGACTCACGTAATCTACGGTAAGAAGGATGTGCTCAAAACCTTGACTGCTAGGGAAAGGTCCCATGAAGTCAATGCCCCATGCATCGAAAACGTCTGCTATCTGAATGATTTTCAGGGGCATTGAATCTTTGGCAGTAAGTGTACCTTTCAGTCGCTGACAGTCAATACATCTTTTGACAAACTCTGCTGCATCCTTGAATAATGTGGGCCACCAGAAGCCACACTGTAGAACTTTTGCTGCCGTACGATCCCCAGAGTGATGTCCACCAGATTCGAGCGAATGACAATGCTCGAGGACACTAGATTGCTCCGTTTGAGGGATGCACCTGCGCCAAATACAATCTGCTCCTTCTCTGAATAGAAGAGGATCTTCCCATTGGTAGAAGCGGATGGTCGACATGAATTTGTTCTTTTGGTTCTTCGTCCAATTCGAAGGTATTACCCCAGAGGTGAGGTAATTGACAATATCAGCGTACCACGAAAGAGAATCCACTGCTAAGATGGCTTCGTCAGGGAAGGTTTCTGTGATAGGTGCATTGATCAGGGGAGACTCATGTTGTTCAATTCTGGAGAGGTGATCTGCTACCACATTCCGAACTCCAGGTTTGTCCTTGATTTCCAGATCGAATTCCTGGAGGAGAAGGATCCAACGAATCAGTCTTGGCTTGGCATCCTTCTTCTGCTGTAGGTACCGGATAGCAGAGTGGTCCGTGAAAATTGTGACTTTTGATCCCAACAAATAGGATCTGAATTTCTCTAAGGCGAAAACCACAGCCAGCAATTCTTTCTCTGTCACTGTATAATTTCTTTGTGCTTCATCTAATGTTCTGCTGGCATAGTGAATGGCATAGGGCGCTCTGTCTTTCCTCTGCCCAAGAACAGCTCCGACTGCAAAATCTGACGCATCGGTCATTATCTCAAAGGGAAGAGTCCAGTCGGGAGGCTGTAAGATTGGAGCCTGAGTGATGAGCTCCTTCAATTGATTGAAGGCAAGGAGAACTGGCTGATCAACAATGAACTCAGTTTCCTTGCACAAAAGTTCTGTCAGAGGTCGGGCAATGCGGCTGAAATCCTTGATAAATCGTCTGTAAAATCCCACATGCCCCAGGAATGACCTCACTTTTTTCATTGGCTGAGGTGGTTGAAGATTTGAAATGACATCCACCTTCGCCGGATCGACTTCCATGCCACGTTTGGAAACGACGTGGCCCAACACAATACCTTCAGTGACCATAAAATGGCTCTTTTCCCATGAGAGCACTAAATTGACTTCCCGGCACTTCTGAAGCACTCTGTCTAGGTGCACGAGACAAGAATCGAAACTATCACCATAGACAGAGAAATCATCCATGAACACCTCAAGAAAACTGCCTACCATCTCGGCGAAGACTGCTAACTTGCATCTTTGGAAGGTTGCAGGTGCATTGCAAAAACCAAAGGGCATCCTCTTGAAGGCGTAGGTGCCGAACGAGCAAGTGAAGGTAGTCTTCTCTTGGTCTTCAGGGGCGATCACCACTTGGTTGTACCCGGAGTACCCATCCAGAAAGCATAAGAACTCCTTGCCTGCTAATCTTTCCAGAACGTGATCTATGAATGGCAAGGGAAAGTGGTCCTTCTTGGTTGCTGCATTAAGACGGCGGTAGTCAACACACACCCGCCAGGAGGTTGGTACCCGAGTAGAAATTTCCTCTCCTTTGTCATTTGTGACCACGGTAAGCCCTGATTTCTTGGGAACTACATGCAGTGGGCTTACCCATTTCGAATCGGAGATGGGATAAATGAAGCCTGCATCACACCATTTCGTGATCTCCTTCATGACGACGTCCCGAAGGTTAGGGTTCAGCCTTCTCTGAAATTCGCGGGACGACTTGGCATCTTCTTCCAAATAGATATGGTGTGAACACAAGGCTGGATTTATCCCTCGGAGATCTGATACGCTCCAACCAAGTGCCTTGCGGTTCTTCTCTAGAACCTCGAGAAGTCGAGATTCTTGATCCGGATTCAGCCTGCTGCTGATGATGACCGGATACATGTGTTCTTCACCCGTAAGGAAAGCATACTTCAGTCCTGCAGGAAGTGGCTTGAGTTATGGCTTTGATCTGTCCACTTTATCTGTCACTTCAGATACCATGCTGGTGGTGGGATGTACTTTGAGGCTACTACCATCCTCATCATCCTCTTGAGATCACGGTGATGCACCGAACGGTTCTTCGCCAAGCTGATCATGTTCGGTTTGGAGTGAATGCTCAAGAAGATGCGCCTGCATCTGAGAATCTGTCTCCCAAGAATCATCGGAGCATATGCTGACTGCGCTTTCCAAGTCCTCCTCAAGAGTGAGGATTTCTCGGGTCCATGGATCGTCCAATGATAACTCTGAATCTCTGATCTCCGCGATGAAATCACAGTCTGCTTCTGATGTTGCCTGGCTCTCATCAGTTGCGGCATTCGGCTCTTTGTTCATATTGATCGTGATTTGCTGGGTGTTCGAGCTGAAAGTGATCTTCCCAGACCCGTAATCAACCACGGCACCTGAAGTGCGGAGGAATGGTCTGCCAAGGATGATAGGGGTCTGGAGCAGGGGTGCAGGCGAGTCCATATCAAGGACTACAAAGTCAGCTGGGAATTTCATTTCCTGCACCTTAACTACTACGTCTTCCAACAGACCTCGGGGCCGCTTGACGGATCGGTCAGCGAACTGAAGGATCATGCGTGTCTGCTTGAGCGGTCCCAGTCCGAATTCTTGCATTATGGATGAGGGCAGGAGGTTGATGAAAGATCTGCTATCCAAGAGAGTGTGCTCGAAGACCTGGTCAAAGATCTCACAACTGATTAGAGGTGCTCCTATATCCTGTTTCTTCTGGGGGAGATTGCTGATAGCTGCTACCGTGGCCAAGGTGAGGACATGCCTCTCGACTTCTTGGCGTCTGTTGTCTTGCGCTGAGTG
Source organism: Ottelia alismoides (assembly GCA_037367405.1). Classification (NCBI taxonomy): domain Eukaryota; kingdom Viridiplantae; phylum Streptophyta; class Magnoliopsida; order Alismatales; family Hydrocharitaceae; genus Ottelia; species Ottelia alismoides. Next base: position 150,173 of record JAZKJV010007250.1, on the reverse strand, counting down.
ACGCCTGTTAGTACATGCCTCCTTCAATCCTTTCTTCACGGCTGGCATGTATTCCACGGCCTTCAACAGGGGAATCTCAACAGTCAATTTATCCAAAATATCCACAACACCTAGATCAGACAATGCCTTTTTTTTCGTTTTGCAATTTTTTTGGATTTTTGTATTGCATGAGGAAAAGGAATATGTACACTACTAGCAGGAAAATCAGAGTTCTTATTTACATCAAAATCATCTCCCACAGAATGTTGTACATCCGAACTACAAAAAGGAGTACAAGCTGGATCTGAACATGCTGGTGCTGCAGGGCGATCAAAAAGGGTAGCGTCTGCTCCATCGACTGGCGAGGGATCGGCTGCTGCTGGCGGCTCTTCCAAGGCGGGCGCGGCTTCGCTTCTGCTACAAGCTTCTTTTTGTTGTTTTTGTTTTTGCTGATTTTTTTTTATTTTTGGCTGAGGTTGCTACTGACACGGCACGACGGCTGGACTGGCTTCTCCTTCTTCTTCCTCCTCACCCGCCCCTAGAGCTGGCACGACTAATGCGGAAGATGACGATCCACCTATTTCTTTATTCACCCCACATTTGCTAGCAGGCGGAGGCAAGGCCCTACCGCTCCTGAGAGTAACAGCAATAGAATAAACAATAATATCATTACCAGACTCGGACATGACATCACAATCTACCTGCTCTTTCTTCTTGAAATTATTGGGGTTGGCTTCGACCTGCGCCGGAAAGGTAGTTCTGGTGGCGGTCAGGTCGTCAAGCCACTTTGTCATATCCGCTAGCCCTTTGACAAGCTGGGCCAGACAATCCATGGTGGGATTCACAGGAGGTGCTTCTGATGATTCAGCGTGCAGACCATGCTGCTGATGGTTGGATGGGTGTGGAGGTTGTGGCTGGTGATGCTGCGGAGGTGCAGGAAGTTGAAGCTGTTGGTATGACGGAAGAGGATACTGTTGATATTGTGGAGAGGGGGCAGCCGCGTACTGGTGGTACGGCTGTGGGTGGCAGTATTGCGGCTGCTGCTGGTAAGGAAAATTCTGCCTCCATTGATGTGAAAACTGGGGAGGCTGTTGGTACTGTTGGTGAGGCTGAGAGGATTGACCAAAACGACCACCCTGAGGTTGGTGGTACTGCCGGTTGGCGAATTGCTGACCTTGGGGTTGTCCGTGAGGATGGGTCGGTTGTGCATCATTATTCCATACCCCATTGACTTCTTGGATCAGGGGTGGTGGTGGGAAGACTGGATCAGGTATAGGAAGGAACTCTGGTTGGTACACGACCATCTGCTGCTACGGCGGGCCCTGGTCGGGCGCCTGCACATAGTACACGTGCTGGACTACCGGTGGCTACTGGCTCGGCTGAGGCTGATGCTGCGGTTGGTGCTCGTCCTTCTTCTCAGCGGGAGCGTCTGATATAGTAGCCGACTGGACAGAGTTGATCGTGCCGACCAATAGTTCAAGGTACTTGTTGATCTGATCTAGCTTGTCCAGGTTCTGGGTCCTCTTCTCGATCACAGCAAGTTTCTCAAGGTCCTGTGATCGCTTCTCAATGATGTCTACCTTAGAGAGATGGCCCCCGATGATGCTGAGGTTGGAGCTCTCATCTATCTCTGCTTCCTTGGATGCAGCCATGTGCACTTGCTTCTGGAGGATCTGGGGCTGCTTCTGATAAGTCTTGGACGAAGAGAGGGCGGCCTCTCCTTCAGCCATTTCTTCGAAAATCTGCCAAACTACATCTTCATCCTTATTGAAATGGGAACCCCCACATGCTGCATCCACAAGCCGCTGGCTTTCAATATTCAGTCCTTCAAAGAAATGCTGGACCAAGCTGGTCTTCGGGATATCATGATGGGGACACTTCTCCTGCAGGTCAGTAAATCTCTCCCAAGCTTCATGTATAGACTCGTGGGGCCCTTGGGTGAAATTACTGATACGGGCTCGCATCTGGTTGAGCTGACCGAGATGGTAATACTTGTGCAGGAAGGCGGACTTCAACTCCTCCCAGGTCGTCACGACCTTTCCCAAATGATTGACCCAATAGAGGGCCTTAACCTGTAGGCTGAAGGGGAAAGCCATCATCTTTACAATGTCCAGAGGGACATTGGGATAGTGTGTGGTACGGCAAATGCGGGAGAATTGCTGCAGGTGAATGTACGGCTCCTCGCTTGTGTTTCCATGAAAGGCAGGGAGAAGGGCTATGAACTGGGGCTTCAGCTCAAAGTGAGCGTGTACCGGTGGAATGAGAATCCACTCGGTCATCTGGCTGTCTCCCGGATTATATGTTTCTTTGAGTGTCGGCTTGGGTGGTGGTAATTCAAGGTCATCATCAGGAGGATCACCACCTCCACCTCAACCTCCTCCTCCCCTGCCTCCTCTGCCTCTGCCTCCTCCTCCATCGTCATGGTTCATCATGTCATTCAACATATCCTGGAATGCGGTCTGTGTCAGGGCCTGCTCGGTCAGTTGCTGCTGTATGGCCTGGATAGATGCCAGCAACTGTGCATTGACCTGGTTCTGGTCTGGCACCTGTCCCTCTGGTGGTGGCTGCTGACCCTTGCCCTTTCCTCCTGGAGCCACTTCAGGGTCTGAGTCAGACGAGATGAACTCCGGAGTAGTCTCCAGGGCTCGCACTGGCTTCTATCTGCATAATGAGATAGTCCGAATCAGATCACTTGTAATTACTTTCAGCTGCCGTGATTAAGCTGGAATTCAGGTCAACCCCAGCATGTTGTGAATGGAAAAGGATGTAGATTGTAATCGACTTCCATTCACAACGGCGGAAATGGGACAAAAGTGATCCCAGTTTATTGGGTGGCCAAGAGAAAGGTAGAAAACGAAGAGTCTGGAGATCGATCCGCAAAGTCCGGATCGGGTTCTCGGGAATCGCCTCGAATTTATTGGCGGAGTTGAGTTCATGGAATCGATGCGGGTGTCGGCATGGTCCCGACGGAAACCATCCATGGATCAACTTCGCAAAGCACAAAAGAGGATCGGATGTTGGATGAAAGATACGGTGGTCAACGAGGAATAAAAGGAGTGTAAAACAGTAGAGAGGCTCGGTTGAGCGGGGTGGTCAAAGGGAGAAACAACAAAATGTGCGCAAATGCGCGGGACTTGATCTTTGAACCTTAATCTAGATCCATACAAACACAATACAAAATTAGGTTCACCAACTCACGCCATGTGAAGCCGTGAAAGTTCGGCTATTTATTATCTTTTCATTTTTAGAGTTGTGAGTTTTTTCAGGCATATCTTATAACAAGTCCTTAGTACGCTACCCTATAGGAGAGAGAGTACTGCCGGAAGAGTATCCCGTACTTGTCCTCCTCCTGTGTAACATGTAGTCTATACTTTTTGGAGTCCTTGTAACCCTTCCTGGATCCCTACTCAGCCAAAGAAAAGAGAGAGGAAGCCGATAGGCGAAACCAATACTTCGGTTCTCGCTCGCAACGGAATCACCCGTGAGCATGCAAGAACCTACTCGGACGCAGGACGATGAGACAGACACCCCCGTGAAGGCGTGGCCTATGCTCAATACTTCGGACAGGGTCGATGCTCTCACAACAGAGAGTCACCATTGGTGATCAAGTCCTACTCGCCTACGTACGATAGAAGCGCCATTACTTCGGTAATCCAGGCGATACACAAGGCAGTTGCAGACTGGGTTTTAAGCTTTAATCCTTAGGGGTCGCACTCGCTCAAGGGAGTAGGGTTTTGGTCCCCCTCCAAGGTACCTGAAAACAATGAGGGCTTTATGAACCCGGTATAATGATAGTCCATTACAGATTTTAATTAAGGTCAAAGTTTATTTAGCAGTCCCCTTGTTTTATTTTTTTGGTTTTCACTTTTTTTGAGTCTGTTTCATACCAGTGCCTAATGTTTTTGTAGATTTTCATTTAAGTCCTAGGTGCTCAAAATCAGAGGGAGATAGCGGAAAAACCGTGCAAGTGGTTCCATGATGGAAATCTCACCATTGAACCGAATGATGCGTGCTGAGTTAGAAGACTTACAGTGCATCCCAGCTCTCTCCATGTGGTATGCAAAACAGAATTTTTAAACCTATCTAAATGTCGGTATGCAAGGCACAAAATCGTCCTAAACATAAGCTGCTATTAACGTGAAGAACCATAAGTCGCTCATTTATCTCTAGCCCGAAGGGTCCGGTCTTGGCTCACCCCTCCTCTGTACTCAACACACTTGAGCTTAGGAGAAAGCGCTTTACAGGGCTCACTGCGGCATAAGGGCTAAGAGATAAATGAACGGCTAGTTTAAGTTTGACTAGATCTAAGCGAAGTAGACTATAGGAACATGCATTCTTATTAATGTTTGGACCTAGCTACCGAGTCAAGCAACCTATATCTAGGGGCTCCAAGCACACAAAACAAAGTAAAAGAAAGGCGGAAAGCTCAAAACATCGGAAAACAAAGAAAATAAAGAGATGAAACTCGAGAAGCCGCGATGAGGCCCCCAGGTGAACAATCACCCGGGCACTGGACCTCATTGTGAAGAGTAGAGTCCTGTTTAATTACATGCCAAAATTTTCTCTCTCTCACCATAAATTACAAAATAAATAATCCTAAATATCTACACCTATCTAATCCTCCTCTCTTTGCTTCCTTGGTGCTCTCTCCAGATGGTCATGAGAAGAAGACCATCCTCCTCCAAGCTTGGCTGCATTGGCCTCCGAAGAAGCCATCTTCGCGTGGCGGGCCCTCGCATCAAAGTCACAAAAAGAATGCATTAGTAGAGCTCAATCAATCAAATGGAGCAGATGAAATGATCACAATAAATAAATAAATTAAGCATGGTGATTAATAGCAATAAAAATAGCTGCTCACAAAAATGAATGATAAATCAAGAATTTTTTATACAAGAATGACAAAATAAATTAGGCTATGCTCATTGCTCCCCGGCAACGGCGCCATCTGATAGCAGGCGGTTTTCCACGAGGGTCACCATGAAAGATATAAAAGTGTTGTCGCTGAGGCGACCATTCATACAAGACCGGTGTTAATCAGCAATTAACCCACAACCAAAGAATAAACAATGAAGCTCAAAAAGAAATGTGAATTAATCTTTATTTACTCTAACATAAAATGTACAGTGACAAGCATGTAGAGGTCGAACCACAGAGAGCAATACAAAATACCATAGCCTACATGTATCTCAGAGTCATCCTTGTGTGAAGTGGGTTTTTGAATTTTAGAATTTTTTTTATTTTATTTTATATATTATATTTTTTTGTTGTTTTTAATAACATAATTAGGTAATATATATATAGATATTAAATATATATTTATAGATATATGTATACCCATAGAGGGTTAGTATATAACTTGTAATACATGCAATATATATAGGTATATATAAATATGATAAAATACATTTTTTTATATATTAGGGTTAATAAATAAATATATAAATATATGAAAGTAATTAGATATATATATTTTTTTTCTCTTTTTTTTAGGCAATACATACATATACATAAAGAGGTACTATACTATTTATAAAAATACTCAAAAAATTCAAAAATTCAGGGATAAAGTCTTTTTAGGGTTTTTATGATTTTTTACTATTTTTGTGGTTTTTTTGGCATTTTTCCAAACATTTTTAGTATTTTTAAATAGCAAAATAAGAGCGAACAATGGAATAGGGTCTGGCTATCAGAAAAATAGGCATTAAAAATAGCAAACAGCCTCAAAAATTTTCCACGCTATTTTTCTAATAAAGATAATAAAACCAAGCATAAATAGGGACTGAGCTTATATTTTTCTGATTTTTCTTTGATTTTATACATTTTTTTGAAGTTTTTTGGTATTTTTGGGTTTTACAGGGTTTTTTTTTGAGATTTTTAAGGATTTTTGGATTGATACTAAAGTAGGTCAACATGCACCATAGGGAATGTTTTTGGAATTTTTCGAGGCATTTTCATATTTTTTGGGATTTTATAAGTTAGACAGTGAATAAAAGACATGTTTTTTATTTTTAATAAATGCAAAAATGCAATAAAATGCAAAACTAAAAATAGGGCGTGCAAGAACAACCAATCAGGAGCTTAAGTCTATTTTTGTAAAAATTTTCGAATAAATATGGAGCACAAAATAAATAGACAAAGCATTCAAAACTAAATGGCCTGACAGGGGTATTTTTGCAATTAAAATATCTCTCAGGGGCATTCATGCAAAAATCACAATAAAAATACACGTAAACTTATATTTTCAGGACCATTTTATAATTACAAAAACACGGCAGGGTTTACTAGCAGTTTTCACGCGCCTCACGTGGTTGCTGCACGTGAGGCTCGAAAGGACTAAAATGTAAATCTAAAAACATTGGGGGTCCTTCTATAAAATATACACTTTATTTACAACGTGACTTTTTATTTTTGGTATTAAACTATAAATACAAAAAGGCGGGGGCTAGATGTGAAATTTACCCCCAAATAAGGCGTGCGATCCGACGGTTGGACCGCGTCCACTTGCCACGCGTCGTGCTCCTGTCGGCCGATGATGATTCGCAGATGACGGCGTAGATTAGAGCAACCTCGCTGATCAAACGGTCGGTGCAGTGCTTCATCTGACAGCCCTGTTCAATCTGGGCCGACTCCTTCGATCTGATGGTACTGAAGCTGCCTGGAAGAACAAGGAAGAAGCTCGCCCCCGGCGAGCTTCGATCGGGCAGCTCAGGCTCCTACGGGCACCTTCCTCGCCTCTGACGCGCTCCGCTCGTAGCTGATGACATCCCGCGTTGACTGATGGTGCTTTCATGGCTCCTGGGGGTCCGAGTCGAAGGAGCGAGGTCGGAGAAGAAGGGGGCCCCCAGGAACCTCTTCCTGGTTCAATGCAAGCCCAGATGGGCTCTATTCCTCGATGTACCTGCATAGGAAGAACCACGGGCGAGATAGCTATCTCCTCGACCCGGGGTTTTGAAGCTGCAACGCAAAATGAAGGTGGGCGGAGGGGCTCCGGCGAACGACGGAGGTGGAGCCCCGATTCGCCAAGACCGAAGGTCCTGGGTTGATCTGAAGTGTGCGTTCGATGGAGAATACGACAAGGAACGAGATGAGATGCGAATGGCGGGCGGAAACAGTGGGGTTTATGGTGAAGAAGTCGCCGGAGCGGAGCTCCGGCGAACTTCGAATTTTGATTTTTAAGCAAAGGTAATTAACTAAAACCTAATCTAATGACTTGAATGGAAAGCTAACATTAGAAACTATCTAAAAAGCAAAGAAAGAGACAACTCTTATACCTGCGGGCCTCCAGGGAGCAGGGCGGACGCCGGAGCTCCGGCGCGACAAAACTATCCTCCCTCCGGCCGATTCGAGGCACCAGCACACACCCCCTGTCACGAGGAATGTCCTAGGACTAGAATCAAGGCTTGAGATCGGATTAAAAGTGGCCAAATTCAAGGAAGGAGGCGGAGCTACTTATTTATAGACATTGGCGAGTGGCCTTATTGACCGGCGATTATTGGCTGATCCAATGAATATCTAATTGATCTAAGATTTTGGCGGGCATCATGGAAGATTAGAGAGCAATTCTTGTGAAGGAAGCATCTTTGATTGATGGTTGGTGTGCCCAGGAAAAATGCATGAAATCGGGGGAATGGACAGTCCAGAGGCGCAGGGCCTTGGATGGGACAGTTGACCAGAGGTCAACGAAGGCCGGCTTGCGATTGGTCCACGTCGGCCGCTAGCCGCCAAAATAGGAGACCTGATTAGAGATTGATTTATTTGACACCTTAAACGATTTTATTAATTTTTTCTTATAAAATAAAAAATGTGTATTATCTCGTCTAGTATTTATTTATGATTTTTACTGAATTTTTCGAAGTATTTTATTATGGTTTTAATTTAATAATGTGTATATGTGTGTATTTACATGTATTTTTGGGTATTTTATTTTTAATTTGTTTATTTTCTTTTATTATTTTAATGACTTATTTTATAAATTTATAATTTATTTTTGTGAGTATAAAGGTATTTTTATTTAATTTTTAGGAGTTTATTTATATTTTTAAAGAAATAGGTATATGTATATGTAGGTTTCTTTATAGGTCTTTTACCTATGTATTTTGTATACTTAATTTATTATTTGTATTTTCTTGATTTTTATTTTGGGTTTGTATTTTTAATGAGTTATGTATAATGTATACATTATTATAAAAATATAAAAGAATAAAAGAACCAAGGAATAAAATCCTTTTTATTTATGTATAGATATATAGCATATGTATTTTGTCTATGAATTTTTGTAGACTTATTTTATTTTGCAAATTATTTTTGGTTTTTCATTACTTTTAATGTGTGTATGCATTATGTACATCAGTTACAAAATTCTAAAAATATGAATTTATAAAAATAGTGAATATTGAATAAAAAGAATAATTTAATCTATCCTATATACAAGAAGGGCCAAAAACCTAACTTCTGCATATGGACTCCAAAAATTATGAAACCAATTTTATTAAATAGTTCTTGGAATGCTATATACAATTAAAGGTGAGTTTGGGTGATTTGGATTTTTATTTGCAAGATATGGGTCTGTGAAGTTGAGATTTTGGCTTTTTATTTTGTGTATAAAATGTACACTGAGTATTATTTTTACACAAATTCAATTTTGTATTTTTATTTACATTATTATCTACAACTTTAATGTACAAAGTTTCTTTATTTTATGAATAAATAAGTATGTACAAAACATGTGTCAAAAATGCATAAATGCATGAATAAATAAATGAGGTTTTTATTGTACACTGGCCCTTATCTCCCCCTACTTTATTCCTTGTCGACCAATACCATGCTGGCCTTGGTCTCGGGGTTTGGGTCATAAAATATCTCCAATATTTTATTCATTTTTCTTTTCTTTTCTTTATTCTATAATTTTGGCACTAAACACAGTATTTAATGTATAATTAATACAATGAATCATGAATGCTATTTTGTAGAATTTGATGCTATTTACATGCATTTGCTGGGGTTTTTGAGGCCAAAATGATAGAATAAAGGTGATGAAATGGAGATTCATCAATGCCTCACAACACAATACTCCCACGTAAAAAGAAAGGATGGCACGGAAGGGAACGAGGAGGGCAAGAGAGTCCGAGAGGAACAAAGACAAAATTGTGGTCTAATAAGAGAGTCTACTTAAACCAGACTAGAGATCTAGTGATATGGGTAAGAAGGAAGCCACAAGATCTGGCTGCTAGAATGAAGGTCAAGACACGATATCATGACACCGATAAAAAGAAAAAGGACTCAATAAATGAAGAAAATAAAAGAAGAAAATAAGAAAAGACTCATACACTGATAGCTCAAAGGGAAGATGAACACAAATGGACCAAAGTCGCAAGCAATGTACAAAGCAAACCCCATTTTCACCTACTCAACACAGTGAAGACCGAAGATAATAGTCATTTTATCTTTTAAATTTTAGAGTTAGGTGATTTTCAAATAGTTATACAAGCCCACAGGTGTAGTCTCCTATAGTGATCATTCCCAAGTCGACAAACCACACCTTTTTGAACACGAATCACTTCATCTATGGTCAGAGGCAATTGTTTGCAGTAAGTAACTTGGCCCAAGAGCTGACCCATGCTCTTAGGGCACAAGTCCAGGGTTGGGGGCTCTAGTCCTTAAGTGTATGTGCCTCACTCAGTTAGAAAACAACCTGCATCCAATGTGGGAGTTGCTCTTCCCAAAACATGAATCCATTACGTTTATTTTAAAAGTCAAGTAGAGTTAGCAGTCCCAATTTATTTTAGGTTATCAGTTTTTTGGTATTTTTCAATGCAATTGCCTAATTAGTTTCCAATTCCATTAACATCCAAGGTGGTCAAAATTAGAGGGAGAAGGTCAGAAAAGTAATGCAGTCGAAAATTGATGATGCATGCATAGTTAGAAGACTTACAGTGCTTTCCATCTCTATCCATGTAGGATGTATAATAGAATTGAAAACTACTCTATATAAAATGCAATCTGATGAAATCGCCCTAGAATAGTAATTTCTATTAATGTGAAGCACCATATGCTAACTATCTAGACGTGAAACCCAAGGTCCAGTCTTGGAGACTCCTCAGTGCCCATTACAGTGGGTCCCGTACGCGGTCTCAAGTCTAAAATAATCAAAAATTAGATTTGAATAAGTCCAAGCATGAATCTATAGGTACATGCAATGTTATTAAGGCTTTGGACCTAATCTATCAAGCAAGCAAGTCCTAATGCCATGGCTCAATCGTACAAAATAAATAAAAAGAAAGGCAAAAAACTCAAAACTCATGAAATGAAATAAAAGAAATACGTTGAAAACATGAAAAATCTGATGAGGCCCCCAAGTGAATCACTCGAGCAATTGACCTCGTGAATTATCGAAGTATCTTGATGAGTCTAATTATTAAAAATGAAGGTCTCTCTCTCTCACTTAAATTACAAATCAGATAAAATAAAAATACAAAATGCTACTGTCTTAAAAAATCCCCAAGTTTTTACTTGATGCTCTCTCTCCTATCACCTTTGTGCAGAAACCCTGACTCTGCTTCACGTGGGTGCATAGGCCTCCAAGGAGTGACTCCCTCGATCCATGATCCCTCACAACAAATTCAAACAAGGAAGAGGGTTAGACAATTCACAAATAATATTGAATAAATGAAAAAAAAGAATAAAGATAAACAAATAGATAAGAGAGAAGAAGCAAAGAAATATAATCTATGTGGTGTTGCTCCCTAGCAACAGTGCCATTTGTTGAGGCATTTTTGCGAAGGTCGACAAATCAAACACAATTAGCATCGTTGTAGTGACCACTTACGAAACCCAATTCAAACAACAATTAACCTACAATATATATAACATGGAAAAGTAAAATAAATGTGGAATTAAAATTTATTGTAACTCTACAAAATGTTTGTATAGGTGCAAGTATGTTTAGAGTGTCGAATACAAGGAGCAAACATGATAGACTAAGCAAGTGAATGCAAAAATGTATTCTTTTTGTAGTCTATTTATTTGTGTTTCCGTGTGGGATTTTTTAATTATATATTATTTTATTTTTTATCTTTTTTAAAATGTTTTCAATTTTTTTATTTCTTTTTATAATTTTCTGATTTTTAATTTTCTTTATTTCTTAATATATATAAGAATATATATAATTATATATATCATATAGAGTAATATAATTAGAGTACAACTCAAATAAACAAAAATTACAGACTAAAATGTTTTTGTATTTTATATATTCTTCTAATATTATTGTGATTTTTAGATAATTTTTGTTAATTTATAGATTTTTAAGTAAAAAATATCCCAAAATAGGGATTAAATAAATAGGTTGAATTTATTTGATATTTAGAAATAACAAAAAGCCTCAAAATGTCTCAAAATCAATTATAATATATAGTTTATAATGCATATAAAATTATAGAATAGAAATTAATATTTATGGAATTTTCGGTGATTTTTTAAATTTTTAAGGATTTTGAAGATTTTTAATTTTTAATCATTTTCTTTTCTAAATTTAAGGATTTTTGGTCTAGAGGTACAAAATGTAATAAATAAAGACTATTTTTTGGAATTTTTAAATACAATTATATATTTTTTGGAATTTTTAAGTCAAATAAGGGCAAAATGTGCTCTTTTTTATTTTTAGAAAATAGGAAAAATGACAAAATACAAATCTAAAAATATGGCATGAAAGAGTATACAAACAAGCACTTAATCTTATTTTTTTCATAATTTATGCAGCATAGAAGATATTTTTAATAAATAGAAAATAATCACAAACATTATTGAAGTAGAAAGGGTATATTTGCAATTAAAATAAGGACATGGGGCTACAATGCAAATATCCCTAAAATTTACAACTATTATTTACATTTTATAAATTAAACAATAATATAGAAATCATTAGGGTTTACATGCACAATGCCTAACTCACAAGGGACGGCACATGAGCTGAGTTGGATTGGACTCAAATGTAATATAAGAAATATCTGGGGATCTCATTATATTTTTTACACATTTATTGCCATTACATATTATATTTACAGGACTAAGTCAAAATAAACTAAAAAGGTAGGGGAAGATATGCAATTTACATTTTAAGGATGATATCATGCGGTCCAAAGGTGCTCCACTCATACATGTGGTAGGCACTCCTTGCACGATGATGCTTCGCCGATTAGTGGTCATGATCAGATCTTGGATGTCATAGAACATGCAAGGCGAGCGGTGATTGGATGACCACGATCAGAACTGGAGGAGAGGGCCAATCCAACAACTACTTTTCTCCCTGAAGAACATGTAAGAACAAGTCTTCAGGCAAGCTTCGATCAGCTAGCTCTTGCTCCTCGACGATTTCCATGGTTGCTCAGGTACTTTGTACGTTACCTAAAGTGATCCGCAACTTCTGGAGGATTCAAGAATGACTGGACCCATCGGAGGGGTCCTGACTGCTCGATAAGGTTCAAGCTCTAGGGGACATGCTCTTGATGTAAATACCCCACGCAAGGGTCTTCAGCACCTGCAAAGAAGTCAAGTAGAATGGTATGGCAAGGTTATTGGACATTATTGGCGAAGAATGAAGGTAAAATAGTGAAGGGGTGGTGAGGTCCAGTGAGGCGATGGTTGTGGACCTCGATTCACAAACTTGAGGTAGATCTAGGTGGTTGGTGTATCGCAAATGGAGGAGAAGCAACATGGTGAGGTGATAAAGTGGTCAGGGGTGGTCGAAGCACAAGGGAAGACGGTGGAACAATGGACGGAGCTCTAGAGCTCCGGTGAATCTAAAGCCTAAAATCTAAACTATACATACAATCAAAGAGTAAAATAGAATATGGAATGAACAAGCAATAAGAAAAACTACCTATAAAGATAAAGTACGCAGATCATGCCTGATTTTTACGCCAAGGAGCAGAGGTGGCCAGAGCGCCACCTTGGGCGCACCTATCCTTCTCCTTCCACCACTCCAGAGCCTTAAGGGACTGCCTGTTGTCACCAGGCTACACTCTTGGATGAGGGTCGAGAGCTATAGGACTTGGAGAAGGACAAAAATCAGGAAGGAAGGAGGAGGTTTTATTCATAGATAAAATGGAGGAGGCTTATTGACCTAGGGTTTGGGATGAATCCAAACTATGTACAAAGGATCTAGGGCTTAGGCGTGGATTAAAATTGATAGATGTTGAATTTCGCATGAATAATCGAAGGAAAAAAAGTGAAGAGATGCCCGTAAAAAAGGGAACAAAATAAGGGCTCGAACTCCGGACATTATCAGAAGCGCCAAAGGGCACAATTGACCAGAGGTCAACGAAAGAAGCCCTCCCATTGGTCCATGTAAACCGCTAGAGGATAAAATAGATTAGAAAATAAGATATAATTAAAAATAATATAATAGATAAAATAATTAAATAATAGTTATAAAATAAAATATATTTATTATTTTATGTAGTATTTATATCCATTTTTTTATTTTATGGAGTTATTCATTATGAGTTAGTATTTACAAGTATTATTATAGGTATATTTACCTATAGCTTATTTTATTTTTATTTTGTATTTTAATTTTTTCTATTTTATACACTTAATTTTATGTTTATAACTTATTTAAATATACCTAAATATATTTCTGTTGTATTTTTATAATGCCACTTATATACATAAATAAATAGATGTACTTATTATATAAGCATGTGTGTAGTGTATTCATCTATGTATTATAGTATGTTATTTTATTTTATTATTTTATTTATGGTTTTATTGTATTCTAAATATGTACATGTATATAAATAATATTTATAAAATTACAAAAATATAAATACAGAGAAAGATAAAGAATAAGTAAAATGAATACTTTATTCAGGTATATAGTAAAATAGGGGTCCAAAACCTAACTTTTGTATCTTAACTCAAAAATAAATAAAACCACCTTCATTAAATTACTAATTAAAAGTTAAATATAATTAAAGTGATTTTGATGCATTTTGAGTTTTAATGGAGAAGTTATGGATATGTGAAGTATGGGTTTTGGAATTTTATTCAGAGTGTAGAATGAGCATTGTATATTATTTTTGTGTGAAATCAATTTTGCATTTTTCTTTGCATTTTTCATGAACAAAGTTTATGGATTTGAGGTATAAATAATAAAGAATAAAATAGGTTCAAAAAATGAATAATTGAAGAATAATCAAATCGGATTTTTATTGTTTTTTTGACCTTTATCTCGCCCTACTTTATTCCTTGTCGACCTGATCATCATAATACCAAGGTTTTGGGATTTAGGGTCATAAAATACCTTTGACATTTTATTAATTTGTCTTTTCTTTCCTTTATTCTTTAATGTTGTCTTTTATTCTAGCCTTTTATATAATATTTATACAATAAGTAATGATGTTAATTTAGGTAAAATAATGATATTTACATGCATTTAACTAGGAAATGAAGGCCAGAATGAATGAATAAAGGTGATGAAATGGAGATTCATTAGTCCCCATAGGAGGACCTAATTCCAATTATGAAAACTTTTTGGGGCACGTTTGGAATATGGAGAGCTGTATGGGTAACTTTGTAATATTTCCACCCCTTCACGTTCTGACAGCTGCGATTAGATGGAAGCTACTGATCTAAGTCATCCCTTGAGTACATGTGGTGCAAGACTATAGAGCGGTTGTTCTTCCGTTGTTCCTCCACAAATTGACACTGGCAGCAGTAACGAACTTCCTTGACTCGATCTTCGACATCAAGCATGGTGTGCCTACGACATGCACCAATAAGGCCAGGAGGAGGCTCCACCCCCTTCGAGCTCACCTACGATGAGGGCTGACGGAGAAGGATGCGTTGACGAAAGCTTGGCAGGATGGCAACTAGGGTTTGGAAACCTGGAGATGGACGCTTCTCTGATCGGATGCTAGAATATGAATATGATGCTTCAAATGGTTGATAAGTATTCTCTAAATTATTGGGTAGGCTTGCAAGTAAGGAGTTGATGCTCGATTCGCGAAGAATCGGCCAAGGTTTCAGTGGCTCTTGCAGGTGTAACTAATAGTTCCAAGAAGGTGACTTAGAGTTGAAAATTAGACATGATTTTAAATGAATCGAATGGGGATTTGAAGGTAAAACAAATAATGATGATTAAAGAAGCTAATTGGGAGACTAGATCAACTAATTAAGGCACGAAACACGATGGAAATCTGAGGATGAATGAAGTACCTGATGATATGAGGGTTTCAGACCCTTGAGATGGTCGCTCGATGAGGCATCTACCCAGAGCTATACACGGCTTGAAGAGGCAATGCAAAGACCAGATCGGCTTTGGAACTCTCCTCCATCGATCAGTCTTCCATGCGGAGCAGACCTCAAGCCCTATCACCCATCGAAACAAGGTGGGGCATGATGAAAAAAATGGGAGGATGACCACTGTATTTGGTTGTTGTGGAAAAGTTGTGTTTAACTAACGAGGTTTGGATCAATAAATAGGAAGATCGTTGGAAGGTTGGTGTAGATCTAAGGGCTAGCGTGTAATAGGGATCTTGGAGGAGTATCATTTTCCCTGTAAAAATCATTTTGCATATTTCACTATTTAATTTTTAATAGGTATTAAACTCCACATTTCCGAGGTCTAGGATTTTTCTAAGATCCATTACCTAGTGATAGATCTTAGATAATTTTATTTCTCGAAAATAAGTAGGTTTAATATTTTTTATAATTAAATATTGAAAATCATTTAGTTTGCATTTAAAAATTCATAAAAAATTCATTCTGCATCCAAAAATTCCAAAAAAATTAGAGAGCACTCATTTCATTATCATTTACATTGTGACCAAGTTTCATATTTTTCGGACATCGTTTAAATGAAATTTATATTTTAGTCCCTAAAATAGGCTGAATTTGCATCGTGCATCCCTTTATTGCATTAAAAATTCCAAAAAAAAGACCGCCTTGAAAACCGAACACAAAATTGGATAGACATATCTCTAGGTTGTTCCTTTGCCTCCTTGTGATCGACCTTGGGACTTGCCCAAGTAAAATAAACATAAAACCACTTGATTAAAATTGCTTAAAATTTTGTGGTTATTTCTTGACTGTTTCCGATCGCCGCCTACAACGAACGACTTTCATTATTTTCACACCCAAACATAAAAATGATTTCTTAACTCGGCATTTCTGGAATCGTCAACCATCCGACTCTCTGTATTGAATAGATCGTATGATCTCTAAATATAATCAACTAACTCTCATGTTGGAATATGTGTACTCTCAATCTTTGGCATTGAGATGTCTGGTGTAACTGATTGCTCCTCTGGTCCTGATATGATCTTTGTATCTGCATGTGAATAGTCGTCTCATGACCTATGTATTGTATGATCTACCCCATCCTCGTGTAGGATATCATGGGTATCAAAACAAACGTTCTCAAGATAAAGAGACCGTGTCTGATCTATGTGATGACAATCATATGCAATACTGGTGCCCTCTTACGTGAATGACAATACAGATCTGGGACTGGTACATCCTCTCGCTATCTCAATATGTACCTCTCCGTTGTCTATGCGAAATGATACTCTCCTAGAATCATAATCAAAGACGACCTTCACTGTTTGCAAGAAAGGCCTTCCGAGAATGATTGGAGCAAAGAGTAACTGCGTAGGGCACACCATATCTAGGATAGTAAAGTCCACTAGAAACTGCAAAACTTGTACGGTAATGATAATGTTTCTCGATATGCCTCTAGGTCTCTTCACAGATCAATCTGCAAACTAAAGTATCCCTTTTGATTTATAAAGATGACCTAGCTTGAGCTTATCAAGTAAAGAAGATGGTAACAAATTAATCGAGGAACCATTATCTAAGAGACTCTTGTTTTTCGGGTTCATCAAAGGCTATGCTGGGAGAGTGGTCTTAGAAACGACTAACTCATTCAGACGATGGTTAACCCACTCCAACTCTGTCTTATGTGTTGTCTGAAGCATGCTCAACATATCCATGATCTGATTTAGTGCTAGGGAATATACATATATCTCTATCTCAGTGTGCTATCCATGGCTCTCTACTCTCTCCTACCTAGGAGTGTGTTGTGGCTGTGGTTTATAAGGCTAAGGAGATCTCTGAGGTATAGTAAAAGACCGTTGCTATAGGTGGTGATGATAATAATGTGGATGTCTAGAAGGAGATTGATAAGAATATGGTATATGATAAAATGACGGTGAGACTGTTGTTGCGTGTAAGGCTGTCGGTGCTGAAAATGTGAAGATGGACGTCCATTCTATGGATGAATGTGCTACTGCTGGTGGTGTACGCTCTGATGTGTAATGTATGCTGGTGACTAATACTGAACTGGAGTGTAACATATTCTATTGATCTCAAGAGTGGAAGAAGGATCAACATCATCAACTACAGGGTCATGATCTGACTCTTGTTGGAATTGGACAAATCCTCATGCCATTCCAACTATAGAGGCGTAGTAGGATATATTGGCTCGCTCTGAATATACTGAATCGACCGTTGGGAGGAGCGGGAAAAGACCTCCGTACAAGCTGAGAAGTAGGAGATAAATACAACTGCTGGTACTGAAGCTACAAATCGGTTACCTTCTTCGTCAGATCACTCAACTGTTGTGGAAGTGATGCGATTTTCGTGAACTCTCACATCGGCTGTAAATCTTGTACTTACTTCTAAATCACATTGACTAATGTGAGTTTCTCACTAATAAAGCCCATGTTGGATCACGAGTCAGAATCTGAAATTTGTGCCACCTTCTGGTGATCTCGCTGGTGTGGTGGTTGTAGGGACTTCAACAATGCCTGGCTAGAATCAACAACATGTGAGTTCTTTTCCATCCCCTCAAAGATGGACCAAACAGACTTGGCCTCCCTAATCAAATAGCTGCCATCACATGCAATGATCACTAAGCATGATCAGGGCATCTCTCAGGAAGATCCTTGAATCGTTCCCATGCCTTATGGAATGACTCATGTGACTCCTCATCGCGTTCGTCCATCCTAGAGGAAAATACTTACGTAGGAAAGTGCACTTCAGATCATCCCATATAGAAATCTCCCTCCCCAAATGATTCAACCAGAAGAGCGCCTTGTCTGATAAGGTGAAGGAGAAGGCCTTGAGGCATATAGAATCCTGCTTAACTCCTGAATAACTCGTCGTTCCACATATCATCTCAAATTGCTGCAAAAAGGTGAACGACTCCTTTGATGTGTTCCCATAGAACTTGGGAAGCAATGAAATAAATGATGGTCTCAAATTGTATGGTCCTTGATTCGGTGGCAATTAAATCCAGTGATGTAACATCCTAGTTCCAGGGTCATACTCATCTCTCAAAGTGGAGGGAAGCACTACAGATGGTGCTAGGTTCCCAACTCCTACTCTTAGTACAGTGATCTCAGCTCTTGATGAATCCATGATTCATCACATTTATTCTTTTATTTTAGCTTTATTTCCTTACTCAAATACCTGTAAATACCCACTAAATACATAAAATTACCATTTAGCATCCATTTGTTAAATATGCATTTTTAACACTGTTTATATTCAAATAAAAGAATAAAGAAGAAAAGAAAAAGAAAAGAAAATCAAAAAAATAAAAATAAAGGATGTATTTATGAAATAAATGCAGACTGACCCGACCCCAAGAGAAGGTCAAAACTTGACCTGATCAACTAGGAATAAAGTAGGGGGAGATAGGGTCTTTAATCCAAAAATCAAAAATCATTTGTAAATATTTTTTCCTTGTATATTTGTACAAATATTACACTATTTTATTTGTATATAAATTGACTTCAAATTAAATATTTTTCTAAATAGAAATTTAAAAAAAATGTTTTGTAAATAATAAAAATAATTGGAAATTAAAACCATGTATAAAGTAAAATTATCCACACCCAGAAAAGGCGTAAAGTGACAATTGAAAGATCAATTCTAGCTCCATACGATCTAAAATTGAATCAAACTCACTTCCATTGTTCTCTAAATTAAATTATCTTTAAATTAGAGGTGGTTTCAAATTTTTTAGAATTACGATTGAAAAGTCGATTTTCTAGGGTGGTTTTTGTAATTTTACCATTTATTTTTTATATATCTTTATTCATCTTTATTTTTTACATAATGTAAATAATTTTAAATATTTCCATAATTATTTCAAATAAAAATAAAAATAAAAAATAATAAACAATAAATAATAAATATAATAATAATAAAAATATTTTCTTATTTATACATGTGTATAATGTACTATATGTGTATATTACTTGTATATAACTAATTTCCTTAAATAAAAAACACCAAAAAAATTAACTTCTAACATTAATTAATTAAATTAATATAATTACGGAAATTTTAATTAATTAATTAATTAATTATTTGATTTGAAAACCTTTCATGTATATAAGATTTGATTTCATACCTTAAATAACCACCATTAAGGTGGCTAATTAATTTTTGTAAATAAATTACTTTAATTAATTAAAAATTGTGTTTTAAATTTATTTATTTATTTATTTATTTATTTATTTATTTATTTAAATAACCACTAAATACCTTCCTTTTTTGTACATATTTCCGTTTTAAGATTTATTCTTCTTTTTAATGTGTCTCCTCTCCTTCATTTTTCTCTTGATCAATCTTTGGTGTAGAGGAGCCCGATCTGCAATAGCTTCTTGTCGCAGAAAGGTGCCCAGCCTCCGACCCGTCCGGTGACAGTGAGTCGGTCCTCGTCGAGGCCATCACAACGTGTCCGATCCCAAGGATAAAATAAAAAAATAAAAATAATAAAAATAATTTTTTATCTATTGTGTTTGAATTTACAAAAGAAAAAAATAATAAAAAAATAAAAAAGAAAGCACGCCTTGCCAACACCACAATGACAAGCACCACCCTCCAGCCGCCGGTGGTGCCCGCCGCCTCCATCCATCACACCCGCACCTGCCAGCCACCATTCTCCATCACCGACCTCCGGCGTGAAGCCCAGCTGCCGCTAGGAGTCGCATCCTCTGTAGCCTGTCCGCGTGGGGATACACAACCACCTCAGCCACCCAGATCTTCAGTCTGTGGCCATCTCCGCTTGTGCGCATCCATGCGCGCATCAGCGACCGTCGCTCACATGACGGCACTTCCCACCGACCACCTCCTGCACCTGGCGGTCGCACCGTCGGTCGCCCGACCACCATCCTTGTACGAGCCTGCACGCATCGCCCTCCGACTCCAGCGTCTCTGCACGAGCCTACGCCACTATCATCCTCCTATTGCCCCAGAGCCCCACCACCATGCACCACTCCCTGACTACCGCGTGGAGGACCCACAGTCGAGCCACCTTCATCATCCCAGAGCTATCAAATTGCCCACAACATGCCGTCCCCGATCGTTATCGCCGCCCTTTTGGCTTAGAGAAGAAGGGGCGACGCCCCTTGTAGCCTTGGAGAACAAAGGAACTCATCCCTTCTCCTTTAAACCATATATTTTTGTGGGCGAAATTGCATTCTAGACCCAAGTTCCTCACATATTACAAAGAGCCCCACAAGATGCTATAATTTTAGGAAAATTACATTCAAGCCACCTGAAAGTTCCTGTAACTGAAAAATAACCCCTACCAGAGCCAAGCACGTGTAGAGCACACATTTTCTTAGGTAAATTGTGATTTTTATCATGTATTTCATTTCTTGTTGTCTTTTATTGTAGAAACACTAAATACTTTTAATAAGTCCCTGATTTCCAGACATTCAATTGCTTGATCTTTTTCATGGAAATAATTTTTTTAGTTGCTCAATAATTTCTCGAAAAATATTGTTATGCTCCTGCTGTATGCATCTTCAGTGTATAAATTTTCATTGTAATTTATTTCCATTTGATATTTTAAAAAAAATTGAAAAAACAATGTCATTTCCTCTGCCTGAATTTTTGAAAAATCATAAAAAATTGAATATTGCTCTAAAATTCCAAAAAAAATTATATTATTTATTATATTTTATTTTCTAACCAATTTTCACGCATTAATTATTTATAAAACCAAAAAATTGTAAAATTCAAAAAATCTTATAAGAATTGTATAAAATTCTCGAAAAATAAAAAATTGTGTTATAAGCCTTGCATGTAGATATTTGTCTATATTTTAGCATAAAAATAATTCCCAAGAGTTTTGGGCAATTAAAATATTTTTAGTTGCAAATTACTCTAGGCTATGCACTGTTTTCCTTTTTGGCACTATCTGATTTTTATAAAATCATAAAAATATCATAAAATTTAGAAAAATCACCAAAAAATTTTTAAAAAATAAAAAACCCAAAAATATTTTCTTTGCAATTTTCTGAGCATTTTTACTATTTTGAAAAATACAAAAGAGTGTGGTGTGTGTATTTCTTTCTTTGTGTATATTGTTTCTTATTTGAAAATTACAAAAAATTGAGAAATTAAAGACCTCTAAGAATTCGTTTTATTTTACTTTGAAATTTGACTACTGAGTTTTTTAATCTTGCTCCTTGTGTTCGACCTTGGTCGTTATACCATGTAAATTAAATAGCAAAGACTGCTTACATTATATTTTCTTGATTTCATTGAGTGGTTTTATTATTTTTCTCGTTGGCCGAATTGATTGACTAGGGACAACGACTTTGTGACTTATTTTCTACCTTAGTCAGTCACATATCGATTCGTGGGTCAATAGAATGGCGCCGTTGTCGGGGAGCACGACTTTGTAGTCATTTTTCAGTTTTATTTTTTTATCTCTATTTATTATAATTATTCTCTGACCATCTCTTGTTTCACTTTTTCTACGAGGAATCTCCGTGGATTCAACTCGGATTCTTTGGAGGAACCAGCACAAGAAGAGGAGCAGAAGACAGTTATTTTATTTAGAAAATTAATTTTTGTGAATAATTGTAATAACTTAGATATTTATGGACACTTGGACATTTGGACACTTGAACTATTCGGGGTCTGTTTCGCCAAGTGCCGGTGTACTTGGGGGACCTCACCTTTTTTTGTTTTCTCACTTTTATTTTTATTTGTTTCACGCTGATTTTTTGTTCTTGAGCCCCTAGAATTAGGTTTCTATTTGATTGAACAAGGTAGCATTAGGTCCAAAGCCCTTAATATAATATCTATTCATACAGAACTCGCTTGGACTTAATCAAATAAATTTGTGCTTCACGACAATAGAAGTTTCTATTTAGGATGGATCTAACATTGCATTCATATAGAGTAGTTTAATTTTTCTACATGGATCATATTTCATGTAAAGCGTTGGAGTCAAGTACACACCTCTATCTCTAGATTTGCATCCATATTTCTCGTGCATTTGTTTTTCTGTTTTCCCCCTTTGTTTTATGGATATAGGAATAAAGGAAATCGGAAATCATGTTAGTCATTTCATTGAAAAATATCCAAAAAAAAGAAGAGAAAATTGAAAATTAAAAATCGATACTGCTAATTGAACTTGCTCATTAAAATGAAAATGTAACCGATTCACTTATTTTTTTGGCAGAGCAACCCCCTCCTTGTTTGATTTATTTGTAGCGAGAGAGTGACCCACACACTAGGATAGAGCCACACATGAACTCTTTTCAGACTACTAGCCTTGTAGCCAGTTGTTCTCTAGAGAGGATTTCACCAGGGTAGCCAGTAATCCATCCGGGATTTCCTTAGCAGATTGGGCAGATCGGGTAGCCGGTAAACGGTCGGTCCCCATACTGGGTAGGAAAAACTAGTTGTAAGGTTTGGGCCAGTTTCCTGGGAGCATCGTGTTTCCAGCAGCTCACTCTAATCGCTATGATATATTGATTTATCACCTAAACTCTAAAAATTGACAAGATAATTGGTCGCATATTCACGGTCTTCACATTGCATTGAGTAGGTGAATTGGGGGTTTGCATTGTGTTTGTTTGTGATTGGTGTGAGTTGGTTACGAGCATCTTCTCTATATCATTAGAACTCACCTTCTGTCTCCTTCACTCTATTTCTCTTACCCCTCCCTCCCTCCCTTCATCATCCTTCTTTCCTATCGTCATGATGGGTCATATGCCATTCCAGCCAGATCTTGTAACTTCCTCTCTTCATCCCATCATCTTCGATCACTTTCTAGGGAGGTTGGGACCCCGCTAGACCTCTCATCTCCTTCTCTTTCTTCCCCCTCCCCATTCCCTCTTTCTACAGGGCATGATGTGCTTAACGGCCGCAGAGATCAAATTGGGTAGATGCGAGATTCGGGTGATTTCTTTATTGGGGTGAGAGTGCATTCCATAGGCGATTACATTGAGCACTTGTGAGTTTTAGACTACTTCTATCCTAGGATGACAGATGAGCAGTATGATCAGGAAGTGCAGTCAGCTTCTACATTGAGTCCCTTCATTCTGGATTTGGAATTCATTCAGCGACTGCCGAAGTTTTTAGGGGAAGTGCACAAGGAGCCTTATCTCCATCTTTCTGAGTTTGAGGATTTTTGTGTGAACCACGCCTATCTAGATATTACTTCTGAGGAGCTGATACTGATAACCTTCCCATTTACACTTCAGGGTAGAGCCATGAGTTGGCACAAACGATTGGGAAGGAAGTTCGCTACGTAGGGAGATTTACGTTCACAGTTTTTACAGAGATTTTACCCTAGTGTAGAGCAGATATAATGCAGTCTTGCATTCGAGATTTTTCAGTAGACCCCCAAGAGACATTGAGAGATTGATGGCTTAGGTTTGTTGACCTATTAAGGAGATTTCTGGATCATGGAATCTCTGCGATTGACCTTGTAGAGATCGCCATGAGTGGGATGACCGTAGAGATGATAGGACTGGTATTGACCTCATGTGGTGGTTCACACCACAGTCCCGACATGGACATACTTTTTACCATCTTGGGAGATGATGATTACATATTATGTTGGTATAATACCATACAAATTACATGAAGAATCCCATTAATATCTGACACATACACCTCAATACCACTTAATCCAGATATTATTTATTCTACAAATAAATGGGAAAATCACCTCTAAAATGCACAATTAATTTAAATGAACAAATTCTCTCCTTTACATTAATTATATAATACCACATTCCAATCAATCAATTAATAATTGAAATACATTATGTATCCAAACAAAAATTGCATGGTCATTAAATAAAACATCACATTCAACCACACACATTTATACATCCAATTTGTCTCTACACATATTTTGTTGAAAAGAAATGAAGAGGGGCTTGAAGGTAATATACACTTTCTTTATTGGTTGTGCATGGGGCACCACAATTCTCTTTCATGCACATTGAGCCTTCCACGTAATGCAATGCGTAAATACTCTCTTTATTCTTCTCTCTCTTGCCCATGCAACTTCCCTATGCATGAATGTATTTATTTCTTCTATCTTTTTGTGCATGAGATGAAGACCCTTCAAAAGCCAAAGGATGTATATAGCATCCATAAAAGGACGAGTCCCCCAAGGCACCAAGGGTCTCGTGACCTCTCCCTCAATGCAACTCTCTCTTTCCTGGCACAAGTTCTCTAGCCCTCGACTTTCCCTCCTTCTTCCTCTACACGTACGGCTATCCCTTTCAGCCTGCACCACTTCGCGCGGCTACCAGCGAGCGCGCACCTCTTCCGTGCAGTCCAGCTCCATCTCCGCGTACTCCAGCCTGTGCGGACCTCCTTCGCGCTCGTCTCCACGCCTCCATCTTCATGTCGCCGCTATCTCGTGACTCCACCGTCGTCTCTGAAAGCTCCAATAGAGAAGTCTTCTTCCCTATCTTTATTTACATCTAGCATTTTTTCCTTATGTTATTTTATGTAAGTTGAATTTGGAAGGAAACAACTCTCCTGTTATACGATCACCTTGCATTTTTATTACATTAGTATTTTGTTTAAGTTGAACTTGGAAGCATTCCTATTTGTAAGCCATTCTCAAAGTTCTCTATAATATATGCATTTCAAGTTTATATTCTATTATGCTCTCTGAAAAATTACAAGTGACTCTCATTTTTCCATATTAAATTGGGATTCATCCCCTAGTTCCTTACTTAGTTCCACTCATACCCCATTTGCTTACTCTAAGTATAGTAAGTATTTTCACAATAGATCACATTTCTCTTCAAGGTTTTATAATTTTCTCTCATCGCCATGGAATATGATTTGAATCAAGTTAGAAAAGGAACAAAAATTGCGAGTTTGCTTAGTCTCTGCAGATACGAACCTCTACTTGCACTATACATCTTGTGTATTCTTATTATGCTTGTGCTTGTAATATTATTTGTTTGACCTTGATTATTCGTGGTAAGACAACGACTCGATAAAATCATCTTTTTAAACTGCAAAAAATCTTGTCATCATTTTGGCACCATATCCGGGGACTATGCAATATTTGCAATTTTTTCTCCATTTTTATCTTATTTTCAATATTGTAATCCGTGCATTTTTTATTTCAGGTACTTGAACCCTGAAAAATAAAAAAAATGAAGAATCCATGCATTTTTTAGCGAACTTGTAATTTGTTCAAATAGAAAAAAATTGTAATACTAATTTCTCCCCCCCCCTCTGGAAAGCTCGCCATCAACAGGACAAAACATTACATATTTAGCGCCAGAAGTGCAGGCACTATGAGCTTCCCTTTTCACATAGGCATTCTAAGATTTACATTTGTTGCATTTGGTTTGCGCATCGAATTAAACCGAAAAAATTCAAAAATAGTTCTTGATTGCATCATCTCCGTGGTCTTCTCCCTCTATGATAATCTAATTCAAAGACCATCAATTGATCATATAAAAAGATAAGCTTGAAAGGTCACCACAGTGATCCAAGAGAAATCGGATTATATTGAATGCTTGTTTGATCGCGCGTGGTGATTGACAGAAATTCATGAGCACATAGAAGCCTAGGATAGAGACAAAAATTCCTGGTGCCATGTGGGATTGCAAGGAGAAGTCGTAACTCCTTGACGCGTTGGGCACATGTTCTTATGGGAAGAACAGATCATTGATCTGAGTACCGCATCCTGGATCCCTCACCCGAATAAGGACATCGATTTCTCACAATCTTCCACACCCACCTCTTCATTAAGGACTCTTAATTCTCTGATAACATTTGTTGATTCACTAAATTAAAATAAAAAAGATAACCGCTTCCGCGACAATTTTTTTGTGAGTTGGTGAATCAACAACTTATCCGGTGTTTGTGCTGTGTATGCTAGGTCGTAGGCCTCTGAAAAATCCATTGCAACAACCCTTAGATTATGATCCAATCTATAGACCAAAATCTCACCCATCTTGTTCGAGTGAGAAATCTGAGAACACACCCGATATAGATGATATGGGAGAAGAAAACCGCTCGAATCCCATGGACCTCATCCTCCAACAATTACAGCTTCTGAGAGAGGAAAATGCCACCATTCACCGAGTCATAGCTCCTCTGAACAGGGGACCGCCCATAAGCACACAATACAATCCGACCCTTGAAGATCTAGTTCATTGGGTCCAGATCCCACCTGAGGTAGCAGCCTTTGAAATCAAACCTACATCCATCCCTCTGATCCCAAAATTTTACGGAATCGAAAGTGAAGATCCTTTTTTTCATATCCAAGACATTCAAACAACTTGTGACACAATGAGTATCTCTAGGATAGAAAGAGAGTACATCTACATGAAGGCCTTTACATTCTCTCTAAAAGAACGAGCTCAATAGTGGTTGAGGATTTATGAGACCCCTATCACTTCATGGGATACCTTGAGAGAAGCCTTTATAAAAAAATTCTTCCGCGTAGGAAAAATCAATGCCCTGAGACAAGCCATATCTTCCTTCAAGCAGAAGACCGACGAACCCATTCACGAGGCTTGGGAACGCTTCAAAGAGATACTCAGGAAATGCCCTCATCATGCAATCCCAAAGTGAAAATTATTTCAACTATTCTATGAGGGCATAAACACATCTTTCAAGAGAGTCATAGATGGATCATGTGATGGTAACTATATTTGTCGTGATGAACACTTTGCATATATTATTTGAGAACATGGCTGACAACTCAGAGAACAACTCTTCCATTGAGCAATATAACATCCATGTGAAACCAGTACACATAGTCAACAAAGAGAAAACCATCAATGAGTCGATCGAGGAAAACAATGATAAATGGAAAACTCTATCCATGCAAATGGACCTTATGACCGAAGCCATAGGAAAATTGACTATGAACAATGTCTCGAACAACACATGTGGTGTCATTTCTAATCTCATCATTCAAGAAGTTGGCCACACCCCATTCACCTATAATCAAGACATGACCCCTAAGATTGTGAATTGGATACAAAGAAAATAAGGAGGGTCATATTCAAACACCCAAAATTCAGGATGGAGAGAACAACAGAATACTGGGTGGAAAGGACAATACAATAACCACCATCAACCCAGACAACCGATAGCACCACCAGTGACCCAACCACCCACTACTACTGTGAATTTTGATGCCTTGGCTCAAGCTATACAATAGCTTGCCATAGCACAACAACATGACACTGAAGCTCAACAACAAGTCAACTCTGAGAATTCCTGGCAATTTGCCGAGATCAGGTCTTACATCCTACCCTTGTCACCTCAACCTCTGCCAAATCCCAACACCAACAAGGCTATCTCATTTGGAGTACTCCAAACTCCACCACCTACCGGGTCTTTCACCTCACCACCTGGCTTCAAAAACCAAAATCAAGGATTTTTCACACCTCCTAGGACAAATCATTCAAACCAAGGGACCATACAACAAGCACCTAGGAATGAAATGAATTTTAAAACCCCAACCCATTCAAACCAATCTACTAATGCTATAACTCTGACAAACGAGAAAACCACATCTGCTTTCACCAGATCGCTTGCTTTTGAGGATCAAATAGAAATTGAAGAAGAGATTGATGATGAAGAAGAACAAATTGAGACAACCATGCTTCCTACTTCCTCCCCAACCATAGCCATCCCCTTTCTTGGAGCTCTTCACCGAAGAAAGACTAGATCATCCACCATCGATCCAGAGCTAGAAAAACTGTTCTCAGACATTGTCATCGAAATCCCACTCCTGAAAGCCCTTGAACAAGTCCCATCTTTCTCCCGATTCTTAAAGGAAAAATGCACACCAAAGCGGAAATCAAAGGGAAAGAATAAGAAAGATCAAGAAGAGACTGAAAAATATGTGCTTCCACAAGCCACATTAAATGTCATTTCTCAATTCCTGCCCACCAAGAAGAAAGATCCAGAAGCACCCTTGGTTAAATGCACAATCGATGACTTGACTTTCGAGTGCAGTCTGTTAGATAATGGCTCCTCGATTAATCTCCTCCCTACTGCTATCCTAGAGCACTTTGACTTAGGGAAACTAAAATCTGTCTTGATGATTTTACAAATGGTTGATCATTTGGTGAAGAGACCAATATGACTTCTTGAGGATGTCATAGTCACCGTTCAAGGACATTAATTTCCTGTGGACTTCGTTGTGATGGATATGGATCTCGCAAACACACTGAGTGAAACACCCATCATTATGGGAAGACCCTTCTTAGCTACTACCAAAGCACTTTTTGATTATAAGGAGGTCAAAGTAGAATTTAAAATCAATGGCAAGATCATACCTGTTGGTCTTTTCATACCCACTTTTATTGACTCTAAGACTGAAGACTGTGGTTGGATAGAGAGTTGTGCTGTCCTTGACATACAAGATGGCTTTGCTCCTATCCATTTCTCCAAAGATCCTTTAGAGGTTAGTCTGAACACCTCTAGATCCACTTATAAGGATACCTCTCATGAAATTTCCACATACTATATGAATCTCGCACTTGAAGCTCCACCATGCCCTCTCACCGAACAAGAAATTGATGAGCTTGATAATGCATGGGACACACTAAACTCTGAACTTGCATTGACCTCAGCCATGATCATGCCCATGATGGAGCAACCTTATGAAACCATTTCTTTGATAGATTCATCAGAAGAAACTACACCTCTAACTCCACCGACATCCATTGTCGAATTAAAACCCCTACCCCAAGATCCGAAGTATGCTTTCCTTGATGATGCACACACTCAACCAGTCATCATCAATGCCAACCTAGATCACACTCAGGAAATCCAACTCATGGAGGTTTTAAAAAGAAATTCCCAAGCTATTGGATGGAAAATAACTGATTTGAAAGGAATAAGCCTGATATTATGTACACACCACATATATCTGGAAAATAATAGTAAACCCTCTCGAGAAATGCAAATACGGTTAAATCCCAATCTACGAGAGGTTGTTAAGAATGAAATCTACAAGTGGTCAAGTGCGGGCATCATTTATCCTATTGTTGATGGTCCTTGGATCAATCCTCTCTAGGTTGTCCCCAAGAAAGCTGGATTGACAATTGTCAAAAATGAAAAAGGAGAGGACATACCCACCTGAGTAGCCACATCTTCGAGAGTCTGTGTCGATTTTAGGAAACTCAACAAGGCTACCCGAAAAGATCATCCCGTTGCCATTCATTGACCAAATCATTGAGAAGCTAGCCGAAAAATAATTCTTCTACTTTTTGGATGGATATTCTGGTTATAACCAAGTGGCCATGGCATAGGAAGATCGAGACAAAACCACTTTCACTTGTCCCTTTGGGACATATTCCTTTTGCCGCATGCCTTTTGGATTATGTAATGCCCCATCAACCTTTCAAAGGTGCATGATGGGAATTTTCATCGATATGATCGGCGACTTCATGGAAGTATTTATGGATGATTTCTCTATTTTTGGGGACACTTTTGAGGAAACACTCGGTTGGATAGAGTCCTACAAAATACATTGAAGTAAACCTGATATTATCTTGGGAGAAATCACGCTTCATGGTGAAGCAAGGGATTGTGCTGGGACATATTGTGTCAAAGAAGGGGATGGAAGTGGATCCATCAAAAATTGAGACCATCAGCCACTTAAGCCCACCCGTAAATACAAAAGGAGTTCGATCCTTCCCAGGTCACATTGGTTTTTACCACCAATTTATCAAGGATTTGTCAAAAATTTCCCGCCCTCTCACCAAACTACTTGAAAAGGACCAAGATTTCACATTCACCGAGGAAGCATTCGAGTCCTTCAATACACTAAGGAAAATCATCACTGAAGCACCCATACTACAACCCCCTGATTGGAACCGTGAATTTGAAATCATGTGTGATGCTTCTGATTATGCTGTTGGGGCAGTATTGGGTCAAAGGAAAGATGAAAAACCCTATGCCACTATGATTGAGAAAGAACTGCTTGCTATGGTATTTTCACTAGAGAAATTTTGATCTTACATCTTAGGGTCCCATATCATAATCTACACAGACCACTCTGCTCTCAAATACCTCTTCACAAAGAAAGATACCAAGCCTAGACTGATTAGGTGGGTGTTGTTGCTACAAGAATTTGACTTAGAAATCCGAGACAAAGCATTAGCAAAGAATGTCGTAGCTGATAACTTATCGAGGCTCCCCTCATAATCTTCGCCAACTGATAACGTGGTCCCAATTTCTGAAAGTTTTCCTGATGAGAATATAATGTCTGTCTCCCAACTCCCTTGGTATGCTCACATCGTCAATTACCTTGCCACTTCCACATTTTCTGATGACTGGTCGAAACATAAGAGAGACAAAACCAAGACTTAAGCCCTATATTATCATTGGGAAGAACATATTCTCTTCAAAGATGACACTGATTTAATTTGGAGATGTTGTATCCCTGAATTTGAAGTCTCTAGTGTCCTATCTCATTGCCACACTTCTAGGTGTGGAGGACACCATTCGGGAAAGCGCACAACCGCTAAGGTCTTACAATGTGGTTTCTACTGGCCTACATTCTTTAAGGATGCACATCATTTTGCTCAATCTTGTCTTACCTGTCAGACCAATGGAACAATGACCCGACGCAACATGATACCCCTCCAACCCGTACATATAGTTGAAATCTTTGATACTTGGGGAATAGACTTCATAGGACCTTTCACTACATCACAAGGCTATCAACACATCCTACTCGTCGTTGGCTACGTGTCTGATGAATCCACGATTCATCATCGCAATATCTTGATCTTAGCAAAATCCTTGAGTAAAATCCCAAATAAATATCCATAAAATCCATAAATTAACAAAATAACTCTTGTAAACAAAATACACTCATTATTGTATATAAGATTGTACAAAATGAATTAACAATAAAAAGCCGAAAAAAATAAAGGAGTTTTATACTTGTAAATAGGCCAAAACTTCATGGATTTTTAATAATTTCATTTCAACTCCTTTTTGCCTAATTCTTTCTCTAACTTGTTTATAAAAATGTATATAAAAATACAAAAATACAAAACAAATTTTACCTCAAATAAATGCTCCTAGATCCTAAAGAGAAAAAGCCGTAAAGTCCAACTTCCAAGCTAAATTCCCGCTCCGTATGAACTCCAAATTCACCAGACTCACTTTTAAAGTTCAAGTTAGAAAATAATCTATCCAATGGAAGTGGTTTTATTAAAATCGGAGCTCATTTGCAAAAGTTGGATTTTGGGACCAAGATGTACATTGTACATTATGTATATATTCATTCTTTCTTTAATTTTTATTATATCTTTCTTAATTACTAAAAATACAAAAAAAATCATACTTGTGTTGTATTTTAATTGTAGTATTTTATTGTATTTTTTCTGTTGTAAATATCTCTTATTAAAAAGACAAAAAAATACATATTAGAATAGTAAAAAAAATGTGTACATGTTGTTTGTCTTCCCTTGTAAATTCTCCACTATTTCTCTTCTCTTTTTATTTTATTGTATTTAAAGTAGCCAACTTTATTTATTTATTTATTTATTTATTTTCCATTCTCTACAATAACCACCAATTCAACTCCATTATTCCACCATTTTTCGCAACTTCCCATTCAACTCCATTAATAATACAACCTCCCATTCAACTCCACCACTTTAATAACCTCTCATTCCATCATCTTTATATACATGCCATTCTCCTCATTTTTGCCTTTGATCCATCTTTATGTGAGGAGAGCCAAGTTCCCAGAGTTGAATCGGTGACAGCGACGCAACCGCGGTCGAGCAACGACGGCCCTCTCTCCGGTGTGATCCGTTGGCTTTTTGGCCAACATCGCAGCCGCAACCGCGCGCTGCTCGAGCTCATCGCAAGCCGGCGATTCGAGCGAAGACCGTGCTCACGAGAGCACTTCATAGGCGACCGTATCATCGTAGGTAAATTTTCCCTTCATCTTAGTTCATTTGGTCTTTTTGCAATTTTTTTATACACCACATATCATCTTTTCCACCACCACCATCACACCATTTTTTTCCATTTGTTTAATTTATCATCCTCACCATCATCATTTTTTTTCCTTTTTTTAAGTTCATTCTCTGTTTAAAGAAAATTTTAAAAAAAAAATTAAAACAAAAAAGAGTTTTTAGTTTTATCAATCCCAACTTTAATTAGGCGATCACTGAAAAACTAGGTGAGCACAAACGTCTACCATCCAGTCCTAATTTCCTTTAAAATTATATGACAAAATAGGAGGAAGAAATTTGGGAAAAGCCGATGCACGTAGAACAATGATGTATGCTCAGATAGAAGACTTACAGTGATTCCTCGCAATCTCTATGTGGGATGCAATACAAGAATTGAAAGATAAATCTATATGAATGCAAGCTGATGAAAACTGCACATAGCAGAAAGTTCTATTAGCTGGGAAGAAATGAGTGAAATTTTTGACTAAGTTGAACGATCTAATGTGCGTCTCGATTAAAGTAAAGTGTGGTCCTAGATTCCACGAGCACAAACAATAAAATTTAAAGCTATAATAGATGTATGTGCATGTCAAACCTACGAGCCGCAAGTCAGGCCCCACCCTCACCGGAGAGTGAAACAGGCCACGACACACCACATAAAAAGTTCAAGGTCTTGTTACACACACGAGAACCCAAATGGACACCGCTATAAATGAGCAAATAATTACAAAATTTAAAGTTGTAGAGAAATATATCATAGACTCTACGCTCTCTCACGACTCGACTCGATCTTAATTATAATGCGACTTTACGGGCATCGGTTAAGATGCGTCAGTTTTGTGAGAAACCGCTCCACATACATCGGGTACCTCTATGAAAAATAAGATCAAGAGTATAAGAGAGTGATACAAAAATTAATCAAAAAATAAAATAAGCAAATAAATGATGGAAATAAAATAAATGCAGAGAAAAAAATGGAAAAAAAATACAATGAATATTCGAGGGTAAGACTGCCCGAATGCGGAAAACCGAACACGAAAACTTTTAGACCATAAGCTTTAATGTATCATTTCGTTGTAGGCGGGAATTCAGAATCGATCAAGAAATAACCACAATAAATTAATCAATTTTATTTGGCATGGTTTTATATTTATTTTACTTGGTAAAGTCCCAAGGTCGAACTCAAGAAGGCAAAGGAACAACCTATAATTATGTCTATCAAAGCTCATGCATGGTTTTCAAGACGAAATGTTTTTGTATTTTTAATGAATTTTGAAATGCAAAATGCAAATGAGGCCAATTTTAGGGACTAAAAAGTAATTTTCAATCAAACGATGTCCGAAAATTATGAAATTTGCCAAGATGATAGTATAATTAAATGAATGTATTGTATTTTTTTTGAATTTTTGGATGCAAGATAAATATTTTATGAATTTATGAATGTAAATGGTGTGAATTTTAATATTTAATTATAATAAATATTAATCCTATTAATTTTCAAGGGATACAATTATCCAAGATCGATCACTAGGTGATCGATATCAGAAAAACCCTAAACCTTAAAAATATGATATTTAATAGCTATTAAAAATTAAAGATTGATATTATGCAAAATGATTTTTACAGAGCAAACCATGTATGCAAATAAATTCTTTTTGGGCACAATGTAACATACAACTAATTCTAAAATCCATGATTTTTTGGCAATTGTTTGAGCAATGGTTAATTAATTATGAATTTCAAAGCACAGAATGCGTAAGATATGCAATTTTCCACGAGAATATTAATTATTAATTAATCATAGACCACAAAAATTTCAGGCTTATGTCATATTGTAGAGAATTAATTGTAGAACATTATGCTAATTTTTAAATAATAAAAATATGCAATAATGTAGCTCAAATTACAGACAGAAGTCAGGGATCTTTTTGCAATTACAATAATATAATAGAACAAAAAATGCTAAGCAAGGACTTAAGATGAGTTACCAGGCCCATGGGGAGGTGAATTGCAAAACTTCAAGGAAGGCACATGCGTGGTACGTGCCGTTTGGTAGCGGGATTGATCTGTTAATAGGCAAAGCTTCAACTGACTCTTCTGCAAAATCACCACCCCCACGTGCGTAACATGTGCGCGTGTGGGGTCTTCTGCAATTAGGAAGTCTTTGAGAGCTTTGAATGCAAAATTCCCTCCTCTACGCGTGCAGATCACGTGAGGGAAGGAGGAGATCTTCAGCGGTGGGGCTCCTGTTGGTGTGATGACGAGAGGAGGGCTGGAGGTATGGATGATACTCCAGTGGCAGAGGGGCATCATTGAGACGAAGTACGGCTGGGGGCAACCTCAAACCATTGGAGGGCAAACGACGATGTCCGACACATGGGCAGTGGGCGTCAGTGGAAAAGGCCTTGAGGTCGACCTAGTCAGGTGTTGATCCAGAGGCGTAAGGTGTGACTCGGTGAAGCTGCTGGAACTCTTCGTTAGGAGCAAGATAGGGATGAAGTTCGGTGATGTGTGAACCCCAGGAACTGGAGTTTGCTAGATTAGCTTCTGGACGTCGAAGACAAACAGAACACTAGCTACTGTAGATGGCATTGGAGGATGTCGTCAAGGAAAATGAAGTCGAAGGTCATTGGCAGTGAAGGTAGCGTAGGCTCGATTCTGAATGTTGGCTCGACGACCCAGAGATCGGAGCAGAGCAATCGAGGAGGCGTTGCGAATGAGGTGGATACCTCGGATGACGCCGCAGCTCGGAGGAGCAATAGCGGTGCTGTCACCACCTGATGGTAGAGCTTCTTTTCGCTGTGTTGTTGGCAGATGGAGCTTGAAGCAGGGAAGCGACAGAGCTTTATAGGGTTGGCGAAGGGGAAATCCACGACGAAGATCTGTGATTGGCGTAGTGGCGAGGTTAATCGGGAAGGTGACAATTTGTGGAGAAGTGACGACGACCGAGATCTAGGATCCAAAGGGGTGACGACCAGCCATAGATGGAAGGGAGGATTGGCGAGGCGCGATATCCGCACAGGGATGGGGGGGGGATGGCAAATGTCGACCAAAGAAGGAAGGTGATAGGAGGGCGGCGGAGATTGAAGATGACGAGATCTGATTGGAATGGCCAGTGCTCGACCAGAGATGAAAGTAGAAGGAGGAAGGAAATGTCACACAGGTGTCGTCCGATCAGCCGAAAGCGGACGACACTAATGATACCACATGGCAAACAATTTAGTTATTTTTTATTTTTAAATAAAATGAATTTTAAAAATCTCAAAAATGGGTGCCATGTGGCAGCTCCAGGAGCGGCGACATGGCACCTCTAGAAAATTCGAGAATAAATGATAAAGATAAATCAAAAATAAATAGTAAATGACATCGGATCAAAAAAGTTTCTTCACGAAAGTTGCTAGCCTCAATGAGATGTACAACTTTCATAAATAAACAAAAATCAAAATCGATTATTTGCATAAAGTAATATTTTTGGGGTTTCCCATGTATATAGAATACCATGATTTTTGGGTTCTATAATTTTTTGTCATTTTTAAACGAGATAAAAATCCAAAAAATATGATAAAATCAAAGATAAATAGTTACACATTAATTTATTTTTTTGATCTTTAATAATCAAGAAAAAGAAGAAATAATATGTGAAAATGAGAATTTTTGTACAAACAGTTAGTGAAGACTCGGACTTGGTTAGTTATTTTGATTTCAAGCTCAGTTTGGATTTGGATTTTACACATGTTAATAAAACTTTTATCAAAGAACATAAATGAAAACTAAATAAAATAAATTAGGTTAATTATGTACGTAAAATAATAGGTCAAAAACTGCTAAAATACAAAATGTACAAAAGAGACCCAAAACCCAACTTTCACATATGAGCTCTGATTCACTTGAACTTGGTCTTTTTTTGAAGGTATTTGAATGTACATTAGTTCAAAAGTGAGTATGATCAAATCGGACATTGGATGAGGAAGATATCGAGGTTTTAGTCCGAGAATCCTAGAATTAGGGTTTGGGTTTTTGATCAACTTATTTGGGTTAGTGATTTTTTTTTGTATTTTGCATTTATTCTTGTTAGTGATATGTATAAAATTGAGGTGATTTCAGGTCATTTGGAGTTAGCATGAATTAGTTAAAAATCAGGGAAGTTGGGCTATTTTACAGGTCATTTTCGGTTGGATTTTTGGCTTCTTATTTTGTGCAATAATGAGTGATAAAATGCAATTCTTATCAATACATGCATGAATGCTAATTATGCAAAATAAATGAAGAAATGCAATGAATTTTATGGATTTGAGCTTAATTCATCATTTTTGAAGTGATGAATTTGTAATTCATCAACCAAGTATGAGTACTCCACGAGGCTAAGCATTTGATTTGCCACATCGGCTTCCTTTCCACCACTTCTTTGGCTGAGTAGTGGGCGTAGATACGATAACAAGGACCTAAAAAGGAACATGCTAAAGGAAAGTGGAAAGTACACTACGATTGTCAAGTGAGTACTCACGCTCCTATAAGGTTAGCCATAAGGACTAAATTTACTAGATTGCTTGAGAACCAATAAAATTGACAAGATAATTGCCAAACTCTTACGTCTCATTTGTGTTGAGTTGGTGAAACCACCCATTTTCTGAGGTTTGATGGATTAGTACAATTTGGTCAAGATCAAAACCTCACACACTTGCACATTTTTGTCGCACATCTCTTTATTTCTTCTTTTGATTTGCTCAGTTTGAGCCTTTTGTCTCTATCTTCTTTATTTTCCTCATCAATCTCCTGGTTGTCTCCCAAGATGGTGATTCATGGATGGCATAGTCTAGACTCTGTGGAGACCGACATCTATTCCCCGAGGTCAACATCTCTAATAATTCAGAGTGATTCGTGAGAACCTGGTTCTAATCTTTTGAACTACTCTCAAGACTCCACGTTTCTTTCTCAAATACATCGAGATGATTCTTGTCCTGAATTCAGTACCTTTTGGATGGAAATTGATTTTACCCCATACACGTCTCCAACCTTAAAAAAATCAGAATCGAGCCTGATTTTGATCTCTTTTCCACATCTAGTACTTGCTTCCCTACTGATTGGGGTGTATTTCATGTTGCAGACAAAAGGCCAGATCTGGATATCAGTTCGTTCGACTTCGAACCTAAGACGACACTAAAAGGAAAGGGGCATCAAGTTGATCGAAATGAAGTTAATGCACATACGTTAGCCTTGATTCAGGCAATCCAGTAGTAGCTTACCAAACGATCCCTTGCCTAGACAACATTTCATGATATGTTGGTTGAGATGAGGGGAGACCGAGAGTAGAGAAGCAAAGGAGGGGAAGCACATCAGGCATATGGACCCCAAGGAGGAGAGGAAGAGGAAGTAAGAGAACATCTCAAACATACACTCAAAGAGACATTTAACCCTGGGGCTGCAAAGATTATAGAGTACATCCAAATTCCTTCAATCCACGGACATTTCAAGCTAAACCTCATCTCTTATCCCATCTCCTGAATTTCTATGAGAATTCGATGAAGAACCTTACATCCATTTGCAATGATTTGGACAAATTTGTAGCACCACTCACTACCCAACATCCCATTGGTCATAATCAAGATGACCACTTTCTCGTTTAGCCTTCAAGAGAAGGCATTGTATTGGATCAATCATCTGGGGAAGGTGGTGATGATGTAGGACGAATTGAAGTCCGCATTTTTTCATAAGTACTTCCCCTTTGGTCATCTGAATATGATGTGTTCCAAATTACTAGGATCTACCAGGGATGATAAAATTCATTCATGAAGCTTGGGAAAGAATTAAGCACTTAATTAAGAAGTGCCCCCACCACGAAATACCGAAGACTAGCTTGGTCCAACATTTTTTAGGGTTCTCACTGAGAACATCAAGAGATTGATTAACATCGCCTGCAGTGGATCACATTTAAATAATGATGAAGATGTGGTGTGACATATATTCGAGGAAATAGCCGAAGGAGAAGATGCACTCTCCTCAACCCACTCGTACCAACAACAACCATATATCCTCCACAAATCTGTGAACATGATGGCCACCCAAGATATGGACATGTGCAAGAGTTCAGATATCAGCATCACGGATATTACTTGTCCAAGGTGGATATAATTGAAAAGTGATCACATGTTCTGGAGAAATTATTTGTGATCGAATAGAGAATTAAGGAGTTGGACAAGCTCGACCACATCGTAAAGTTGTTGGAGCTGCTGGTCAGTACCATCCATTCTTGCTAATCTGCTTGCTCATCAACCGACACTTCTGTTGCCGAACCGCAACAGAAATCAGAGAAGTAGACACCATTAAAGCACATCTATTATGTGCAGTCTCATGACTAGCCAACACCGCCACAACTTCAGATGGTATTATACTAGCCAGAGTCTCAGGCTCCACATGTCAAGCCATTCTTCCCACCTCAGTCTATCAGTTAGGAGGTGAATGACGTATGGAACCACAACACACAATTTACCTATCCTGGTAGACAATTGCATGGTCAATGATCGGCATCACGCCTGTTCCACAAATCTCAGTTGGGTGGCAGACCATACCAACCCCACCAACCTCCTTCACAACAGAACCAACCTCCACACCATGCTCCCACATGGAGGCATAATAGCTAATAGCAGTCAGTGTACTACCACTTGTAGTATTCTCAGCAGCACCCTATAGCTCATTTGTATCAGCAGTACCCTCCTCCTTAACAATATCAATATCCACCTCTTTTGCTTCATCAACAGTTGCCTCAGCATTAGAACTATCAGAGCCAACATGCCCTGTCCGTAGAAACCACTGAGGAAACTCTGGTGAATCCATCTCTCGACTGTCTAGAACAACTCGTGAAGAGCATGGCAGAGACAATACAAGAGATAAACAACATGACTGCAATAAAAACAATCATACCAGCACAGGTTGAAGCCAACCCAAACAACTTCTGTCGAAAGGAGTGGGTCTGTGAGATGTTCCCCATTCTCGTAGACTCAGGTATGCATGAAAATGTTATGTTACCTAATAAGCTAACTTTCATGAGCGGTAAAATCCTACAACCAATTGTATCTGTCCAAGGAAAGAATAAGGCATCTAGCAGTGAATCTCTATCATTATCACGAGCTGCTTCCATAGTAGATCTAGGTAGTAAAGAAGGAGTTGAGGAGATAAGAGAAGAAATAGAACCAGGTGCAACAAAACACCAAAAAAATCTATAAAATAAAAAAGAACAAAAAGATGAGGACAATAGTGGCCAAGCCGTGCTAGCAAGAGAGAATCAGTCAGTAGATCCAACGCTAGTCGATAAAACAACTACGTCCAGTTTTTCTTTCCTCCTTTAGTGTTTGACTGTACCCGTTCTAGTCAGCAAGTTATAAAAGATGACTCTAAACACTTTTTGAGAATGATGTAACTATTCCTTTTTCCTTAGTCTATTAAAAAATCCAAAAAAAAATAAAAATTCAAAAATGCTCTATCTGATCCTGGTGTGATTGAGCTATTAAAGAACGTATTTCTAGAAATGCCACTAATGATCCATGTAGTACATGCCTCATGTCAAGAAAGGATTAAAGGAGGAATGTACAACCAAGCATCTATTTCGCAAAAACTAACATAATCATTCTAAGAAGAAGATCTTAACCATGGCTACTTTGAACATGATCAACAACCTCCCATCAAAGAAAAAGGATTTGGGAGCACCTATGATTGTGTTAAATTTT
Source organism: Ottelia alismoides (assembly GCA_037367405.1). Classification (NCBI taxonomy): domain Eukaryota; kingdom Viridiplantae; phylum Streptophyta; class Magnoliopsida; order Alismatales; family Hydrocharitaceae; genus Ottelia; species Ottelia alismoides. The sequence goes on along the minus strand of JAZKJV010007250.1, from coordinate 110,224 downwards.
TTATCAATATTTCAAACGTACTTTTCTTGATAGTGGTTCTTCTATCAACCTCATGCCCACATCTCTACTCCAGGAATTCAGGTTGGGTCTGCTCAAATCAATATGCATGATCCTTCAATTTGTTGGTCAATCTGTTATGTGGCTCTGAGGTGTGTTTGAGGAAGTCATCGTAACTTTGAATGGCTTGAATATCCCAGTGAACTGTATTATTCTGGACATGGATACCGTAGCACGTTACTCCAAACTCCTATTATACTTGGTTGCTCATTGCTATGAACAACCGAAGCGGTAATAGACTGTGTGTCTAGAAAGATCACCTTTCACTATAGTAATGACAAGGTAACATTGGACATGGTCGTTGAACCTAAAGCCAAACAGACCACACTTGATCAAACGAAAATTGAACCGTTGACTGAGACTGACTGTGACTTTCTTGAGTATATCAAAAATTCTAGCCTATCTTTCGAAGAAATTTCAAGATAGGACTTCATCACATCTAAGGATGACTTGGTTAGTACAGTCGACATCAGTTCCAAAGCTGATCAAGAGATACAATCTAATGAGATGATCCATCTATTTCAAGATCCATCCTAAAATCGAACAATAGGAATTCATCGTAGATGTGTCAGTGTATTCTTGTCTGGACTATAAGTAACCACGGAGGATCCTACATTGATGGCACCGCTAACACTGAAAATCGATTCAATTTTTTAGGAATGCACAAAGCCAATTCTGAACACACCTGAACTTAAGCCACTTTCGGCAAATCTAAGTATGCCTTCCTTATGGGTGATAAGGAACAATATTCAGTCGTCATTAGTAGTTGATTGACTTCGGATCAAGAATCTCACTTTCTAGAGGTTATATAAAGAAACCACAAGGCCCTTGGATGGAATGTTTAGGATCTTCGTGTGATCAATCCTAGCCTATGTTCACATCGTATCTTTTTGGTAGATGGATGTAAATTGTTCCATGAATTCCAAAGGAGATTGAACCCTAATATCCATACCATAGTCATGAAAGAAATCACCAAGTCGTGTGAAGCATGCTTCATTTATCCCATCCCGGACGCTAAATGGGTCAGCCCACTACACGTGGTTCCGAAGAAATGTGAATTTACTATTGTCACAAATGATCAAGAAGAGGATATTTGTAATAGTGTACCTACTTCTTGGCGAGTCTGTGTTTATTACAGGCACGTCAACTCAGCTACCAAGAAGGATCACTTTCCACTAATATTCATTGATCAAGTGATTGAGTTCTTCTACTTCTTGGTTGAGTACTTGGGATATAACCAAGTGGCAATCGCTCTAGAAGACCAAGAAATGATGACTTTAACTTGTCTGTTTGGCACATATGCCTTTAATCGAATGCCTTTTGGATTGTGTAATGTCATCTCTACATTCCAAAGGTGTATGTTGGTCACATTCGCCGACATGGCGGGTAGTTTACTAGAAGTCTTTATGGATGATTTCTCGGTCTATGGTAATAGTTTTGATGCTTGTCTTTCGTACCTAGAATGAGTGTTGAAGGGATGTTGTGAGGTGAACCTTGTACTTTCATGAGAAAAGAGTCACTTTATGGTTACCGAAGGGATTGTATCAGGCCACGCCATCTCCAAACGAGATATGGTGATAGAACCAATAAATGTGTATGTGATTGCCAAACTTGAACCACCTAAATCTATGAAGAATGTGAGGTCTTTTCTGGGGCATGTCAGATTTTATAGAAGATTAATCCAAGACTTCAACATGATTTATTGACTGAGCTTCTGATCAATGAGGTAGATTTTGTTTTTGATGATAAAGTCCTCCATGCTTTCGATCAATTAAAAAAATCTGATTACTCAAACGCATGTCATATAGCCACCTAATAGGTCTCTCGCATTCGAGATCATGACAAATGCATCAGATTTCGCTATTGGGGCTGTGTTGGTACAACACAGTGATGGACTTCCATTTGCAATTCACTATGCTAGCAAGATATCAGATGATGTCCAAAAGAATTACATTGTGACTGAGAAAGAGTTTCTAGTTGTGGTTTTCACCTTAGAGAAATTCAGATCACATCTTCTTTGATCTAAAGTTATCATTTTCTCTGACCACTCTGCCATCAGGTATTTACAACAAAACAAGGATGTCAAATCCCATCTACTTCATTGGATCCTTCTGTTCCAAGAATTTTATTTGGAAATAAGGGACAAACTTGGAGTTACGAATGTGGTGGCATATCACCTATCTAGAATTGAATGCCCAATTGTTCCCGTGGGTGATGCACCAATCTCATACGCATTTCTGGATGAGATCTTGAGTGTCACCTCACTCCCTTAGTATTCTCGTATTATCAACTACCTTGTTTCTGGGTAGTCCCACAAGACTGGAATACATATAAGAAGGGTAAATTTTTGTCTGACATCAATTGGTATCAACAGGAAGATCCGTACCTTTTCAGGTAAGGCATGGATTGCATCTAGAGATAGTGCATTCCTCAGGAAGAATACACCAATGTCTTCGAGCACTACCATAAGCTCAACGTAGGAGGACACCATTCACAAAGCCAGATGGTAACCAAGGTATTGTAATGTGGCCTCTAGTGGCCCACAGTATTTAAATAGTACATAAATACTTGCAGTTAAATAAAAAATAAATGAATAAAGAAAAGAGAAGAAAAATAAAGGAAGTATTGTAAATATTGACTGACCTTAAACCCTGAGACTAATCAAATATTGACTTAGTCGATAAGGAATAAAGTATGGGGAGATAAGGGCAAAATAATATATAGACAAAATGACACAGATACCTAGAAACCCTAGGTGCTCAATGCACTACATATAAAAATAAAGATATTTTCAAATTGAAACATAGACACATTAATGTATTGAAAAATACAAAATCAATTTCATATAAAAATAATGCATTGTGCAACTGGGACACACAGATGGAAAAGCCGCAAAGGAAATTTCACATATAAATATCTTCTACATTTGAAGTTAAAATAAACCAAACACACATCCTTTGTATTCTAGATTAAATTCTCTATCCAATGAAAATGGTTTCATTAAAAATGAATTTAAGATACAAAAGCCTACTTTTTTAGGCTCCCATTTTCATTAAAAATGGATTTAAGATACAAAAGCCTGCTTTTTAGGCTCCCATTATACTATGTATCTATATATTTTACTCATATATTTTATTCTTTATATTTCTACTCTCTTATATTTTTTAACAATTATAAATATTTATCAAAATATATCAAAAAATTAAATACAAAATAAAATCATTAAAAATACATTCAAATAAATAATACATTGGTATATTATACCTATAAATTATATATATACAATTATTTATGTGAATAAATAAAATCATACAAATAAAATAAAAATCTATAAATATGTATTTAATTATACTGTTAAAAATATGAAGCTAGGGTAATAGAGGTTAAAATACAAATAGAAATAAAATACATAAAATATATGTATATATACATATAATTACATTTGTAAAAATTAATCTATAATAAATAAATAGACAAAAATAAATAAAAATCACCTAAAAATTGTACATAAAATAAGAAACAACTTTAAAATTCTAAATTTATTTACTAAAATCATTTATATTTCTATTTTTAGCACCGATTTGTCTTTTAGCATCCTAGGTGGAACAATGAGGGTGTGATGATCATTGTCCCTTGTCAACTACCCTGCTCCCTTTATGGACCGATCCTAGCATTGTTTTTACCCCACTCAACTACCAACTTTTCTAACTAGGCACATATCTCCTTGGCCGCCTATTTTTTTTAGCAAAGTTCTTCACGAGATAATCAACTTTCACTCGAATCAAAGATCGACCGAAGTCAACCATCGACTCACGCAAAAACCCTAGGCAAAGGCCCCTTCGGAAGCAACTTGTATATATAATATCCTTCTCCCATTTTTAAAATTTTTTTCCATGTTGAGCAACTGTAACACCTTGAATCCATTCTTATAAGCTTCTCCCTTGTGACAGTAGCTGAGATCCCTCGACTCGAGGCTAGGAGAAGGAGTTTAAAGGATATTTTCCATCGCTGGGGGCCAAGCTTCCAGTTTTTCTGCTCTCGACCATTATGGGTAGGTCATTTTCGTATTTCTTTATTCTTTCGATTCCTAGGATAATTAGTAGCATAAATCCATAAAAAGATCTCACTAAAGCTCTAGGATCCGGCCTCTATCTCACCTATTTCCGACGCCGTCTCGACCCCATTTCACCTCCTTATCATTCCTCATTATCTTCTTTGCATCCTCCACCCGTTCTTCACAGTTGATCTCCAATAGATAAGGGAGACCAGCGCTCTACCTCTGCAGCTTGCCCGAGCACCTCCATCTTCACCATTTCCCCAATTTTTTGCCTAACCCTGGGTCAAGGAGCATTTTCATTGAGCTCTGATCATTTTGTGAAGGTCAAAGAGCCGCAAGACTCTATCTGGAGACCAAAATCAGGATCTACAGGTCTCCCATGTTTCTCAACGCTCCATGCCTCCATCAATGAGGTTTGGACTTCTCATAGAATCTACCAGTTATAAAATCATGGAAGGAACACGGAAAGCATCTCAGCAGCAAGGGATGTGTCAGTATCACATAGGAGGCAAGATCGAAGCTCAAAGTTTGGTTGTTCTTGATATATTCTTCACGATCAGCTCGGAGCCATTGGATGAAGAACAATCGCTAGGCATGGCAGCAGCCGTTGGATTGGATGCACTAGAGCCTTTGAATCTCGGCTGAGATCTAATCTCAGCCCTTCAGCTGTGACGCATCATCCATTGTTATCTGCGTGCCACGTTGATAAGTGAAGAGATCCCAACCATCTTTTAACGTGTCATTAAGATATTTGCACTTCACACCCCCAGCCTTTTTATTTTTAATATTTAGTATACAAACTTCCATTTGTAGTAGTAATATTTCTATAATATTTGCACTTTGGACCTGAAGCTTTCCTTTTATTGCACTTTAGTCCAGTGCCAGGTCATCTCACGTGCATGTATGCATGGGTGGAAGGGAATTTTGAATGGACCCCCTATGGGTTGTTTGTTATTGTTTGGTCCTAAAACTTTTAGTGTCAATATAAATCATTTTGGATAAATTGTATGCTTGGACTTGTTGTTTATGTTATTTGCATTTAGACTAAGACTGAGTATATATTATATTTTAAATTGTGAATATTTCATGTATGTCCTTGTACTTTATTAAGGAGTTATTAAATGATGTGTGACTTCTTAGAAATTACAACTAGGTCCATGTATTGTTGATTTATTTTTGAGCTTGCATTTAATTACTAAAAATAACATTTTGCATCTAAAATTTTTAGGAAAGTTATATGAAGTGCACGGAACCTTATTTTATCACATGTATTTATTTTTTTGTAAGGAATTAGAAATTATTCTCCTATTTATAAAAAAATAAAATATTGCATCTTCTATTATTTAACATTTTAGAATCCATAAAAACTACAAAATGTTTTAAAAAAATCGATAAAAAATCATGTATAATTATTTATTCATATTTCACCTTATTTTTAAATATTGTTATAAAATATAAAAAACACTAAAAATTGAAAAAAAACAGAAAATCTTATGAAAATCTACAAAACCGGATAAATTCACAAATATGTTCTAAGTTCCTGAATTTTCCTTATGTTTCACTATATCTAAGAAAATTGATTTGAGGTTCAATATGATAAGAGACATATTTATTAAACCCATTCTAATATCTTGGATTTTCTGTTTTCCTTATTTTATGCATTTCTTTATTTAAAAATCCAAATAAATCCTCAAAAATTATCCAAAGATTATAAAAAATATTTATAACCCAAAACACTTTATTTCTTTAAATTTGAGTTTATTTGTAATATTTTAAAAATCCAGAAACATTTCTTTTTCAATTTTATATATATAGTATACTTATGGACTATATTAAGATTTATTCGATTTTTAAATAAAAAAATAAAATTTACAAAATTAAAATATAAAAAATGTAAAAAGGTAAAAAATCCATAAAAAATATAAAATTAAAGCCCACAAAAACATTTCAAAAAAAAGATAAATAATCTTAAGTAGCATATTCAATCCTTCTCTACTCTATATGCTCTATGTGGTTCGACCTCTACTGTTTGTTTTACATTTTGTAGAGTTTATAATAAATTTTAACTTGCATACATTTTCATTTGATTCACCATTCATTTGTGGGTTAATTGTTGTTGATAATGCTTGGGTTGGGTGACACACTCCGTGAGAGAGGTCGATACAATGATTGTCGGATTCGCTTGGATGGAACTGAAGAAGATTTGGCGAACGAACAAAAAGGTCAAAGGCTTGATCCTTGATAAAGTCAAAGGAGGTTATTCAGCAGCAATCGCAGGTTTCATTACTTTTCTTCCATTCCGTTATCTCAAAAAAAAGGGAGGGAGAATGATCGATTCAGCCCCCAAATATACTTGTCAAACACTATAGGCCCTCCAAGACCGAACCCTGGTACCTAGTCTTAGTTTTGCAACACCAACCTAGCAAGAATCATCTGCATTAGGTCTTCGCATTCCTCCTCCTCACCATTTTGTCACTTTGGAGGCATCTTATAAGAATCTTATTGAAATCCTTCGGAAAAGAGAGGTCTTAAGTCAGAAGAAGTGTTGTAAGTGAACCTAGGCTGAAGAACGTCATGAGGCCAAGTAGATCCATGGAGTGAACTTCCACGAACCATGTAATACGTGATCTATGGAGAAGTCACTGAAAGATTCGCAAATTCCGAACAAAATTCTCCCATTATTATCCATCTTCAAAATCAATAGGAGTCTATACAAACACAATTGAATCAATGGTGGTCTAGTACTATGGTGTACTTGAATGTGCATAATCAACTCACACAATACAAACACAATTCAAATCCTTTGATAATTTTACCAACTTCACCCATGAAGGTCATAAGAGTTTGGCCAATTTATCTTATCAATTTTAAGTTAGTCATAATCCAATCTTTCAAAGAATTAAGAATAGGGAGTTGCCCTATTCTCATTAATGCTCATGTATGCTCTCAATCAATGAGGTGATCTTCTCGAGCTGATACGTTCAATATCACACCCTAAAAGAGACATAGATGCATACCAACCAAAACATATTTCTAAGGTTGGAGGCAACTACTTAAGCTCCTAAATCCACAAAAGTTGGATCTGGAGACATGGTGGAAGTCCAGAGATTTGGTCTCTAACGTAAGGGGATTCGTCCTCACCCACTACGTCAGGGGCAAGTACATGTGTTCAATAAAGGCTTTATAAATACGTAATACATGGTTGATTTTATTCCAAGTTATTTAAGTCGACTTGCATAATTCTGTTCAAAATTTAGAGCTAGGATATCGCTAAATTTTAATGTGATGACATCAAAAATTTGCCTATCATTTAAACCCTTTTTCTTTAATCTTAAGTTGGAAGCCAAGAGTAAAGAATGTGAAAATGGAATGCATTTGATAATCAATGATGCATGCAGTCGATCAGGAATACTTACAACACTTCCCAGAACTCTCCATGTGAATGCTAGACTGAATATATAAAGATCTAAACTATATGGTGCAAGTATAAAAACCTCACCCTAAGTAAGAGTTCTATTAACGAGAAAAATATCCAATTAATTTGAACTAAATAGAATGTATTAAGGTGCATATATTAATGAATCTAGGAGATGAGTGGATCTCAAGATTTAAAATTATGGCCTAATTTACGATTAGGCACAAGGCAAACTAACCTAAATTTGACTATTTAGAAATGTGTGCATAATCCTAGTTACCCCACTCAAGTCGAGTCCTCTAGGGTCCTCAACACAACACAAGTTAAAGAATAAAATAAAGAGGCCTTTGTTTACACTTACGAGATCTCAATCGAGAACCGCTATAAATAAGGAAATTAAACTAATTTTCGCAAATAAATATAACGCAAATTGACATAACAAAAATGACTAATTACTCTAACTGAATATCTCAATCCAATTTAAGTGTCAAGGACTCCTCAACTTAAGCTCCAAGCTCTTCGCCTACACGATACGTTGGTCTTTGTCAACTTTGCAGGCCTTGCCACAAAATAATTAAGGATTAGATATACTCAAGATAAAAGTATCTAGGTATAAAATAGTCAGAACACATAAACAATCAACACAACAAATCAACTGAAATATTAAATTCAACACATCAAACACTTAACCTAAATTACACCAAAATCAATATTTAAACCTAAATAAATCAACTAATAATGATATGTCCCCATCAACGACACCATCTGATTAACCACTAATTGGTTATTTTAATTCGATCTCATTGTAATACAACCAATTAATAACTTATTAGAACAAAGTCATAATATCCCTGTAAAGAGGACTTGATCTAATTTATCCTAGATAAGTCCAGGGTGGAACACAAGGAAACGGGCAATTAATTGATTTAATGTAAGCGTTGAATATTTAATTAAGTGATTAATTAATGGAATTTAGATCAATACAATGTAAAATAACTATGCGTTCTCTTTTTATTTGATTTTTAAATGTGAATGTATTAATAAAACAAAATGATGAGAATGAACAAACAAAGACAAGTGCCTACAAAACACACATCTTGCAGGTTTTATATATATTAAAAGGATATGACTTGTTCTCCCTTTGAGGCATTTATGGGTTCAAAATCCTTGAGTTTTTTATGACAAGATAAATTTCAAACAAGACACATAATTGACCTTGACTCGAGTATCGAGGACGAGACTCCCTCGTAGGTTATTTAAAGAAAGCTCTTGATTAAACCCTAATTTAATAAGTTCAAGGCTTTTTAAGCCAATGCAATTCAAATCCAAATAAAATGCTTATCAATTAGTCCATTCTTTCATTCAAACAAGGATCCACTTAATACATGCATATAATTTCACTAGGTAAATAATCAAATGATTAATAACGAGTGAGACTAGTAAAATTATAAGTAGTAAAGTGAAACAATGATGTGAACAGATTAATGATTATGCTTAAAGGTGAATAATTGAATTGAATTAATCAATAAAAGCAATAATTTTTCTCTGATTTTTAGTACTTTGTCATTTAAGTAATTTCATAAACCACACATATAAAATCAAAGATATTTTTATTGGTTTTTATACAAGATCAATTTCATGGAAAAAGGAATTATAAATCTAAAGATATTAAGGTTTGAATACATGGGCCTTTTTATATAAAAGGTAATTAACTCTACACAAAAGACTCACAAATTAGGGGTACAAATGCAACTAAACAAACCACTAGGGTTATATAAAAGTTAAAATGGTGTGATACTTATCTTGAAATAAAGGAAATCGACGGGGCATTCCTGTAAAAAACCCACATGCACGCGTAGCAGGCGCGTGATAACTGGACTAGAATGCAATTTGGAAAACTTAGAGGTTCTGGTCTATAAACATCCTGCAATGCACATGCAGAGGACATTTGGAGGTTCGGGTGGACAAGTCAGGCTCGGATCGATGTGGCACGCGACGTTGCTTTGGCTTTGGTTAGGGTGCTCCATCCTCGAGGCTTGAAATGGTTGTGTGGGTGGCTCTTCTGGTTTGGATCAGAATCACTTGATTAGATCCAAGGATCTAATCAAACACTCGTGAGATGGTCTTCTTCCTCCTCCACTCGCGGCGGCAAAGCTTGGGTTTCGATGTGTTATGGCATGCTCCTTTGTACTCCTTTGCTTAACTTGAAGGTCGATGAAGGATGTAGGATGTCTAGTGAATACCGTGAGGCTTTAGTGGTGAAGTATAACGACCTAAAGTATCCCAGTGATGAGAGCTCATCGGAGCGAAATTAAATGATCAGAGATAGAGAGAAATTCTATTCAATGAGGACCTACTGAGTTAGCTTGTCTACTCGAAGGAAACCAAAGAGAAATGGAAAAGAATTAAAGGGAAAGTAAGTGGATTAGATAATAGCCCTAATTGGGTGTAAGCTCTTGTACAGGAAGGAGACAAATCAAGATGAGGGAAGTGATCTGGAGATGGTTGAAGTGAGATGGTGTCTCTGTATAGAATAATGAGACATCGTAAATGTGTGGGTGAGATGAGATGAGTCAAAGATTGTGTGGTTAAATGGGTAAAAAAATGGAGAAATTAAAAGATTAAGGAATAAAAGCTTACATGGGAATCAAAGTGAAACAGAGGGAGACGAAGATGATGATTGAATCGAGCCTGGAGTGGAGTTTGATGAACTTCGATCTTCGCTCGATGTTTCAATCTACGAAACTGAGCTCGAGTAGTTGGTTTGATGGTGTTGTAGCAAGATGGATCCTTGTGGGTCTCACTAGAGAGACGGTCTCCATCTTCGCTCTCAATCTTTACCATAGAAGGAGGATGGAATCTAGAAGTGTATCTCGCAAATGGAGGATGGCGATTGATGATGGCAGATGCCTTGGTTTCGATGGAATAAGAATGAAGGTTAGACGGTTGTGGGGTGATTGTTTCAACCACCGCTCCACATCGGAGTTGAGGGAGAACCAAGGGGTTAGGGAGTTGGAAAAGATGTCGGAAGCACATGCTGTCGATCAGTGGTGAAATGAAGAGAAGAGGGCATGTGTATGGAGTCCTAGAGAAATTAGCAAAGGAGGCAAGGTATGAAGGGATGCATCTCTATATAGTTAGGCGGTTAGAGGTAGAAGACGAGATGACAATATTTGATCGAGATTAGATGGTCTGGAATTAGGCATGGTTGTGAGGGCATGATTGGTTTGATCAAGGGATCAAACAGAAGACAACACAATGACCCAGATAAGACAACGACCGTCTGATCAAGGAGATCAGACGTTTAGGAAGAGAGGCGGGTGGACCTTAAGGGGCGGCTACATAGAAGCATAAGATGGGGACACGTGTCCCAATCATAAAAATCTAAAATACCAAAAATACTTGTAAATTAATAAAAATAGTTAGAGGAATAATAAGAAAAAATGTTCAATGTGAAAGTTATAGATCTTTTTAAGGTCTACAACTTTCATGTAGAACTTGAAATCAAAATAAGTAAGATATACAATATAATCTTTTTGCAAGTATTTTTATATGTATAAAAATAATTATTTTAATTCTTTGTTAATTTTCTTGATATTTTGAATAATAAACAATATACATATTATTATTTAAAATACCATGTTATTTTTTATGGGATTTTTAATGATGAAGAAACACATAAAATAATAATCAATATATATGGATATATGTACAACATTTATAATTGTTATATATGTACATTAATTAGTATTAATTATATACAAAGGGTTAATAATTAATGTTAATTTTGAGTTAATGCTTATTGAAATACTTAAGATAGAGGGCTAATAGAGAAGAACTATGATGATGATTATGCGATTCATGAGAGGGGAATTCACCCTTGGGGCCTCGGGTAGAAACTTAGATGCTACAAAGCCAACAATTGTGTTGGTTAGGAGACATGTTGCTTGGCACATCGAGAAATCACCAAACAGTGTTCAACCTTAGTACTTGCATGCCTTTATCCCAGTTTATTGAGTGCAGGTCAAGAAGTCATGATTGGTAGCCTAATGTTTTGTTTGTTGACTTAGAGTTAATACCATGTGTTGTCTGGTGTAGGCTATATTGGTTAGTATTTCGAGTAGGAGCACTAAAAGAGGATCTAGGAAATGTGTTTAAATGAAGTTGGGAATGAAATACAAGTCTCCTGTGCATAAGGAGGATTGTGATGGTCGTGGTGATTTAGACTATGGTACAAATTATATTAGTATCCAGAACCCTGACTTGTGCCCTATGCCACCATGGACTCTTACACATGGGTAGTGGAATTGGACGGTTCACGGTGATTCATGGGTTGTGACTTGATTTGGGGATCAGAGCCACAATTTTATAAATAAAGCTAAGTGGGCATGTTGGGAACTTAGTTAGGATGCATTGGACCTCACTGCATTCCTATGGAGGTGCCCCAACCCTAAGGCATTCTCATTGCCTTAGATTCATGGTGTGAGGACTCATGTATACCAAGATCACAGAGTATCCACGAAGCATGGGTTATTCATATTTAATGAAAATGACTAGAGTTGCTTTCTTTATGAGGATAATTTACCACGCTGTTTCTTTTACACACTTCTTTAGTATCTTACTTGTTGTAATTTTTATATCATGTTAGGCAACTTTGCTCATAATGTACTTAGGTGGTGGATCCACAGGTTCTCAGAAGCAGCCGCAGTAGTGAGCGGCTCGGAGTTACTTCTTTTTATTCAACTACACAGTCTACTTGTGGTACAATACTTGTGACTAGCATTTCTTACATTACTTGTAGTTTTGAGAGACTTGTCATGTAATATGTATGTAATGGACAACATAGTAGTTTTGAGATACCTGTCATGTAATATGTATTTCCCGTTAAGGTGTCGATGGTGGATGATATGGTATTTTGTTTCTCCTCTAGTCTTGTTGATGATGGTGTTATTTGAGGTAATATTTCCTTGAGGTTATCGATTGCTCGTCTTTCTTCAAAGATAATATTTCCTTGAGGTTATCGATCGCTCGTTTTCTTCAAGATAACTTTTAGTTAAAGAGGCATCTGACATTATCGATGAATGTCATGACATGAATTTCAAGAGCTTAAGTGAGAGGTAAGGGAAGATGGAATGCCCGTGGCTATGCACCTAAGGTGAGGAGGTTATTTATGGGCACTACTCATGGCATAGTCTGATGGAGGAGGACCTGGGCCTTGGGATGGAAGTATGGGTTGCTGCAGTTTGAGGGGTATAAAGATTTTATGAGGAGGATGAGGCCCCCACTTTGGTGGCACCATAGTCGTAAGGTAGTTCTGTAGAGCTCCCAATGGCCACTTGTATCCACTAATAGTTGTTAACACTCTAGTCGTAGTTCAATGATTACATTTACATAGATGACCATGGGATACTCGCAATAGAGTCCTAAATCGTACGTGTGCACCACGACATGCTGAGTATGCGGTCACATACACTCGGTAATAAGAGGTTTTACTCCTGTGGTTACGATCACTATATTTCCACATGTGGTTGTTTTGTAGTCCCAGGTATGCGATTACATGTAGTGTTTGCACGTTTATGACCACAAGCAGCCACAACATGGTGTCCCTTTCTGGTCGTATTTGTTTTCTCCGGAATAAAAACAACTATTACTCTTGCTGCTATTATGGATTTTCACAACCTCCCGATTTTCCTCACCTTCCTCCTCATCAAGAATTGAAACCATCACTACAAGAAGGAGTAGAACAGGCGACGGTCGTAGACCGTCCCCTCTGAGTAGAGAACCGTCCCCTTTGATCAAAGGAGACGGTTGTCAGTCCGTCCCCTTTGGTGGCGTCCCATTTGATCAGAGGGGACGGTTTCTGTGAACGTCCCATATTTTCAACCAAAGGGGACAGTCATGACCGTCCCATTTGTTCATATCAAAGGAGACGGTCATGGGCGTCGCCTTTGGTGACCATTAGAGGGGACGATTGCGACCGTCCCCTTTGTTCAAACCAAAGGGGACGGTCACAACCGTCCCCTTTGATGTCATTTTTACAAAAAAAATATGGAGCTACTACTAGGAATACCATGTTATACCTTTTAAGATAAATGAGCTACAAGCATTAGATTGATCATAAAATTAATATCCAGGACATATGGTCAACCCACACTAAATATTGTGTTCTACCAACACTACATCTCTTTGTTAACCCAAATCATGATGTTTGATTTTTATCCTTCTCTAAGACCTAAATAAATCCGACAAATAAGTAAAACTCATTTCCAACCAATACCCAGACATGTACATACAAATCACCATAGTGTTATGAACGATGTTCTTATATCACATCTCTCTCAGATAGAATATCACTACATTCCGTTGTAGCTCTTTTTTGATCTTTTCATGAGCCGCTTCCAAGAGTTGACAATATAACACTTAAGATGCATATAAAGACCTATACAAAAATATGCGAATTACCAAGTGTTATCCACTCACATTACTTGCAATCATAAGATGATCCTACATTGTAAAAAAAGTGTGATCAATGAACTACATCCATTCTTCAAAAAATTTGAAGTAAATTTATGTAATTCAAAATAGACTTAATTACTTTTTCATCATCCTATAATATCCACATTCTAGTCTCCTTATATCCTCTCAATGGCTTCCATCAATAATGGTGCTTCCTTTCCATTTCTTGTGTTTTGAAATTATTGTAAAACATGACAATTGCATACGAATTTATATAAACTTTAAGAAAAAGGAAATCCAATGAAACAAGGAATGTACCTTCTTAGTAGAGGTACCTATAACAAATATTCATAGCTGCATGAGAAAAATAGACATAGATATCAATTTTTAGACAATGCATATCTATGTTTATTGTAAACATACAACGTTTCTCATGTTTGATGATGTCGCTCTTCTTCTCTATACGTGGCCAAAATCACCTCTTGTCATATGCACATCTCCTCTAGTGAAGAACATGGATGCCTTCAAGCAAGGATAGGTTAACAGTTAGTGACAAAAATGATTAAAAATCATCATGTAAATAGTGCATATTGGTGATATTATACTACCATGTTTGTATTTTACATCAACAATATAAAAACATAGCGAACTAGGTCGAACGAGATGACAAGCACAATCGAAGGCGGGGTACGAAACACGATGGAGAAGGATACCACGATAGCGAAGAAAGAACCACGATAGAGATGAGGAAACACGGAGCAAGACATGAGCACCACGATGAAGGAGCACCACGACATCTCATCAGTGTTGCACCACCCATATCAACGATAGAGAGGAGAGGAGGAGAATGAAGAATGGAGCAAACTAGGGAAAATGATCGGTTGGAGTTAGTTTTCTCGAAGACACCATCGGGGACGATCGTTTTGACCGTCCTTGATGGTGTCTACTATGTCAAAATATCTTCTCCAATAGAGAGGGGACGGTCATGATGCTACCAAAGGGGACGGTCATAATTACCGTTGCCTTTGGTCATCCTCGACGCTGGGGTAATGGGACGATGCCAGAAGCATAGAGGGGACGGTCAAAACCGTCCCCTATAGGTGCTTTCACCCACAAATGCATACAGTGAGAAATTAGGGCAAAGGGGACGATTTTAACGACCCTCCCCTTTGGTCTGGGATAGAGGGGACCGTCAAAACCGTCCCCTATAGGTGCTTACAAAAACACCTAAATAAGGGGGATGGTTTTAATGACCGTCCCCTTTGGTCTACGTTTATATAAGGGACTATTAAAACCATCCCTCTGAGTTACATTTTGCGACGCCAACAGGAAATCAGATGGGACGGTTATAACCGTCCCTAAAGGTCCATCTGCAGAAAAATTTCAACCAGAAGTTATAAATGGAAGGGACGGTTTGACAACCGTCCCTAAATATGCGTTCAGAAGGGACAGTCAATTTAGAACGTCCCCTATGCTTTTCATACGGGACGTTTGTGGCGCAACCGTCCCCTTTGATCACAGAGGGGACGGTTGTGCTTTAACCGTCCCCATTTATCGTCCCGAAAGATCCAACAGTTTGTAGTGCATGTGACTCCTTGTGCACATTTTATATTCCTCCTACTACTTCTATAGTAGACGTGGTATTTATATTAATATGTAACATTAACTTAAAGACTTTTGCGCACATCAATTCACTAACTCATAAGCGCACATGCACAGATATTAATTTTTCAACGCGTATTGGGTACACTCATAATCACATATATCCATTCATCCATTTTTAACTTGGGTTTAACGCACCCAAAAAAGCAATGCCTCCAATGTGGGGAAAGCCAAAGGTCATTACACTTCCTGCTGTAGGTGGTGGACACAAACCACCACCTCTAGTTATCAACCTCTACATCACAAGAATAGAGCTCCGACCCAAAACCATCTACAAATGGTGGGTTCCTATCACTCTAGCCCATCGACCACCACGATCACATCGGTAATTTACTCAACCCAACCTTGGGATGAGAATTGCAATCACACTCTTGACCAGTGCTAGAAGCCTCTTCATTTGGTCCAAATTCCGACACTGAAGCGGAACACCCATAATGTCGCTTTCTCCACTCGACCCCTGCAAAGCACCATCCAAGGTGAAAGGATGACGCTAGCTCAAGAAAGATCGCACTTCATTTTTAAGTCTGTCGTACAGATCTACGTGCACACACACATTCAAACATCGGCTTGTACCTTCGATGTATGGTGCTATTGCATAGCTTCTATCCCAAGGGATTCGATATATATCTTAGATCTAATGAGTAACTCACTGCATTGTTATTGCATGTCAATGTGTCTTTCATCCAGTTCGATGTCGATGTCTCTTTTGTGAGAAAGATGAGTCTCTTGGTATGGTCTCTCTTTCTTTCTCTTATGTGCAAGAACAAGGAGGGAATGTTTGTTGGATTTGATTAGTCATGAGATCTTCATAATTATATATGTGAGAGATTAATAAGGTTTATGTTCCATTTAAATGGACATTACAATTTTGGATATGTGATAACGGTAATTTGGAGAAAATATTGGAAAACTGGCTGTGATGAGGAAACACGGCCGTTTTACGGTGATTCATCCTCTTGAGAGAGGGATTGTCAGCAAGGTTTTAAAAATCGAACTGGACCGGCTGATCAGACTGATTCAACCGTGAACCGATCAAAATCCGAAAAGTTAGGCCGGTTTTACATTTGACTTTTTTAAAGGACGAAATAAAAAACGTGGTCGAATCGATCGAAGCAAACCGGTTCAAACCGTGCCTCCTCATCAATGCAGAAATCCAAAAGTCACGAGCCCGGTTCTCTCCTCTATAAAAACGTCACATCTCTTATCTCTCTGTAACTTGATATCAAATCCAACCGTTTAGGGTGTTAGCATCCAATAACTGCATGTAACAAGTTTTGATTCTAATTATGTGATGTGTGAGCAAGGAGTTCATTTGTTGGTCGTGAGCTACTGTAAGAGACGAGGACACCACTGCCAGAGAGGAACGTCAGGAAAAAGGAATTGTCAAAAGAGGAGGGATAAAGCTGCTTGGAGATCCCCCATGAAAGATCTAGCAGGAGATCATCCGTGGAATCACCCTCATGTTTTGGGATTCGGAAATGTGGGAAAGGTTGTAGGAATTTGTCAACAAATGGAACCTCGTCTAGAACTAGTTCCCGGCAAGAATGGGATAGGTTTGGATGAGATTAGGAAGATGGATAGTGGCAGACGTATGAACGAGCGGTTGTCTAACAAAGCTTGGATTCCAGTGATATCTCCCATTTAATCAAGAGGATCGATGCCTTTTACGGGAATAAAAATCTCCATATGGCAATACGTGCATGACTGTTCGGGCAAGGCCGCAGCCGAGGACCATGCAACACTGTTTAGTAGTGGGACGTTGTAGATCGATTATTAGTATTTCTTTCGATAAACAGAAAAATCAAGATCAAAGGCATCGTTGTTCCACGTCCCTTTCAAAGTAAGAAGAAAAAGGGGGAGGGAAGCTACTTGTTAGGTAGAATAGGTGTCCTCTTTTGTTATGTACCAAACTTAAAGAAGAGGAACATATCTTTGATTTCAAGGCAATTCATGGAGCAAGTGTTCGTTCTCCAATAAAAATGTTGCATAATTAATGTCTTTAGTTGAATACTATGCTACTTATGTTCTAAGATTTCTTATCAATTAATCTATTAATCTTTAGTTAAGAAATGTTTAGTAAGACTTAGTTGTACAACTACTCGTACATGCTTAGTTGATTATTTATATCAAAGTTTATATTTGTATGTGTTTAGCACATGCTTCTTCAATTATTTATATGAATGTTTATATTGGTATGCATTACCATATGTTCGAGTTTTTCAACTTGATGATTTCTTTTGTATATATGAATATTTGATATATCCAAACTTTTTGTATTAGTAAATCTGGTCCAACCGATCCAACCTCTAAAAATGCCCGGTCCGATTTTTTTCAGCCTATGATTGATGATGTGATGCTGATGTCATCATCGGTTTAGACCACTGGTCCGACCCGATCAAACCAATATTGGCACGAGACTGGTTCAACATCCGATCTGATTTTTTACACATTGATTGCCAGTCCCGAGATGTTGGTGGTTTTTTTAGAAAGGTGTAAGAGTCTCTTTACAAAATTGATGTTTTTATTTTGTGTGTTGTGCCCAAGATTCGAAATCTCGATTTCGATTTCATTTCGGTCCCCTTCAAAACAAAAATTTCGGTGAAATTTCGATCGTTTTTGTGGAAATATTGAAAATACCTCAAAAAGTTATTTTTTGAGTTTTTTTTTGCAAAATAAGATTTTTCAAGTTATTACAACAATAAATAACTTAGAAATACACACTTATATCACACATATTGCTCACATATGCCTCTTATATCACACGTATCGGTCTTATCGGTCAAATCGATGTTAATGTTGATTCTTAGCTAATAAATACTGGAAATTAATATCATCCAATCCAAGATCTTAAAACAATAATAGCTTACAAATGCACATTTATATCACACATATCTCTCATCCATACACCTTATATCATACGATATCAGTCATATCAAACATATTGTTGACCTGACTGATAGATAATGAAAATGGAAATTAAAATAATTAAGTTAACAACACTTAGAAGACACCTTTTATCATAAAAGTAAACGAGCATTTGATTCTAAAATGTAGATAATGATTAAATAGACAATATTTCGTTCATAGAAATAACTATCGTGAATATAGCTCTAATGAATTACGAAATTAATTACATACTTATAATAAAGATGCATCAACTTTATGAAGATAAATGGTAAATGAATGAAACGAACGAGCTATATCGGATATATAGAAGCTATAGAGTTGTTTCATCTCTATTGGTTAAAACCAAATGGGAGGAAGCACCTCAAGTTCAAGAATTGTCGTATGTACTCCCTCTGTTGCACCATTCCCTACCAGCACACCCAACCTGAAATAAAATATATAAATCATTATGTGTTTTAATACTGAGAATAAGTAAATAAGTAGTAAAATCAAGCTCACATAGATAATATCATTGATATATATATATATATATATCAAATGATATTTCACCAATATCGGTCGAAATCCGGAAAATTTTGTGTTGGAAACCATGAATTTCAACCGAAATGGATCGATATGTCGAAATATCATCGACATTTCAATACATCTCGATCAAAATATGGAAAATCGCCATATATAGGAATTCCGATGCTCATTACCTATCGAAATCGAAAAGTGTGCATTGTCTCAGGAGGCGTGAGATCTGGCTTCCAAGGATGGGATTGATAACACTAACGTCAATAATTTTTAGAAATCTATTAGTTTGAGATGGAGGAATTCAGAAAGGGGTATAACATTGTCATTTCATTGGTGTTGTTATTGTGACTTGCATGGATAGTGTGAGTTTTCATCAAGAAAGGTTCTACGTGCGAAATGTTGAACATCCTAATGTACTTGAAGGTACTGATTAATTAACTAACTATGATATTTTGTAATTATGTTATTAAATGAAGTGTTTTTATGAGCGCCTTCACCAAATATCCTTTTTTCTTTAAAAAATTCTTTAAAGCTTAATGAAGATTCAACGTTATATTAATATTATATTAATATATATCCGTGGGATAACATTAGATGTAACTACTTCCTAACGAATTATTTTCTCTTCAAATATATATTTTCTTATCTACGTATATATTAAGATCATTTTTATATTTATGAACATTGCGACGATGATATGATTGCAAGATATTTTAGATTCTCTCATTTCATGTAGTCTAAATAGTTTGAATATCTATTTTACGAATCTTGAGATTGGTATGTTTGACTTTTTCTTCTCTAAATCAAGTATCACATTCCCATAAGTTGAGCTATTGATAAACAGACAAAGGGTTCTGTCTACATGCAGCGCATTATCAACTGCTGAGGTGGCTACTCCACCTGTCGTCGTTGTCAAATGCGAAGGACTGTCTACTGCTCTAGCAGCATTGCAGGTCGGGGATAATGGCTGCTTGTTTTCCAATTCAACAATTATTAACAAAGAAGATTCCACCCAATACACGAATATCACATGCATCTAGGTGCACTAATTAAGATTCGGGACCCCACTGCCTACATTACACTACAAAACATGTTGGGCGCTATCTTTGGAGTGTTAGTGGATCTGACTTCAAACTTCCTTTTTTGTTCAACCTTTCTTGAACTCCTAATGCATCTTTTTCTCTTTGGTAATTAATTATTTTTCAAAACTGCTGGACTTCAAGTAAATCGTGGTGACACATGCTTCCACCGCTAATGCTCCCACCTACAAAAAAGTCTAAAATCTTTGGAGGATCAAATGATGCAAAAATGGATGAAACTACCGTTGCTCACGAGAAAAAAACCGTATAACATGAATAATCAAATTTCTGATGTCATTTTTTGGGTGGATTGTCGCCTTGCAATAATGGCCAGATAAAAATTACCTCATTATATTATATTTTGAACTCATGGTGGTTGGGTTTTGCTAAATTAGATCAATGATCACGATTTTTTATAAAAAACATTGTATATATTCTATTTGACATTCGTATTTTTTATATTGTTTTTTAATTTTTATGCTTATGGTGGTTGGACTCTTCTTTTACTTAAAAAAGGAGTCCCTTTTCCTTCGTGAAACATGTATGGTGCTAAATAGTCTCTAAATAAGAAAAAATACAACTAATTCTAAAATGGAGGCCAAATTTCATATTTTGATATGGAATTATATCAAATACTTTTCATCCTTACGAATATTATTTCCTGTAGTTGATGAAGAATATAAATCAATAATGAAAAATTATAAAGGGAATATTCTATTAGTTAGGAGATGTCATCTCTATGAAAACAACTATGAGTCAGTACATTATATTTTTTTGAATATTTGCAATAAAGGATTCCTCATTCGCCGTCCTATTAATAATTTCTTTGCAATAATGGATAAAATGCATATAGGTGATTCATCGTGGTAGACATTAGAAGGATGTTGGCATCAACTTAGTTGCTCATATGGAAGTAATAATCAAAGAAGGTCATTAGACTCATCTATCTTCTACTTAGGTCACTAAGAAATAAACCTCTTGCATTCCACAAATTTTGGTGGCTCAAAACAATATAAGATCATGTTTCTCCTCCATCATATTTTGTCTCTTAAATAAGCTATATATACTCTACAAACATTACTTTTGAAGGACATAAATAAAACTTTATGAGCCTCGCATCACGGAAATGTGGAAAAAATAGTAAACAATTTGCATATTTGAAGCGATCATTATATAAACGCTGTCACATTGAGTGGCCAATACACCCCAACCTATTCTAGTGGCATGGACATCGAACTATGAGAGCTCTGGGTTGAAATAAAGCTTCAGATAAGGGATGATCTACTGGCACTATATTTCTAAGATCCCAAAACATGGGCAGAAAAAAGATTCTATACCTATCTGGGCACAATAAGATCTGAGCAATGCAACATTTCTTTACAACAAATAGAAGACAAATATACAAAATAAAAAATGGTGACAATGGTCGATCTTTAGGGAACCTACAAAACTTATGGAGACTTGGCTACACTGGCTGGCATCAGAAGGAGATGTGGCTACACTGATCCCCTCCAGTTCATTTCTTATTCTTCTATCTCCCACCCCCCTTTCGATTGTGGAAACAACACGTACATGAATTTAGAAGGAAATACCGCGCTCCTCGAGGAAAGAGTAGCTAGACTGGGGAATTAGAGTCACATTGCTAGGAGAAGGTTGTTCTTTGTCACTTCAGATGTGGAGTGTTATATTTCACTTACACAATACAAGTAGATTCATAGTCATCAGAATTTGCATATGAGGACTTGTTCATACCTTACTATCGAGGTGAACTGAATAGAGACTCGTGGAACTTAAAGGTTGTTGAGTCTTAAAATCCCATTTTCAATAAGGTTCTACTAAACTAATAATCCAAAGTTCTGACCGATCTTCAACTTTGATTTTATGAAGATTAGTTTAGAAATCAAAATTTTTGTAAGGTCTTTATTTTTCCTTTCTTGCTTTTCTTTTTAGTCACTTATTCTTCAAATACGTGTTTGCTAAGGGACAAGAAAACATAAAATATATGGGGATGATGAATCACCACATCATCATCTTTATTCATTTATTTTAGCTTAAAATACCTTATAAAACACATGTAAATATCAATAAGTCTCTCTTTTTAAAAAATCCTCTTTCTTTTATAAATAGTATATATTTATCATTCTTTTAATCTAAAATAAATAGATCAAGAAATAAAGAAATAAAGGAAAAATAAAAAATAAAAGACTTTATATATGAATTAATACAGGCTGATCCTAACCCTGAGAGTAGGTCAAGTCTTCACCTAATCGACTAGGAATATAGTAGGGGGGAGATAATGCATATTGTGAAGAAAATCAAGAAAAATCAATCTTCATACTTGTACATAATATATATTTCTTCTACTATTTTATGTATAATCAAAATAACTCCAAATAAAAATATTTTCTTCTTGAGACTTCTGTAAATATTAAAAATAATTGCAAGAACAATCTTTGTACAAAATAAAAATAAAAACACTTTAAAAAAGATGCAAAGCTAAACTTGTTAGATTAAAATATTCTCCATAAAAAAACTCAAAAAATCAAACCCACTTTCATTGTGTTCAAAAATAAATAAGCTTTAAAATGAAAGTGATTTCAATAAAATTGGAGTTAAGATATAAGAAGTGGCTTTTTGGAGTGCTACTATATATTATGCCTTTGTTGTACATTGCATTATTTATTACTTTTATTTTATTTTTATTTTTTAACATATTGTATTTTTATGACGTGAATATATTGTATTTATTTATATAAAATGCAAGTAGAAACAACAAAACAAAAAAATAAAAAAAATAAAATAATGTAGTTATACTATTGGTATCGCATACCTATATTGTATATATCCTTATTTATTTAACTTAATAAATTAACTCTAAAAATAAAACAAAATTATATTTGAAATCCTCAAATTACTATGTATATTAATAAAATATATAATTATTTTTAAAAATAATCTATTAAAAATTCATTTCTTGTATATATAAGCATTTTTACATATGAATAAAAGGTTTTTTATTTATTTTTACGTAATTATTTAACTTATTTAATTTATTAAAATCACCTAAATTAAATTTATTTATTTACATTTTTTATTTATAAAATTTTTTTGTTTCAAATTATTTTCGATTTTATTTTGTATTTATTTCATTTTTCTCATTGATTTTTCTTTACTTGTTTGTCTTTTAGCAGATCTAGCCATGCTATTGGCTGAACCCGGGTCTGTTGACTCGGGTTAACTCTGCCTGTGAGTTCCACTTTGACCTGAATAATGTTTACACCCGGTTTCATTTGATTTTTCCCATCCACTCATTGACCTCATTGCTGCTACTTCCTACACCATTTGATTACCCGAATAATTAATAACCATGCATGAATAACTTTTGCCTTGCCCGACCTCGATTCATGCAGCCATTCTCATTTCAAGATTAGTTGCAACTCTTCCCTAAAAAAGCCTCCAGATCTGAACCTCTAGCTCTTGATCTGTTTTTCTTCCGCTTTTTGTGCTCGAGGCATATTACTGGAGAGAGGCGAGGTGACAACGAGTTTCCTCCAAAGTGGGAGTGGGTAATTGGGCTTGGGAGGTGATGAATCCATAAATGCCCTCTTTAATTGGTGTGAGTTAAGCTTTAAAAATAATGATGGATATATCGTTGTAATTACAACAGGAATTCATAATTGATCAAGAAATAACTACAATAAATTAATCAATTTTATTCAGAGTGGTTTAATGTTTATTTTACTTGGGCAAGTCCAAGGTCGAACTCAGGGAGACAAAGAAACAACCTAGAATTTTGTCTATCAAAGTTCATGCACGATTTTTGAGATGGAATATTTTTAGTATTTTTAATGCAGTTTTGGGATGCAAATGTAAATGAGTCCAATTTTAGGGACTAAAATGTAATTTTCAATAAAATATTCTCCAAAAAATACAAAACTTGGCCAATATGTAAAATATGGTGAAATGAATGCACTGTATTTTTTTGGATTTTTTTGGATGCAAGATAAATATTTTATGAATTTATGAATGCAAATAAAGTGAATTTTAATAGTTAATTATAATAAATATTAAACATATTTATTTTCAAGGGATAAATTTTGTCCAAGATCTATCACTAGGTGATTGATCTCAAAAAAATCCTAAACCATAAAAATATGAGATTTAATATTTGTTAAAAATTAAAGATTGAAAAAAGCAAAATGATTTTTATAGGGCAAACCATTATGCAAATGTAATTCTTTTTAGGCATGATGTAAAATACAACTAATTCTACAATCTATGAATTTTTGGCAATTTTTGGAGCTATGGTTAATTACTTACGAATTTTGAGGCACAAGATGGATAAAATATACAATTTTCCATGAGAATATTAATTAGTAGTTAACCATAATCTAGAAAAATCTCACAAGCATGTCATAATGTAGATAATTAATTGAACACAATGATATTTTTGAATAATAAAAATAGTGTCATATAGAGGTCTAATACAAAGGGAGAACACATGGGTATAATTGCAATAATATAAAATAAAATAATGTAGTGAAGGGACTTAAAAGTAATTACCTAAACCCCTAGTGGTATTTTAAAAAAAATGCCAAGCGGTCACTTGCCAGGCACGTGACCCTTGAGCGACGGAGGGAGGTTGGTAATACTTGGGTCCTCTGGGGTCCTTCCTGTAAATGTCCCAGTAGTCACGTGCATCGCATGTGACCTCTGGGCTGGGGGTTACTTCTGTTGCATCGGAGATCACCAGGGGCTTTGGTTGTAATTGTTCCCAAGCGACACTCGAGAAACATGTGACCACCTGGGGACTTGAACCCGACGTAGCAGTGGAGGAATTAGTGGTGGCTTGCAGTGGGGGCTTCCGGCGGTTGGCGGAGTAAGAGATGGCCACGGTGGAGGCAGGGGCCCTAGCGAGGGCGGTGAGCTGGTGGCGTCGAGGACGGAGATGATGGAACTTGTCGGTGATGACAACTCCTGGCTCCTGCAAGGAGGTGTTGGAAAAGGAAGTGGAGTTGTGGAGGAGCCTGACTGGTGGTCGATGAAGGATTGTGGGCGATGGAGTTGGGGTGGGTCGAAGTTGGTTGGCTCGATAGAGGAGGACGTCTGGAGCAGGGGCATTAGCGGTGGAGAGGGAGGCCGCACTACAACGAGGAGGGACCCTTGGACCTCACCATATTGAAGGAGAGGAGAGGTGTTGTCACCACCACCCATCCTCGATTTGGGGCTATTGGCGGATGGGGATGAGAGGGCGACGACGACGATGCTTTAATAGGGAGAGGGAGACATCGTCTAACGAGGATGCATATTGGAGAGTGATTGGGATTGAATATTGTGACGAGGGGGTGAGATTCGTGGCCATATCTGGAAGATCGGGGTGAGATACACGAGGGAGGAAGCCGAACATAGATGGAAGTAGATGACGGCAGCGTGATTTGCGGCTGTAAGGGGTGGTGAAATATGCCCAGAAGAGGAAAGTAGGTCGGAGGAAGGAGAAGGAGCAATGGCCATCTGATTGGCCAAGATCGGATGGCCAGGATGACACCACGTGGCGCACAATAGGAAAGGGGAGAGGTTAAGCACGTGTAGTGCGCGTGCACAGGAGGCACGTGCGCTGCATGTGTGTGGCTTTTGATTTTTTTAAAAAAAATGAAATATAAATAAGGCCAAAAATGGATGACACGTGGCGGCTCCTGGAGCGGCCACGTGTAAGTCCCAAAAAAATTCGAAAAATTAAATATAAAGATAATTCAAAAATTATAGCAAACGACCTCCGATCAAAAATTTTTCTTCATGGAAGTTGTTTGTCTCGACAAGATCTACAACTTTCACGAGGAGACTAAAAGCAAAATAAATCATTTGCACAAAGTGATATTTTTGCAGTATCCCATGTACATTGAATACCTTGATTTTTAGGTTTAAAAACTTTTTTATCATTTTTAAACCAGATAAAAATTTGAAAAAATATGATAAAATCAAAGATAAATAGTTACACATTAATCTATTTTTTTGTATTTTTAAGAAGTAAGAAAAAGCTGAACTAAAATAAAATACGAAAAAGACAATTTTCGTACAGACAGATAGTGAAAACTCAGACTCAGTTAGTTTCTTTTATTTCAAGCCCATTTTGGATTTCAATTTTTACGCATTTTAATAAAACTTTCGTCAAAGAAAATTAATGAAAGAGAAATAACATAAAATAAGTTAATTATGTACATAAAATAATAGGTCGAAAACCGTTAAAATATAAAATGTACAAAAGAGGCCCAAAACCCAACTTTCACGTATGAGCTCAAGTTCACTTAAACTTGGTCTTGTTTTGAAGATGTTTGAATGTACAATAGTTCAAAAGTGAGTCGGATCAAATCAGACATTAGATGAGGAAGATATCAAGGTTTTAGTCTGAAAATCCTGGAATTAGGGTTTGGGTTTTTGGTCTACTTATTTAGGTTAGTGATTTTTTTGTATTTTCTTTATTCTTCTTAGTGATATATACACAGTTGAGTGATTTCATGTCATTTGAAGTTAGCATGGATTAGTTAAAAATCAGGGAATTTAGGCTATTTTAGAGGTCAATTGGATTGGGATTTTTGGCTCCTCATTTTGTGCAATAATGAGTGATAAAATGCAGTTCTTATCATTACATGATTGGATGCTAATTATGCAAAATAACTGAAGAAGTGCCAATGAATTATAGGGATTTCATCTTAATTAGTCATTTTTAGAGTGATAAATCTGAGATTTATCATCCCTCTATACTTAAACCATGCTCGTCCTTGAGCATCTAAAGAAATGCAATGAGGTGAAATGAGATTGGGTTCCACACCAAGGCCATGAGAAGAAGGTGAACATGAAACTAGACCCAACCTTTGGATTATTAGTTTGACCGAATGTGAGACTTACAATTTTAAAATCAACAGCCTTCAAGTTCTACACATCATTGTCACAGGTTCGGTTCAGAAGTCTAGATCAATCCTCCTCCAAAAGCATACACCATGAACATTGAAACATCGACTCATGTGTGTGAAAGGTTTTTTCTCTTCCCATCCAAAATGCCGGACTACAATACAAACCTCCTCTCCAGTAACTCGTCCTCAGGGAGTCAGGTATTCTCTCTAAGGTCTGTCGCGCTGTGTTCACAATCGAATAGAGGGAGAAGACAGAAGAAGGAGAAAAGAACTAGAGGGTGGCCAGTGTAGTCACCTCTCCTTGTGAAGCTGACATGTTTAGCCAAGTGTCTACTAGGATCTGAAGATTTTCCTGAAGCTCGGACCTTTTTGGTCAAATGCTTATTCGGTAGTAGGATTCTTTGTGTTTGGATTTTTGGTAACTCTACATAAATCTTCTTGTGCCCATACAGATATGGAATCTTTTTTCCATACATGTTTTGGGGTCTTAGAAAAAAATTGTGCCTAACCATCCATCCCTTTTCCAAAGCTTTATTTTAATTCGTACTCCGGTCTTTAGATGTCCACGCTACTAGAAAAGAAACTCACACAGTCTTCCAACACCCTGTCTGAGTTGAGCTAAGTGCATAATGCGAGAGTACAAATTAATTCCCTAATCCAGAGTCGTACCCAGAATAAAGAGACCAGGTTAGACACAAAGAGTCAAACGATGCACATTGTCATGTGGAACTTAAAGAGTTAAGTCATAAACCTGAAGCTTCTAAAACCCTCTTTCTCGATGAAGTTCCTCTGAAAATCAGGTGGATTATGGTAAAGTCCAGACAACTCTAGGTTTTTGCTCATAACTCGGTTCAGGATCCAAAGGCTTTTCACAAATACAAATGCATGTGATGCTGGATGAAGTGCATGTATGTGAAATTTAGACTTTTTTGTGATTTTTGTGAATTTTTTTGGAATTTTTTTTGTGCAAATTTGAATAAGATGCTATTTTTTCAAAATTTTTCGTTGGACGCAGTCAATGTTAGTAGCAAAACTTCTTTTTTTTGTTTTTTTTGTTTTTATTTTTTTTCAAGTTAGCTACCCACCCCGTAAATATGTATAGACTTACGTGAAAGTATGAGTTATGGGTAAAATATATACACAATATATATACACACACCCTATACTAGTGAGTGATGTGTCCTCAGAGCACAAGATGCATAGAGAAGACATAGCTCGATATAAGCATAAGAGAGTGAAAAAAAGATTGATTGGCACACCCCCCTATACTTAAGCTATGAACAGTCTAAGTATAAAAGAAGAGATAAAATGAGGCAGTCGTGATATGGGGATGAGGAGAGTACATACAGATGCGCATCGGTTCCCCCTATACTTAGGCTGGTCAGCATAAGTATAGAAGAATGGTGGAAATGAAGCGATTGTGAGATGGGGAGAATGGTATATACATATGGCATCGGTCCCTCCCTATACTTAGGCCGTGGCGTAAGTAGAGGAAGAAGATGTACAAGGAAACCGATGGAGATCGTAATGATAAGAAGGAGATGAAGCATATGATTCCTGACCATTATCAGGGTTATTCTCAGAGAAATCATGCTGGAGAGTAGATGAAGTGTATGAATCAGATGAAAGATAACCATCATCAGAGTTATACTCAAAGGAATAGTATTTGAAAGTGGAGACACTCCGGATATTCTTGTTCTTTAGTTGCTTCAGTTGTTTTCTCAGAATTTGTTCCTATTTGTGATCAAGTGATTCATCCTTGAATGATGAATACTCAGAACCATCGGTCTCAGTCAGCTCATAAGAAACTATTCCTGTATATTTAATGAGACCAGGAGAATTGGCTTTGGATGAATAATACTGAGGAACATGAGTCGTCCAATAGGAATCAAAATTTGGATCCTTGAATAGATAGGGTTTTAGGACTATCTAACATACTTCACTCATGTAGATTACTCTTTCCGGACCTGATGAGGAATCATTAAACGATTCCTCTTCCGAAAGGTCGAAGATGACTTTCTTTTTAGATGAAGGAGCAACCATTTTATTTCGTGTTGTCTTTATGTTGGTATACTCCTGAGTTGGATTGAATTGGTCAAGGTGGTTGGAGAAGATCAACCGACTTAGGATACATCCATGCATATATCTCAGGATCGTAATAGAAACACTTTCCCATGGTGAGAGCAGCGGGAAATGGAATAGTGGGGAGAGTCTCTGCATATTCGTTCTCAATTGACTTGATGTTGGTACATTCCTATGTCAGGTTGATTTGATCAAAGCGGTCAGAGGAGATTTTGACCGACTCGGGATGCATCCGTGCATATGTCTCAAGATCATATGAGAAGTCATTTCCCATGGTGAGAGAAGCGAGAAATGGAATAGTGGGGAGAGTCTCTAAAACAACAGTCTCTTCAACAATCATAATCTCAGGTGTAGCAGTGGGGTAGGGCTCTTCTACCGTTTGCTGGTTACGTATGTTGACGACTTCGCGGGTCTCCTCAGAATATCGTAAGTCCTCAAAGACTGGGTGAGATCGAAGTGCTCCCAATGCTGTAAAATTGATTTACCAAGTCTCACAGTCAATAATTGCCTTAGCCAGTGCCAAGAATGGCTTTTCGAGAATAATTGGAGACTGGGTGAATACTCCTTGATTCTCAATATCAATAATCGTGAAGTTCACTTTGAGCGGAGCACCTTGGAATGTAATGATTATGGAAATCTTCCTCTATGTCACTTTATAGATCGATCAGCTAGTTGAACGATCTTTCTTATTTTTGTGATAGGTCCGAGTTTGAGCTTGTCAAATACAGAGGTCGGGTGGATATTGATTGGTGAGTCATCATTGATTCGAGCATGGGTAAATATGGTGTCTTTGATTCCATAGTCAAATCTGGACAACCACTTCACTATGCAGGTCTTGGTTTTTCTCATCAACACCAAGGAGGTGGCTATTGTCAATATGTGTCTTTCAGTCTTTGTTCTAATCCTGCCTAAATTTTTCATCATTAATTTGCTCATTACAAATCCTTTAACATCGGGAAAGTGTTCAATGGCCTGTATCAAGGGAAGTTCAAAAATCAATCTTTTCTCCAGTTTTTCCCGTAAAGCAGGATCCAAATTCTTCAAATATTCTTCAGTTTCAAATTTTATGAATTTTTCTGGTTTTTCGATTTTTTTGGTGTTATTGGTGTGATGTGTAGATGAGTTGTGTTTCCCAGATGGGGAGGAGCTTAGATATGCCGAGTCAGATTCAGATTTGTCTCTAGGGGAGTAATAGGCAGAGGTGTCACTGTTAGGATCGTCCCTAGGGTGAATATCCTCAGAATTTTCAACAGGAGATCCAATCTTTTCATCATCTAATTTAATATTCGAGCTACCATAAAATGAAATTAGTCGGTCGATGAACTTTGTAAATTTATCCTCCATTAATTCACATCTCCTAGTAATCCTCAAAATATCATCCTCCAAAATCTTTTCATGATCAATCATGGGAGCAGTCGGTGTGTGTTTGATGAACCTTATTTTCACCCTTTTAATCTAACTAAATAAACAATTAAATTTAATGTGTTCGTTGCAGTCGGGCAAAAATCGGATGCATCAAAGATCGCTTGATTTAAAATTATCAAAAAATAAAGCGATCGATTTATATTTTACTTGGGAAAGCCCAAGGTCGAACTCATGGACATACGCCTCTTATGTATTATCTAGACTTAAATTACTTAGATTAAGTGTCAGATTAACAACTCGTAGGTAAATAAATGCATGAAAGTGGACATAGAATGCAAACACATGAAAAATACACTTTTTGTTGGTTTTTTATATGCAAGGAAATGCAAAACGAGAATAATGCAAATATGCCTAGATTATACAAAATCAAGGAGCAATAAATAGAAGTCAATTTCAGAAAGGGGTCACGAAGACATTTTCATTAACAAGCAACCCGATGGCATGAAAATCATTGAATAAATAACACTAGATAATTAGATTTAGTAAATAAAATCAAAAGTGCCAAAACAGAACAAATGGTTATGCCATTAGAAAGAGAATTAAAACACTTCAAAATAAGATAAAAATCAACTTAAACGGAGCTCGGATACTCAAGATATGCAATAAACAAACCAGGGGCATAAATGCATGAAAAATATAAAAATAACTAGCAAACAGGTCCCTGGGAGGGATTGGAATGTAAATAAAAATTTTCACAGGGCCTTCCCTGCAAATTACCCATACGCATTGGGGAATATTTGCAATTATTAAAACCTACAAGGGTATGAATGCAAAATTCCCCGAGCGCGCATGGGATGCACGCACATTCATGACCTAGTTGCAATTATTAAGACCTTCCGAGAGTATTCTGCAAATATCCCTAGCCTACTCGTGATTTACACGTGCAGGGCGAGGTTCGGCCGTAACGTAGGCTTCGGAGGAGGCTTGGAGGGCTCTGATGCTTCAACAGTTGGCTAGGAGTAGGCTCCGGTGTTCCGAGCCTGAAGGGTTGGCGCTGAGGCTCGGGAACAATACAAGGATACCTTTGGTCTGTCAGATCACGAGAATCAACAGTCGTTGTAGCTCCTAATGTCCGATCTCGCCAATCGGATGGTAGTTGTACTCCCTGGCGATCCTCCTCTACTACGAAGCTGGCGGCAAACTTGGGACTTCGGTGAGGGCACCCTTGCTCCAACACCTTATGTCGCGCTCGATGAAGGTTCCCAACAGCTCCTGAATGATCGTCGATGAAGCTAGAAGTCCAGGAGAAGTGCGACAAGGTCAGGAAGAGACCGTCGACGCCTAGCTACCAGATGCGAAGCTCGCGCGTTCGGCTCCGGTGAGGCGCTGTTCGATGACGATTTGAGCACCTGCAGGTGTTAGTTTGGTAGCCAAAGCGTGTATGGGGAGAATGTGAATGGGATGGGGGTCGTACGTGGCGAAGAAGCTGAGGGCCCATGTCATCTTCTCCGGCGAAGTGGAGAAGATGGGGTGGAAGTGAACATGGCTTGGAGAAGGAGATATGACCATCAGAGGGATGCACGAAGGTGACTAGTATATGGTGAAGCTCGAAGGATATTTAATGGATAATGAAAGTATGTGGCGAGTCCTATTTAATTATGAGAAATTAGAAGAAAAACGAGAAGGTAGATAAGAAGCTTACCTAGGCAATGGCAGAGTGAATGGCCTGGGCTTGAGCTTCTTGAAGAAGCTTGGGGTCTCCGCACGTCGAGGTCGGCCAACCTCGGAGCTCGAGAGGGGCTAAGCCATCGCAACGTAGCTGTGAAAGCTGCGGGTCTACACTGGAGGCATAGGCCATCTTCTCTCAATCAATCACACCTCCGCCTGTCATAGGGAGGTGGAGGAGGGATGGGCCTAGCCCCTCGTAAAGGTGGACCTCAGTGAAGTGCGGCGGAGATGGAGTATTTGTAGGGGGAGTTTGGGATTTCGATGATGGGATGCATGACTTGAGTGGAGGATATGGGGTGATGGATCGGAGATCATGGGCAGTTGGAGTCTCTGCGAGGAAGAAGGAGTATGTGGCTTCGTCGTGGGGTGGTTATTGAGTGGAGAAGTTGGAAGATGAGGTTGGGAAAAAGCAAAGGGCACGGTGGTTTTGCAAGGTGGAGATCATGGGAGAGAAGTAGCTGGAGGTAGACGAAGGTCTCGTAGCCGTTGGATCTCGTGATCCACCGGCTATGAGGCAGGCGCTAATAAGAGGCCCAGATAGCATCGATTGAAGGCGGATCGAAGGGCGCAGGGAGCACCACGTGGCAAGCTGAGAGGATTTGGCGGGGACGGACGGATGAGATTAGTGATACTAGTGGAACAGATGGTGGAGATAAAGGCGTTATTGAATGGTGAAGATATGAGGTGCGTGGATCGATCGAGCGGGGGAGGAAGAGACATGCGGTGGAAGGAGATGTGGGCGGGAATGGATGGCTATGATACAGTTGGTGCTAGATTGGAGGGTTGAAGAACAACGCGGGAATGAACGATGCATATCTGGGGAGAAGGAGGCCGATAAGATGGCAGCGAGTAGAGGCGCATGACTAGCAAGAAGACAGACACGTGGCACAACAAGAAGGCGCCTCGTGGCCCAATCAGATTATTCAGATAAAAAACTTTGCAAAAGTGGGTGAAAAAGGACGAATTTAAAAAAACTCAAAACATGAATATTGTAGATCTCGATGAGATCTAGAAGTTTCATGTTGACCAAAAATGGAGATGAGGTCAAATAGAGGAGAAATATTTTTGTGAGCCCTTTTAGGGTTAAAAACACTATGGATTTTTGGTTTTGCTAATTTTTTTTGTATTTTAAATTTATTCCATGACTCTGATATAAACAAGGATTAATCTGGTCTTTATTGACATAAATTTAAGAAAGGGGGTTAATAACCGTGAATTAATGGCATGAAACTGGGTATAATCAACCCCCTATACTTAAATTATGCTCATCCCCGAGCATCACAAAAATGAATGAGATGGATTAACCCCCTTGTGCATGTGTATACAGGATCTGATCCGTTCAAGAACTCCCAATTTTGGATATCCAAAATCCTCGAGTTCAACCCAGCCTTAATCAAGAGGTATCTAATTTCTCTAATTTTCTAGAGTCTCTCTTTGATACATATAAACTAAGGATATGAATTAAAGTGTTGACGTGATCAAGAGAGTAGAGTCAAAACGTCACCCAAGGTTTCGGTCCAAGAAATTCTCCTAAGGACCCAATCCTCAACACCAGGGAATAAATCAAGTATTGCATCCAATCCACCATCTCTTTAGTTGACAGACTTAAAAGTGTAGGTGGCAGGGCAGTTGATGAAGGGTTTCAGGATTGTGTCATTTCTTCTCTCCCTCTCATTGGAACAAGGATCGGCTTGAGTGCCTTATTACTCAAGCAATTTTTTGGTGTTGATCAGTGCGTTCGTCAAGAGAAGTTGGATCCATCTGCACTTGTTTTTTTGGGAATACACCAGTGTGTGCCTTTTTTGTATACCTATCATACCTTCTCCACCCAGACTTGTAGCATTTATGATGCAGAGCCCTTTTTTGGTGCAAGCCCGAATCCTGGTCCTAATAGCGGTGGTCCATGGGGACACTTTGAAATGGTTGGGAGCGCTCGCCTTTTTGTGGAAGCTCTTTTGATATTTGACTTTGTGGAATGAGAGCTTTTCTTTCAATAATAATATTTCTTTTGATTTGTATTTTTGTTGACTATCTCCACTGCTTTTACCAAGAGTTGGCGCACACTGATCAGCCATTTCCTATTATTTCACACCCTGGAACTTAGGTCAATGTCAAGAGTTTAGCATAAGAACCAAGTTCTCATTCTGGCTAAAAAATGCTGACACTCAGGTTTCATGAAGCCTTCAATGATTTTATCCAATCCTCGAGCATCATTAGATCAAATCCAGACTTGAATCCCTCATCCCAGTCCCTTAAGTGAAATTTCAACTCATCCCATCCTGACCGCAGTCGTGTATGTTAATTGTTAATCATAACCTTAAGGTAGGAGACTAAGCATGTGATATACCACGCAAATCTAGTAAACTAGGGAAATATGGATAATTAAGTCTAAGACCTTGCAAGCTAAGGCTGGTTAACCTAAGATCTCAAAACCTCATAAACCGAGTATTTTTGAATATCACCAATCCTATGTGGAAGTGAAAAATGTAGGGGATTTAATCTAACTCCTTCATCCATTTTTTTGGGATTTTTACCCAGCATACCTTATAAACTTTGCCAATCACCTCCACGACCTTTTGCATAACGTAATTACCTTATCGACCCTATAAATTACCCCAAGAACCCTCGCGAGCTTCAAATAGAGTAACCACAAGGTTCATAGGGTAAGAGTTGGCAAGATAACGGGGTCGAGGGGAGAATTATGTTGTTTCAAAGGTCGTGGAGACAATTGGCAAAGTTTATAGGGTCCGCCGTGTAAAATTACCTTTTTTTTTTCAAATTTTTATGAAGACTTTAAAAGACATAATGACTGTCTAAAATCAAATTAATAGATGCATCTGCATTCAACCAGTATAGGTGTAAGTACAGGCCGGAACCCGTTGCTTGAGGACGGAGCCTTACGTAATCTCCTCTAAACCACCTACTCTACTAAGGGAAACCCTCACCGAACGTGGCTACTTATTTGGGTTTAGTAGTCAATTTTGTCTTTTAAAAGGTTTTTGATTTTATTTCATTTTTATGGATTTTTTTATTGAAGTTAGAACACGAGTTAGACTCTTTTTCCTTAAAAATCAAGAAAAAAATTTCAACATCACGTCACACCAATAATAATTTTCCAAAAATTTTCAAATGATTTTTTTAAAATAAGAAAAACCCCATTTTTTAAATCATTTTCAAAAATATTTTTTTTGAAAATAGTGTAACATAGTATAGAAAAACCTTGAAAACATTTTGTATACTTAGTTCAAAAGATTGTGCTTTAGCCCAAAAAGTTTTAAATTTTTCAAAATTATCCAAAATATAGCTAAAGTACATATATTGTATATACGGTATACCCCCTATACATAAACTTTGCTATGTTCTCATAACATTAGATGATACAATGTCAAAGATCCAATTAAGTGTGGACGAATATACAAGAACTAAGGAGGACACCCCCTAAACTTACGTTAGAAATAACCTAAGTGTCTTGGAATGGAAAGATGAGTGAGAAAAATCACGGGGACTCTGGTCCCCCCTATGCTTAGGCTGATAGTAGCCTGTACAGAGATGGATACTTGATGTTGGGGGAGATCCGAGGGAAACGAAGGAGTTAGAATGGATATACACATGAGCGGATAAATTATTGGAGATGAATGGAGTAATTAAGGTCTAGGGAAGGGTGTCGGAGCAATCAAGGCTCAAACAAGCATGCAATACCCTTTGATTTCACCAACTCACACGTGAAACCAACAAGTGTTGGTTAACTATCCTGTCATTTTTATTGGTGATTAAAACATTCAATTTTACGTTAGGAGCAAGATTCATTTCAAAGAAAGCCATCCTATGTAAACATGGGTGTTGCTCTCCCAAAACAAGATTTTACTCCATTTTAGGTCAACTTGCAATTATCAGTCCCAATTTTAAGCTTAAGGTTATCACTGTTTAAATGTGAACATAAATCAAGCAATCACCGTATACCCCTCATTCCCAAATTCCATTAACCTAGGTGATTAAGCAAGGAAGGGAGGTCGAGAAAAGCCATGCAATCGATGAATTCATGACCTGTGGTAAGAGAGAGAGCATGCAGTCCCTTGAGCAAAATTCGTGAAAACTCGGTCTGAATTTAAAAATCAAATCCATATGTATGCAAGTCGAGGAAAAACCACACCTAACATGCTTTTATTAGAGGGGAAGAAAATCTTTTAGTTTGGGAAAGTGAAGTGATATCTACGTGTGTCTTGATTTAAAGTGTGTCCTACTTACGATCAAACACGTAAGAAAGAGAATGTGAAAGAAGCTCGGAGAGCCATGTGCCTGATCCTTGATCGAAACTCAAGAGGGGCAATCCCCACACAACCACGGAGAACTTCATTCATTTACACGTTCGAGTCTTCGATCGAAGACCGCTGTACAGATGATTTTTATAATATAAAATGCAAGACAACATTTTTCTTCTTCTTCGATTTTTCTCCGAAGTTGCTTCTGCAGCTCCTCGCAACGGGGAACATCTGCTCCTCACCTCCTTGAACACTAAGGGCCCTGCCACAAAAAACAAGAGTTAGATATCCTTCAAAGAAATTTTATTAATGTAAAAAACATGACCTACGAGTTAAAAAATAACACTTAATTATAAAAATCTAAATATACAAAAGATGAGCTGTGTCCTCGGCAACGTTGCCATTTGACGAACCTTATTTTCACCCTTTTAATCTAACCGAATTAACGATTAAATATAATGTGTTCGTTGCAGTCGGGCAAAAATTGGATGCACCAAAGACTGCACGATTTAAAATTATCAAACAAGATAAAGTGGTCGATTTATATTTTATTTGGGCAAGCCTAAAGTCGAACCCATGGACACATGCCTCTTAAGTATTATCTAGACTTAAATTACTTAGATTAAGTGTCAGATTAACAACTCGTAGGTCAATAAATGCATGAAAGGAACATAGAATGCAAACACATGAAAGGAACATAGAATGAACCCATGCTCTGCCAACTTATGTCGCTCTCGGTGAAGGTTCCCAGCAGCTCTTGAATGATCGTCGATGAAGCTGGAAGTCCGGGCGAAGAGCGGCAAGGTCTGGAAGAGGTCGTCGACGCCTAGCTATCGGATGCGAAGCTCGCACGTTCGGCTCTGGTGAGGCTCCATCCAATGACGATTTGAGCACCTGCAGGTGTTAGTTTGGTAGACGAAGCATCTGTGGGAGAACGTGAATGGAATGGGGGTCGTACGGGGCGAGGAAGCGGAGGGCCCAGCTCGTCTTCTCCGGCGAAGTGGAGAAGAGATTAGGTGGAAGTGAATAGGGCATGGAGAAGGAGATATAACTGTCGGAGGGATGCACGAAGGTGATTGATATATAGTGAAGCTCGGAGGATATTTAATGGATGATGAAAGTACATAGCGAGTCTTATTTAATTATGAGAAATTACAATAAAAACAAGAAGGAAGATCGGAAGCTTACCTGGGAAAAGGCAGAGCGAATGGCCTAGGCTTGAGCTTCCTAGAGAAGCTCGAGGTCTTCGCACGTTGAGGTCGGCTGGCCTCGGAGCTCGAGCGGGGCCGAGCCACCACAACGCAACCGCAAAAGCTGCGAGTCTTCACCGAAGGCATAGGTCATCTTCGCTCAATCAATCTCACCCCCCCCCCCCCCCGTCACGGGAGGTGGAGGAGGGCTGGGCCTAGCCCCTCGTAAAGGTGGACATCGGTGAAGTGCGACAGAAATGGAGTATTTGAAGTGGGAGTTTGGGATTCCTATGATGGGAGGCATGATTTGAGTGGAGGATATGGGGCAAAGGATCGGAGATCGTGGGCAGTTGGAGTCTCCACGAGGAAGATGGAGGATGTGGCTTCGTCGTGGGGTAGTTATTGAGTGGAGAAAGTGGAAGATGAGACGGGGAAAAAGGAAAGGGCTCAGTGGTTTTACAAGGTGGAGATCATGGGAGAGATGTAGCCAGAGGTAGATGAAGGTCTCGTGGCCATTGGATCTTGTGATCCAATGGCTACGAAGCAGGCGCTAAAGAGAAGCCTAGATAGCATCGACTGAAGGTGGATCGTAGGGCATAGGGAGCACCACGTGGCAAGCTGAGAGGACGGCAGGGACGGATGGATGAGATGAGTGATACTAGTGGATCAGATGGTGGAGATCAAGGCACTAATCAATGGTGAAGATATGAGGTGCATGGATCGATCGAGCGAGGAAGGGAGAGACATGTGACGGAAGGTTATGTGGGCGGGAATGGATGGCCATGATGCAGTTGGTGCTAGATAGGAGGGTTGAAGATCAATGCAGGAATGAACGGTGTGGAACTAGAGAGAAGGAGGCCGATCGGACAGCAGCGAGTGGAGGCGCATGGCGCGCAAGAAGACGGGTCACATGGTGCAACCAGATGGCACCACGTGGCCCAATCAGATTATTCATATACAAAAATTGCAAAACAGGGTTGAAATTGACGAGTTTGGAAAACTCAAAACATGAAAGTTGTAGATCTTGATGAGATCTACAAGTTTCATGTTGACAAAAAATGGAGATGAGGTCAAACAGAGGGAGAAATATTATTGTGAGCTTTTTAAGGGTAAAAACACTACGAATTTTTGGTTTTGCTAATTTTTTGTATTTTTAATTTATTCCATGACTCTGATATAAACAAGTATTTATCGAATCTTTGTTGACATAAATATAAGCAAGGGGTACCACGAATTAATGACATGAAACTGGGTTTCATCAACCCCCTATAATTAAACTATGCTCGTCCGCGAGCATCGCAAAAATGAATGAGCTGGATTAACCCCCTTGTGAATGTGCGTACAGGATCTGATCCATTCAAAAACTCTCAAATTTGGAAATCCAAAATCTCAGAGTTCAACCCAGCCTTACTGAACAGGTATCCAATTTCTCTAATTTTCCAGATTCTCTCTTTGATACATATAAATTAAGTATATGAATTAAAGTATTGACCGCAATCAAGAGAGTAGAGTTAAAACACCACCCAAGGTCCCGGTCCAAGAAATTCTCCTAAGGACCCAATCCTCAACACTAGGGAATAAATAAAATATTACGTCAATCCACCGTCTCTTTAGTTGTCAGACTTAAAAGTGTAGGTGACAGGACAGTTGATGGAGGGTTTTAGGAATGTGTCATTTCTTCTCTCCCTCTCATTGGAACAAGGATCCGCTCGAGTGCCTTGTTACTCAACGCATTTTTTTCGGTGTTGGTCATTGTGTCGGTCAAGAGAAGTTGGAGCCGTCTACACTTGTTTTCCTGGGAATACACTGGGGTGTGCCTTTTTTGAGAACCTATCGTAGCATTTACGATGCAGGGCCCTTTTTTGGTGCAAGCCCGACTCCTGGTCCTAATAGCGGCGGTCCAAGTGCACACTTTGAAATGGTTGGGAGCGCTCGCCTATTGGTGGAAGCTCTATTGATATTCGACTTTGTGGAATGAGAGCTTTTCTTTCAATAATGGTATTTCTTTTGATTTGTATTTTTGTTGGCTAGTTCTACTGCTTTTTCCAAGAGTTGGCGCACACTGATCAACAATTTTCTATTATTTCAAACCCTAGCACTTAGGTCAATGTCAAGAGATTAGCATAAGAACCAATTCTCATACTGGCTAAAAAATGCTGACACTCTGGTTTCATGAAGCCTTCAATGATTTTATCCCATCCTTGAGCATCATTAGATAAAATCCAGACTCGAATCCCTCATCCCAGTCCTTTAAGTGAAATTTCAACTCATCTCATCCTGACTGCAGTCATGTATGATGAGTGCTGATCATATTCTTAAGGTAGGAGACTAATCATGCAATATAGCACGCAAATCTAGCAAACTAAGGAAATATGGATAATTAAGTCTAAGATCTTATTGGCTAAGGCTGGTTAACCTAAAATCTCAAAACCTCATAAACCAAGTATTTTTGAACATCATTAATCATGCGTGAAAGTGAAAAATGTAGGGGAATTAATCCAACTCCTTTATCCATTTTTTTTCCAAATTTTTAT
Organism: Ottelia alismoides; assembly: GCA_037367405.1. Lineage (NCBI taxonomy): Eukaryota > Viridiplantae > Streptophyta > Magnoliopsida > Alismatales > Hydrocharitaceae > Ottelia > Ottelia alismoides. The sequence continues at coordinate 70,009 of JAZKJV010007250.1, read as the reverse complement.
GAAGACTTTAAAAGACATAATGACTGCCTAAACTCAAATGAATAGATGCATCTGCATTCAACCAGTATAGGTGTAAGGACAAGCCGGAACTCGTTGCTTGAGGACGGAGTCTTACGCGATGTCCTCTAAACCACCTACTCTGCTAAGGGAAACCCTCATTGAACACGGCTACTTATTTGAGTTTAGTAGTCAATTTTGACTTTTAAAAGTTTTTTGATTCTTTTTCATTTTTATGGATTTTTTGTTGAAGTTAGAACACGAGTTAACTCATTTTTCTTAAAAATCAAGAAAACAATTTCAACACCATGTCACACCAATAAAGATTTTCCAAACATTTTTCAAATGATTTTTTCAAAATAAGTAAAAACTTTTTTTTAAAATCATTTTCAAAAATATTTTTCTTTAAAATATTTTAACATAGTATAGAAAAACCTTGAAAACATTTTGTCCACTTCGTTCAAAAGATTGTCCTTTAGCCCAAAAAGTTTTAAAATTTTCAAAATTTTCGAAAATATAGCTAAAGTACATATACTCCCCTATACTTAAACTTTGCTATGTCCTCATAGCACTAGATGATATAAAGCCAAAGCTCTATTTAAGTACGGAAGAATTTACAAGAACTAAGGAGGATGCCCCCTATACTTAGGTTAGAAATAACCTAAGAGTCAAAGGAAAGGAAAGATGAATGAGAAAAATCATGGGGACTCAGGCTCCCCCATACATAGGCTGAGAGTAGCCTAAGTACAGAGATGGATAGTTGATGTTGGGGAGACCCAAGGGAAATGAAGGAGTTAGGATGGATATACACATGAGCGGATGAATCTTCGGAGATGAATGGAGTACTTAAGGTCTAGGGGAGGGTGTCGGAGCAATCAAGGCTCAAACAAGAATGCAATACCCTTTGATTTCTCGAACTCACACATGAATCCAACAAGTGTTGGTTAATTATCTTGTCATTTTTATTGGTGATTAAAATATTCTAGTTTATGTTAGGATCAAGATTCATTTCAAAGAAAGCCATCCTACACAAACAAGAACGTTGCTCTCCCAAACAAGATTTTACTCCATTTTAGATCAACTTGAAATTATCAGTCCCAATTTTAAGCTTAAGATTATCACTGTTTAGATGTGAACATAAATCAAGCAATCATCGTCTACCTCTCATTCCCAATTTCCATTAACCTAGGTGATCAAGCCAGGAAGGGAGGTTGAAAAAAGCCATGCAATCGATAAATTCATGACCTATGCTAAGGGAGAAAGCATGCAATGCCTTGAGCAAAATTCATGAAAACTAGGACGGAATTTAAAAATCAAATCCATATGTATGGAATTCAAGGAAAAACCGCACCTAACATGCTTCTAATAGCGGGGAAGAACATCTTTTAATTTGGGCTAAGTGAAGCAATATCTACGTGCTTCTATATTTTAAGTGTGTCCTACTTACGATCAAATACGTAAGAAAGAGAGTGTGAAAGAAGCTCGGAGAGCCGCGTGCCTGATCCTAGGTCGACACTCAAGTGGGCTGATCCCCACACAACCACGGAGAACTTCATTTATTTACATGCGCGAGTCTTCGATCAAAGACTGTTGTAAAGACGATTATTACAATAAAAATAAAAATGCAAGACAACATTTTTCTTCTTCTTCTTCTTCGATTTTTCTCCAAAGTTGCTTCTGCGGCTCCTTGCAGCGGGGAACATATGATCCTCGCCTCCTTGAACACCAAGGGCCCTGCCACAAAAACGAGAGATAGATATCCATCATAGATATTTTAATAATGTAAACAACATGACCTACAAGTTAAAAAATAACACATAGTTAAATATTAAAAATCTAAATACACAAAAGATGAGTCGTGTCTCCAGCAATGGTGCCATTTGAAGAACACTATTTTTACCCTTTTAATTTAACCAAATTAACGATTAAATTTAATGTGTTCGTTGCAGTCGGGCAAAAATCGGACGCTTCCAAGACCTATTGATTTAAAATTGTCAAACGAAATAAAGCGATCGATTTATATTTTACTTGGGAAAGCCCAAGGACAAACTCAAGGACACATGCCTCTTAAGTATATCTAGACTTAAATTACTTAGATTAAGTGTCAGATTAACAACTCGTAGGTCAATAAATGCATGAAAGGGACATAGAATGCAAACAAATGAAAAATACACTTTTTGTTGGCTTTTTTTATATGCAAGGAAATGCAAAATGAGAAGAATGCAAATATGCATGTATTATATAGAATCAAGGAGAAATAAATAGAAGTTAATTTCAGAAAGGGGTCATGAAGCCATTTTAATTTACAAGCTACCCAATGGCACGAAAATCATTGAATAAATGACACTAGATAATTAGATTTCGTCAATAAAATCAAAAGTGCCAAAACAGAACAATAGTTATGCCATTAGAAAGAGAATTAAAATAGCTTCAAAATAAGATCAAAATCAACTTAAACGAAGCTCGGATGCTCAAGATATGCAATAAATAAACTAGAGGCATAAATGTAAGAAAAATATAAAAATAACTAGTAAAAAGGTCCCTGAGAAGGACTAAAATGTAAAAAAATTTTGCATGGACTTCCCTGTAAATTACCCACACGTGCGGGGGTATATTTGCAAATCATTAAAACCCGTAAGGGTTTGAATGCAAAATACCCTAAACGTGCGTGTGATGCACATGCATTCAGGACCTGATTACAATTATTAAGACCTTCCTGGACCTCTCTAATAATATCCCCAGCCTACACATGATTTGCACATGCAGGGAGAGGTTCGACCGACACGTAGCCTTTGGAGGAGGCTCGGAGGGTTCTGATGCTTCGGTAGCTGGCTAGGAGTAGGCTCGGGTGTTCCAAGCCTGAAGGGTTAGCGCTGAGGCTTGAGAACGATATGTGGATGCCTTTGGTCCGTCTTATCAAATCAACGACCGTTGTAGCTTCTGAAGTAGGCTACGTGGCTCCTGCAGAACCATCCGATCTCGCCAATCGGATGGTAGATGTACTCTCTGGCGATCTTCCTCCTCCCCAAAGCTGGCAGCGGACTTGGGACACCAGCGAGGGCACCCATGCCCCGCCACCTTATGTCGCACTCGGTATAGGTTCCCATCAGCTCCTGAATGATCGTCGATGAAGCTGGAAGTCCGGGCGAAGTGCGGCAAGGTCTGGAAGAGGCCGTCGATGCCTAGCTGTGGGATGTGAAGCTCGAACGTTCGGCTCGGGTGAGGCTCCGTCCAATGACGATTGGAGCAACTCTAGGTGTTAGTTTGTAGCCGAAGCGTGTATGGGGATAATGTGAATGGGATGGGGGCCGTATGGGGCGAAGAAGCGGAGGGCCCAGGTCGTCTTCTCCGGCGAAGTGGAGAAGAGATGGGGTGGAAGTGAACAGGGCATGGAGAAGGAGATATGATCGTCGGAGGGATGCACGAATGTGACAGGTATATGTTGAAGCTCAGAGGATATTTAATGGATGATGAAAGTGCATGGCGAGTCCTATTTAATTATGAGAAATTATAAGAAAAAAAAGAAGGAAGATCAGAAGCTTACCTTGGCAATGGCGGAGCGAATGGCCTGGGCTTGAGCTTCATGGAGAAGCTCAAGGTCTTCGCATATCGAGGTCGGTCGAACTCGGCGCTTAAGCGGGGTTGAGCCACTGCGACACAACCACAAAAGTTGCGGGCCTTCACCGGAGGCATAGGTCATCTTCGCTCAATCAATCGTACCTCTCCCTATCACGGGAAGGTGGAGGAAGGTTGGGCCTAGCCCCTCGTAAAGGTGGACATCGGTGAAGTGCGACGGAGATGGAGTATTTGAATGGTGAGTTTGGGATTCCGATGATGGGAGGTATTACTTGAGTGGAGGATATGGGGCGAAGGATTAGAGATCGTGGCGGTTGGAGTCTCCGTGAGGAAGATGGAGGATGTGGATTCGTTGTGGGGTTGTTATTGAGTGGAGAAGGTAGAAGATGAGGTCGGGAAAAAGGAAAGGGCGTGGTGGTTTTGCCAGGTGGAGATCTTGGGATAGAAGTAGCTGGAGGTAGACGAAGGTCTCGTGGCCGTTGGATCTCATGATACAATGGCTACGAGGAGGGCACTAATAAGAGACCCATATAGCATCGATTGAATGTGGATCGAAGGGCGCATGGAGCACCACGTTGCGAGCTGAGAGAACGACGGGGACAGACAGATGAGATGAGTGATACTAGTGGATAGGATGGTGGAGATCAAGGTGCTGTTGAATGGTGAAGATATGAGGTGCGTGGATCGATCGAGTGGGGGAGGAAGAGACATGTGGCGGAAGGAGATGTGTGCGGGAATGGATGGCTATGATGCCGTTGGTGCTAGATAGGAGGGTTGAAGATCATCGCGGGAATGAACAGTGCAGATCTGGAGAGAAGGAAGTCGATCAGACGACAGCGAGTGGAGGCGCATGACGCGCAAGAAGATGGGTCATGTGGCGCAACCATAAGGCGCCACGTGGCCCAATCAAATTAATCAGATAAAAAACTTTGCAAAAGAAGGTGAAAATGGACGAAAGGAAAAACTCAAAACATGAAAGTTGTAGATCTCAATGAGATTGACAAGTTTCATGTTGACCAAAAATAGAGATGAGGTCAAACCGAGGGAGAAATATTTTTGTGAGCATTTTTAAGGGTAAAAACACTACAGATTTTTGGTTTTGCTAATTCTTTGTATTTTTAATTTATTCCATGACTCTGATATAAACAAGGATTTATCTGGTCTTTATTGACATAAATTTAATCAAGGGAGTTAATAACCACAAATTAATTACATGAAAACTATGCTCGTCCCTGAGCATCACAAAATTGAATGAGCTAGATTAACCCCCTTGTGCATGTCCGTACATGATCTGATCCGTTCAAGAACTCCCAATTTTGTAGATCCAAAATCTCAGAGTTCAACCCATCCTTAATCAAGAGGTATCCAATTTTTCTAATTTTCCAGACTCTCTTTTTGATACATATAAACTAAGTATATGAATTAAAGTGTTGACTGCGATCAAGAGAGTATAGTCAAAACGTCACCCAAGGTCCCGGTCCAAGAAATTCTCCTAAGGACCCAATCCTCAACACTAGGGAATAAATCTAATATTACGTCCAATCCACCATCTCTTTAGTTGTCAGACATAAAAAAGTGTAGGTGGCAGGCCAGTTGATGGAGGGTTTGAGGATTGTGTCATTTCTTCTCTCCCTCTCATTGGAACAAGGATCCGCTCGAGTGCCTTAGTACTCAACATAATTTTTTTGGTGTTGATCAGTGCGTCCATCAAGAGAAGTTGGAGCCGTCTGCACTTGTTTCCCTAGGAATACTCCAGGGTGTGCCTTTTTTGAGTACCTATCGTACCTTCTACACCCAGACTTGTAGCATTTATGATGCAGGCCCTTTATTGATGCAAGCCTGTTTCCTGGTCCTAATAGCGATGGTCCAGGTGGACTCTTTGAAATTATTGGGAGCGCTCGCTTTTTGGTGGAAGCTTTGTTAATATTTGACTTTGTGGAAAGAGAGCTTTTCTTTTAACAATGATATTTCTTTTGATTTGTATTTTTCTTGTCCAGCTCGACTGCTTTTACCAAGACTTGGTGCACATTGATCAACAATTTTCTATTATTTCACACCCTACCACTTAGGTCAATGTCAAGAGACTAGCATAAGAACCAAGTCCCTCATACTGGCTAAAAAATGGTGACACTCAGGTTTCAAGAAGCCTTCAATGATTTTATCCAATCCTCGAGCATCATTAGATCATATCCAGACTTGAATCCCTCATCCCAATCCCTTAAGTGAAATTTCAACTCATCTCATCCTGATCGTAGTCGTGTATGTGAAGTGCTGATCATATTCTTAAGGTAGGAGACTAAGCATGCAATATAGCACACAAATCTAACTAACTTGGGAAATATGGATAATTAAGTCTAAGTCCCAGCTGGCTAAGGATGGTTAACCTAAAATCTCAAAACCCTATAAACTGAGTATTTTTGAAGATCACCAATCCTATGTGGAAGTGAAAAATGTAGGGGATTTAATCCAACTCCTTCATCCATTTTTTTTCAAATTTTTATGAAGACTTTAAAAGACATAATGACTCTCTAAACTTAAATGAATAGAAGCATCTGCATTCAGCTAGTAAAGGTGTATGTACAAGTTGGAACCTGTTGCTTGAAGACGGAGTCTTATGCGATGTCCTCTAAACCACCTACTCTCCTAAGGGAAACCCTCACTAAATGCGGCTACTTATTTGGGTTTAGTAGTTAATTTTGATTTTTAAAGGGTTTTAGATTTTTTTCATTTTTATGGATTATTGATTGAAGTTAGAATACGAGTTAGACTCATTTTCCTTAAAAATCAAGAAAACACTTTCAACACCATGTCACACCAATAAAGATTTTCCAAACATTTTTCAAACATTTTTTCCAAAATAAGCAAAAACCCATTTTTTAAATCAGTCTCAAAATTATTTTTCTTGAAAATAGTGTAACATAGTATTGAAAAACCTTGAAAACATTTTGTCCACTTAGTTCAAAAGATTGTGCTTTAGCCCAAAAAGTTTTAAATTTTTCAACATTTTTTAAAATAAACCTAAAGTACATATACTGTATATACGGTATACCCCCTATACTTAAACTTTGCTTTGTCCTCATAGCACTAGATGATACAAAGGCACAACTCCATTTAACTATGTAAGAATATACAAGAACTAAGGAGGATGCCCCCTATACTTAGGTTAGAAATAACCTAAGTGTCAAGGAATGGAAAGATGAGTGAGAAAAATCACAGGGACTCAGGTCCCCCCTATACTGAGGCTGAGAGTAGCCTAAGTACAGAGATGGATACTTGATGTTGGGAAAACCCGAGGGAAATGAAGAGTATAGGATGCATATACACATGAGCGGATGAATCTTCGGAGATGAATGGAGTACTTAAGGCCAAGGGGAGGGTGTCAGGTCAATCAAGGCTCAAACACACATGCAATACCCTTTGATTTCACCAACTCACACATGAAACCAACAAGTGTTGGTTAATTATCTTGTCATTTTTATTGATGATTAATACATTCTAGTTTACGTTAGGATCAAGATTCATTTCAAAGAAGGCCATCCTACGTAAACAAGGATGTTGCTCTCCCAAACAAGATTTTACTTCATTTTTGGTCGACTTACAATTATCAATCCCAATTTTAAGCTTAAGGTTATCACTGTTTAAATGTGAACATAAATCAAGCAATCATCATTTACCGCTCATTCCCAATTTCCAGTAACCTAGGTGATCAAGCCAGGAAGGGGGGTCGAGAAAAGCCATGCAATCGATAAATTCATGACCTATGCTAAGAGAGAAATCATGCAGTGCCTTGAGCAAAATTCCTAAAAACTCGGACTCAATTTAAAAATCAAATCCATATGTATGCAAGTCGAGTAAAAACCGCACCGAACATGCTTCTATTAGTAGGGAAGAACATCTTTTAATTTGGGTTAAGTGAAGCAATGTCTACGCGCATCTTGATTTAAAGTGTGTCCTACCTACGATCAAACATGTAAGAAAGAGAATGTGAAAGAAGCTCAGAGATCCGCATGCCTGATCCTAGGTTGATACTCAACTGGGGCACTCCCACACAACCATGGAGAACTTCGTTCATTTACACACACGAGTCTTCGATCGAAGATCGTTGTAAAGATGATTATTACAATAAAAATAAAAATGCAAGACAACATTTTTTTCTTCTTCGATTTTCTCCAAAGTTTCTTCTGCAGCTCCTCGTAGTAGGGAACCTCTGCTCCTCACCTCCTTGAACACCAAGGGCCCTACCACAAAAACGAGAGTTAGATATCCATCAAAGAAATTTTAAAAATGTAAACAACATGACCTACGAGTTAAAATATAACACTTTATTAAATATTAAAAATCTAAATACACAAAAGATGAGTTATGTCCCCAGCAATGACGCCATTTGACGAACCCTATTTTTACCCTTTTAATCTAATCGAATTAACGATTAAATTTAATCAGTTCGTTGCAGTCGGCAAAAATCAGATACGTCAAAGACAGCTTGATTTAAAATTATCAAACAAAATAAAGCGGTCGATTTATATTTTACATGGGTAAGCCCAAGGTCGAAATCAGGGACATGCACCTCTTAAGTATTATCTAGACTTAAATTACTTAGATTAAGTTTTAGATTAACAGCTCGTAGGTTAATAAATGCTTTAAAGGGACATAGAATGTAAACACATGAACAATATACTTTTTGTTGGCTTTTTTTATATGTATGGAAATGCAAAATGAGAATAATGCAAATATGCCTGGATTATACAGAATCAAGGAGTAATAAATAGAAGTCAATTTTAAAAAGGGGTCATGAAGCCATTTTCATGTACAAGCTACTCAATGGTATGAAAATCATTGAATAAATGGAACTAGGTTATTAGATTAGTCAATAAAATCAAAAGTTTTAAAATAGAACAATAGTACTGCCATTAGAAAGAGAATTAAAATAGCTTCAAAACAAGACCGAAATCAACTTAAACGGAGCTCAGATGCTCAAGATATGCGATAAACAAACCAAGGGCATAAATGTAGAAAAATATATAAATAACTAGAAAACAGGTCCCTAGGAGGGACTAAAATGTAAATAAAATTTTAATGAGGCCTTCCCTGTAAATTACCCACAAGTGCGGGGGCATATTTGCAATTATTAAAACTGGCACGGGTTTGAATGCAAAATACCCCAGGCGCGCATGGGATGAACGTGCATTCCGGACGTAGTTGTAATTATTAAGACCTTCGGGGACCTCTCTACAAATATCCCCAGCCTACACGTGATTTGCACGTACATGGCGATGTGGATGGTACGTAGGCTTCGGAGGAGGTTCGGAGGGCTCTGATGCTTCGGTAGCTGGCTAGGAGTAGGCTCGGGTGTTCCGAGCCTGAAGGATTGGTGCTGAGGCTCGGGAATGATACGTGGATGCCTTTGGTCCGTCTGATCACGAGAATCAACTGCCGCTGTAGCACCTGAATTAGGCGACGTGGCTCCTGGTGAGTCTTCTGATCTTGCTAATCGGATAGTAGAAGTACTCTCTCGCGATCCTCCTCCTCCACAAAGCTGACGGTGGACTTGGGACTCCAGCGAGGGAATCCATGCTCTGCCACCTTATGTCGCACTCGATGAAGGTTCCCAGCAGCTCCTGAATGATCGTCGATGAAGCTGGAAGTCCGAGCGAAGTGTGGCAAGGTCTGGAAGAGGCCATCGACACCAACTGTTGGATGCGAAGTTCGCGCGTTTGGCTTTGGTGAGGCTCCATCCAATGACGATTTGAGCACCTACATATCTTAATTTGATAGCCGACGTGTGTATGGGGAGAATGTGAATGGGATGGGTGTCGTACGGGGTGAAGAAGAAGAGGGCCCAGGTCGTCTTCTCCGGTGAAGTGGAGAAGAGATGGGGTGGAAGTGAACAAGGCATGGATAAGGAGATATGAGTGTCTGAGGGATACACGAAGGTGACTGGTATATGGTGAAGCTCGGAAGATATTTAATGGATGATGAAAGTACGTGTCGAGTCCTATTTAGTTATGAGAAATTAGAATAAAAACCAGAAGGAAGATCAGAATCTTACCTGAGCGATTGTGGAGTGAATGGCCTGGGCTTGAGCTTCTTGGAGAAGCTCGGGGTCTTCGCACGTTGAGGTCAGCCAGCCTCGAAGCTCGAGTGGTGCTGAGCCACAACAACGTAGCTATGAAAGTTGCGAGTCTTCACCGGAGGAATAGGTCATCTTCTCTAAATCAATCGCACCTCACCCTATCATGAGGAGGTAAAGGAGGGATGGGCCCAACCCCTCGTAAAGGTGGACATCGGTGAAATGCGACAGAGATGGAGTATTTGAAGGGGGAGTTTGGGATTCCGACTATGGGAGGCATGACTTGAGTGTAGGATATGGGGCGTAGGACCAGAGATCATGGGCGGTTGGAGTCTCCACAAGGAAAATGGAGGTTGTGTCTTCATCGTGGGGTGGTTATTGAGTGGAGAAAGTGGAAGATGAAGTTGGGAAAAAGGAAAGAGCGCGGTGGTTTTGTAAGGTAGAGATCGTGGGAGAGAAGTAGCTAGAGGTAGATGAAGGTCTTATGGCCGTTGGATCTCCTGATCCAACGGCTACGAGGCTGGCGCTAATGACAGGTCCAGATAGCATCGATTGAAGGCATATCGAAGGGCGTAGGGAGCACCACACGTCGAGCTAAGAGGATGATGGGGACTGATGAATCTATGATTCATTAACTTTTTTGTCGCATTTTGTCTTAAAACCCTTAACAAATACATGTAAATACTCATTAATTCTCATATTTTAACAAAACCCCATTCATGTGTAAATATTCACTTTTAACCACTAAATTCATGTAAATAAATAAAGAACCAGAAAAAGAAAGAAAAAGGCATATGGAATATATGTATATATATGTAATATAACTTAAACTATAAATATAACTGTAAGATATATTTATAGCCTAACCCCCGAGACCAAGTCAGCATGAATTGGTCGACAAACCAAAAAGTAGGGGGAGATAAGGAAAGAAAACCAATAAAAATAATCTATCTCATGTATATACACCTTCCACTATTTATTAAATAAATACAAAACTTCAAAGAATTTTAATTATTTCATCTTAACTTATTTTTCATCAAATCTTTCTCCTAATTATTCATAAAAATGTAAATAAAAATATAAAAATAAGTTAAAAATATTACCCTGTAAATATGCCAAGAAATCCAGCTTACAACTTGTCAAAATCTCAACTTCCGAACATCATAACTTCCTCATACGAACTCCAATTTCACTCTACTCACCTTTAAAGTTCATAAAATAATATTATCTAATTAATAAAGGTGGTTTCACTGAATTCGGAGTCCGTTTGCAAAAAGTCGGTTTTGGGACCAAAAGACAAAGGGGTTTCTGGGCTATTTATTTTATGTAACACACCTTATTTATTATTTTCTTAATTTTATAATTTTTAAATTATTTTATGATCCTCTAGTTTCATCATAAATTATTTCATAATTTTTAGAGACTATTTATTATTTTTATAAAATCAAATACCCCAAAATATAGGTATATTTGACTTATAGAGATATTTCCTCTATTTATTAAAATATATCAATTAATTCATAAAAATCCATAAAAATTCGTACAAGTCTTATTTAATGCCCTAATAATTAATAAAATATAAAATTAATTTTTACTTAATTATTTATTAAATTAAAAATTCAAAGCCTATTTATTAATACATATTTATTAATAAAATATTTATATTTGAAATAATATTTATTATTTATTAAAAGTAATTACACTATAATTTAGGAAATTAATTTATTTAACTTTCTTGTATTTATACCTACTTTAAATAATGTAATTATCTATTTTCTATTTAATTTATAAGTATTTAAAGGGTCTGGGCGAACCAGGTGCTGACACGTGTCAGCACCTGGAGCCTTCTTCTTCAAGAAGAAGATGCGCCAACCGGCCAACTTCTCCTCTTTTTCCCGCTCAGCCCGCAACCTCTCCGACCTATCTAAGCCCTTGGATCTCTACTCCTAACAACCACCAAGCCCGCCAGCCATCGATCTTGGCTTGGAGCCCAAGCATCGCCCCTATATAAGCTCCCCAAGATCACCATTTATCAACAACTTCTTCCAGCTCCAAGCTTCCCAGCTCCAGGCTAACCGACCCCCCATCTTCTTAGCCTCGCCCAGATAGCTCGGGAGGTGACAGCTCCACTTGGAGGCGTTCGCGAGGAGGAGGGATCATCGGAGAAGAGTTCCAAGGTGCTGCGCCGCCTTGCATCGCCGCCGTGTGCAGCGTGAAGCTCCGGGAAGGTCGACCGTCGAGCAGCCATTTCCAGGTCATATACCCGGATCCCCATAGACCTATGCATCCATTTTTGTGATTTTGTTTCTCGATATTTGTGCCACGATTAGCGTGGCTAATCACGTCTTTCATTAGCCTAATCATCCATATTTCACGAAATATCACAAAATCTTTCGATTAGTTTCCGAATCGCATTCAAATGGACTTCAAACCCTCACCATCTTCATGCATTCTGGTATTTGCTGGAGTTTGAGTTGAATTTTTCACCATCTTTGGACTTTGTTTTCTTAATATCTCGGCCGATTCAACAAGAATCGAGCACATATCTATCTTCATTGCAGATCCACGGGCATCGCGAGCCGATTGCTTCGGTTTTTGGGCCCTCGTGCATCGCCGATCTTCGTCCTCGAAGTTGGACCTCCAGAACAGCTAACAAGACACCAGTGCCGAGACCTCAGCTTCTTCGAGCCACCGCCGCCGCTTGGAGCGTCGCCACCGCCATCTCTACCGCGGGCGAGCTCGAGGGGTGGAGGAGCCACCCCTCTGGCCCCGCCGGAGTGCCTGATTCGCCGGAGAGCAGCCGCAAGAATTCGGAGAAGATCGTCTGTCCGCCAGGAGCTCCAACAACTCCAAGAACAGAGGGAGTACAGCCTTCTGACACGTGGCTGCGCCGTAGCCTTCCGATCGCGCCTTCAAGTTCTAATCTCGGCCGTTGATTGTGAACCGGTGGAAAATTTACACCATAAGCCCAGCAAGTTTCCAGAAGTTCAAATCCGCCTCCCAAGTTTTCAATAATTACATTTAGGTCCCTCCGCAGGGACCTAAGTGTAAGAACTTGTTTACTTTTGTTGCAGAACAGTCCTCAAGGACCCATTTGAGAACAATTTTAATTAGTTTTTCTTACGCTTATGCCCCTGGGCTGTAGGGGCTGTATCTTGTCCATTTGACCTCGGATTCCGACGATTCTTGGAGGGTAGTTACACAACTACCCTAGCTACATAGTATAAAGTTTCCGCGGTTTTTCGACGAGTTTTTGACGTGCTTTGATTTTCTCGAAAACCGCCTCGTCTTGTTTTGGTTTCTTGTGTAGATCGAGTACGCGGCTCGAACCTCGTTCACCTATATTATATAGTATCACCTATATTCTATTCACCTACTATATAATAAATAAATCTTTTGCAAAATATCCCTTTTTTGGAAATTAAATAAAAATTTGAAAAGAATAAAATCAATTAAAAATAAAAAAAATAAAAACCACTAAAAAAAACCATCTGACTTAGAGAAGAATTAAAATAAAATTACGAAGAAGAAAAATTAGGGAATATATTCTGCCTCCTTGAGTTCGACCCAGGAACACTTGCCTGGTAAAATAATTAGTGAAACGGTTTTCCGACAGGAAACCGAAAATTTGTTTGATAGGTTCAAAGAATCGAATTTGTTTCGCGGCTTTCTGCTACAACCGACACTTCATCCTCTTCTTTAAATAAAAAATGAATGCCGCGAAACTCGATTTTTTAGCCTTATCAAAATGGCGCCGTTGCCGGGGAGGCGTTAGATTCCCTTGATTTTTCGTTTTTTGTGATTTTATTATTTTTCTTCTCTTTGTTTTTCGTACGGCTTTTTCGTGTTTTGTTTTCCTTTCTTGTTTTCTTTACGACTTTCTCGGCTTTCTCGATATTATTTTGTGCTAATCATCTTTGCAGGGACTGCAGGATCAACCGGTTTCCTCGGAAGCCGAGTCAGTTGAAAGAGCAGAGATTTAGTATCCTTTTATTTGAGAGAGAAAGGGAGAGAGTTGTACTAGCTTAATAAAACGTTCATTTTTTTAGGGGCTTGATTCATCGGATACCGTGTATCTGGTGAATTAGGGCACCCACCGCGGCTTTTATCGCTTATCGGTTTTCCGCGGTTTTCTAGATGCTTGCTTAGGTTTTTCGCTCTATCTTCTTGTGCCTCGTAGCTAGTTGTAGGACTTGCAACCTAGGTGCTTGCTCTAGGGTTTTAACAAAAAGACAAAAATAGACGTTGTTTGAAAATTCATAAAAATTGCAAAATTAAAAATTGGGACTGCTAAAAATATCTGATCAAAAACCGTAAAATCGATTCAATTGATTTGGGGAGAGTAACCCCCGCACATTTCTCAGAGTGCGCGAGTTGAGAGCCGACATCTAAGGATAGAGACAAAACCCCGTATTTCTTGCGGGATACTACTGGATCCATACACCTGATCGCTGTTCCTCAGTGGGTAAGCTCGGGTAGCCGGAAACGGTCCGGGTTTACTTAGCAGAGTGGGAGGTTTAGAGGACACTACGCAAGGCTCCGTCCTCAAGTAACACGGGTAGCCGGAAACGGTCCGTACTTACTCCCATACTGGCTGAGTGCGAGTGGTCTCGCGTAAGGATTCGGGCCAGTGTCTTGAAGAAACTATCGGGCTCCTATTGGCTTACTCAGCCCACGTAACCGCAACGATTGCTAAAACAACCCTAAAACCGAAAAGATAAAAAGACCGAACTCTTACGGTCTTCATCAGGGTTGAGTTGGTGAAAACGGGGTGTGCTTTGTGTTTGTTTGCGGGGCGTGAGTTTTCCGCGGCTTTCGCATTCCTTCTTCTCTTGAATCGTACACGTGCTCTCCCAATCTTCTCTTAACATCGAAGATGACGTCTCGACGGCTTTTCGGCTCAGACTCTGTGAGCTTTCAACCGTCCACCGTCGAGAGTATGTCTTCACAGGCTCGGGATGACCCTCTTCCCGAGCTGGTCCCATCCGATCTCGAGGCGAGTCAGACCCAGACTCCCTCGCCTCCTGGCCAGATCATTGAGGCAGACCTTCGCCTCAATACAGAATCCAAATCTCCTGAGTATTTCTCGATGAGTTCTTACGAGAGTTTTCATTTTCCAGACGATCAGATGGCTCGTGGGAAAGCATCGGCAGCAGATGAGAGGCCAGCAGCTGAAGATCATCCGGAGGGAAGAGCAGATCTGAACGGAGATGTCACGACAGGTATTCTCGACACACTTCAGCAGATGAATCTACAGATTCGAGAACAGTTTAGAGTTCAGACCAAGTTGCAGGCTGAATTAGCTGCACTCAGAGCAGGGGCCGGGAACCAGTTACCGCCTGCGGTTCCCGCTACTTTACGGGACGAGTATGACCCGGGTGCTCGAACGCTCCATCATTGGATTCGGCTACCGCCGAATCAAGGGCCATACGAACTCCGACCGTCCTTCATCTCTTTGCTTCCCAAGTACTATGGGAATGCCGCAGAGGAGCCGTTCACGTTTTTACAGCAGTTTGAGATGATCTGCGGAACGGCCTGCTATCCAGGAGTGACACAGGAAGCCGTGCGCTTAAAGGCTTTTCCCTTTGCCTTAGCCGATAAAGCCCTTTATTGGCTAAGCCATCTAGGGATAGAAATCTCCACTTGGGACGACCTGAAGTCCACCTTCCTGCGCAAGTATTTCCCTTTAGGAAGGACGAACATGATGAGGAATCAGATCTCCAACTTCACGCAATTATCGAACGAATCATTCCATGAGGCTTGGGATCGATTCAAGGACCTGACAGAGAGATGTCCTCATCATGAGATACCAATGAAGGTGCTAGTACAGAATTTTTTTGGAGGACTCCAGCCGGAAATTCAGGGGCTAGTTAGTGCCGCATGTGGCGGCAGTTACTTAAACAAGGATGCCGAGTCAGTCTGGGCCATCTTCGAAGGGATGGCCGAGAACTCGAGAGTTGTAGACTCTACTCGGGCATATCAGAAAGCCCCGCAGCCACCACATCACCGAGAACATCACAAGGTGGCGAATATAGCAGACTCTGAATCCAACACCAACATGAGCTTCATTGGTGAGAAATTAACATTGGTGGATGTGATTCATAAGCAAGTCCAGGATCTGCAGCCGCTGCGAGAGTTGGAGAAACTCTCATCTCTACCTCAGCAGCTGAGTGATCTTTCGAAGAAGGTCTCTGATCTTCAACTTCAGTACCAGCAGAATCAGACTTCTTCACAGCCAGCACGGAGGATCGCACCCGCTCCACCCACCCGTCAGATACATTATGTTCAGAGCGAGCCCGAGATTCCGAAGATTGATTGGCATGAGGATCAGTCTCATGCCAATGCCGGCCAGATCATCAGCACTGCAGAGATGGAGGTGGAGCCGCAAGCCACTTTCGAGATCAACGGGATTTGGTATACTCCAGTTCAGCAGCCGAGTATACCGAATCAACAGCAGCAGCAGCCGTACGGTCATCCGCAGCATGGACGTCCGCAATTCCAGCACCGCCAGAATTTCACACCGCCGCAGTCTCATCCGAACGTCTACCATCAGAGACCGCAGCCTACTTATCAGCACCCTGCTCAGTTTTCACCGAACTATTCTTTTCAGCAGCCGCAGCAATCTTCCTCTACACCACAGCGCTACTCCCAGCCGTCCACATCTCAGCACTTCACGCCAAAGCAGGAGAGAGGAGCAAGCCAGGGCCACCATACCGAACCAGAGATGTCTTCACAGGCCCAAGCGCTCAACCAGATCATGGACATGCTCAGCACGCTCCAGATTGCACATAAGACAGAGATGGAGCAGGTTAACCGTCGTCTAGACGAGTTAACCGTGCCGAAGACCACTCTCCCAGCCCAGCCTCAGATGAATCCGAACAACAAGAGGAGGCATCCAGATCAGGTAGATACTACAGGTAAGATCTCGTTTCCTGAATTTTTGTCTAACTTCATTCGTCTCAGGAGCGGTAGATCACCGCAAACACCTTCTGGAGAGGAGAGGGAACCAGAGGAGCACGAGCATGATCCGAATGCCGAGGAGGAGAAACCGCAAGAGGATGAGGATGTAGAATCGAGAGATGGGAGCAATGCCAACAGTTCAGATATGGATACTGGCGACTCAGACGATGATATCACGCCAGATCAGCAGAATCCCCAGAGAAAAACATTTCTTCCCCTGTCTTAGAGAGTTTTGTAAATAATTCTGAGACTCTCGATGTACAAGCTGATTCCAATGATTTCAATAAAAATTCTGATTTTCTGACTCCTGACTTTATTCCTTTTCCTGATGCTTTGTTTGGAAAAGGAAAGAAAAAGACCAAAAATAATCCTGAATCTCCACAATTTGAAAAGTTGCTCAAAGATCACATTTTTCTGAAGATTCCACTGCACGATGCCTTGGATCGTTTTCCTACACTCAAGAATCAGTTGAGAAACAAATGTACTACTCGTAGGAAAAAGAGATCAAGAGTTGAGAAGCATATTTTAACCAAGGCAACTTCGTGTGCAATTCGGAACAAGGTACCGAAGAAGAAGAGAGATTTGGGAGCTCACTATGTCAACTGTCAGATTGAAGACACTACATTCCATCGAACTCTCTTAGATAATGGTTCCTCGATCAATTTACTTCCATCCTCTTTGCTTGATAAGCTCAAGCTAGGTCCTCTTTATAAATCACGGGCGATTCTTCAATTTGCAGATCGATCTATAAAGAGACCTAGAGGTGTGTTAAGGAACATTATCGTGACTGTTCAGGGCTCACAGTTTCCCGTGGACTTTACAGTCCTAGACATGACATGCCCTACTCAGTTACAACTTGCTCCAATCATTCTCGGGAGACCCTTTTTGCAGACAGCAAGAGCACTCTTTGACTATGATGCTGGGAGAGTATCATTCCGCACAGACAACGGAGAGATATACATTGAGATGGAGAGAGAATGTAGCAGTCCTAGATCAGTATTGTCATTCACTTCAGAGGACACTAGTCTTGCGGAAGATTGTCAGAACATAGATGAGACACAGTCTCCTGATCTTGAGAGTGTTTATTTTGATACCCAAGATATCCTACACGAGGATAGGGTAGATCACTTGGTACCTAGTTTTTCACATGATTGTTCACATACAGAAACAGATATCATATCAGATTCAGATGAGCAGTCACCTGCGATAGATATCTCTGTGCCGCAGATTGAAAGAAAACATATTACAGCACAAGAGTCCATCGAATACATTGCACAAATCATACAGTCTATTCAGCGTAGAGAGTCGGATGGTGTAATATTGACACATATAGACACCTTCTGTAGTCCGACTCCAGAGACGCATATTTCAGAAAAGAGAGCTATGCCGTGTACAGAGTTCACTTACAGAGAAGGCTCTACTTTTGCAGCCAAAGATTAGTATACATACGAGAAGCAGAAAATTCAGTATGATCCTGGTTGAGTAATCAGATAACCGTTCGTGGTTAACGGGCAGATGCTGAAGCATTTCGTAGAGACCACTGATCATCTGGCCCGAACTGAAGTGATCTATTTTGTACAGGAATCATAATCATTCTTTTACTTCTTCCTGTACAATTCCTTTTGAGCCATTCGGGAGATTCACAACACTTGTATATTCTTCATAGACCACAATCGTCCCCATTTTTGCTCGTCTTCTATGCTTAGGATACCAGATCCTAAGTATAGGGGGGACCGATTGTCCGCTGATTCACGTTTTATTTTTTGTACTAATTCTTTTGTATAGCCATTCTTTTTCACGAATCACTGATCCCCAATTTTTGGCTACATTCTTTTTATACTTAGGATGCCTTATCCTAAGTATAGGGGGGACCGAGTGATTTCGATAATTTCGTATTCTTTCCTTTTGAATTCCTCGTTATTTATCCTTTTCATTCAGTCATCCCGTTTTTACTCTCCCATAATACTTACGATGACCAGATCGTAAGTATAGGGGGGGTTGACTGACTTGACATCAATATCCCTTTTTCACCCACTTTTACTTAGCACGAGTTATGCCCTCCTTTTTCTCTTTTGACGCTATGAGGACATAGCTCAAGCTAAGTATAGGGGGGTGCGTATATATTGTATATATACTTTCGGTCATAACTCGTACTTTATGTATTTTCTATATCTATAAAATCCATAAAAAGTGGGTACGGGTTAATTTAAAATCCATTCTCTTATTTATAAAATCCTGGTAAAGAAGTAAAATATGCTTAAAACTTGTAAGTAAAATTTGTAATTAAAATTTGTACTTAAAATCTGTATAATACTTATTTAAAATCTTATTTATTAAAATTTGTATAAAACCCATTCAACCCTTGTAAAAAACTCTGTAGATAAAATTTGTAAAATACATTAGACATTTAACTTAAATAAAATTTATCTTGTAAAATTTGTAAATAAAACCCTGTTTATAAAAATCATAAAATCCATAAAAATACAAAGTCCTAAAATTTGTAAAAATTACAAAATCCTTAAAATTCATAAAAATAAGTAAAATCAAGAAAATAGACTTCACAAAAACATGGTTGCATTTGCATTCGCATTTTTCAGAATAAGTTTGATTTCCGGAACTAAGGACTGAGTCTAGTCTGAAGGATGGAGCTTGATTACGGCCTTTAACTCTCATTGTAAGGAGCCTGATTAGGAACTGGAATTTAGACTCTTCAGGTCTGGTGACTTAAAATCTTTGGGTTCCGTAAGACCATATTCGGGAAATCAAGTCATCTGAGCTTAAGTAGACCACTTGGAGTCATCCGTACAACTTTTCACCAGTGAACCAACTTTGAACACATGCACTCTGCACTTAGCTCAACTTGCATGGAGTTCCGAAGGACAGTACACCTTGGTAGTGCATTCTTATCCTTATCTTTGCGGCATTGACGTCTAAAGACGGGAGAGATTGGGGTTGCGATAGTTGCTTCGGATGAGGGAAGGATCTGCTGACACAATTTTTCTAAGACCTCAAAAAATGGACGGATTAAAAAGATTCTATAACCGTCGAGGCACAAAAGATGAATGCAGTGCAAGCAAATTACAAAGTCAAAGCAAAGCAGAAGCCACCAAATAAACCAAACTGGTCAAAGCTTCCACCAAATATGCCTGCACATCTTAGTGGAGACTCAGCTACACCGGTTGGGCTTCACAAGGAGATGCGTCTACACTGGTCGCACTCCACTTCTTTTCTCATTCTTCTAACTTCTCCCTATATTCAATTGTGGACATAGCAGAACTGAACTCAGAAGGGAATACCTCCCTCCCCGAGGAAAGAGTAGCAAGATGAGGAAGCCATAGGAGTGTATAGCCGGGATTGACGGTTTCTTCGGTTCTTTAAGCAGGAAGAGCTAAATCAATTCACACACTGTACAAGTTGACTTCAAGGATGATAGAGTTTGCGATATGAATAAGTGAGTCTGAACTAGCCGATGAAGTGATCTTGAGTAAGGATTATGGAACTTGAAGACTGTTGAGGATGAAATCCTAATCCTAGTTAAGGTTCCGACAAAATGCTTGTTTCAGGCCCGATCGAGCTCTGTCCTTTGTCTGTTCTCATGAATTGGTTTAGGAAAACAAATTCATTCTAACTTTCTTTCTTTTTCACTTACTTTTTCAAAATAAGTGCTTGCTAAGGGACTAGCAAAGTTTAAGTATAGGGGGTTGATGAATCTATGATTCATTAACTTTTCTGTCGCATTTTGTCTTAAAACCCTTAACAAATACATGTAAATACTCATTAATTCTCATATTTTAACAAAACCCCATTCATGTGTAAATATTCACTTTTAACCACTAAATTCATGTAAATAAATAAAGAACCAGAAAAAGAAAGAAAAAGGCATATGGAATATATGTATATATATGTAATATAACTTAAACTATAAATATAACTGTAAGATATATTTATAGCCTAACCCCCGAGACCAAGTCAGCATGAATTGGTCGACAAACCAAAAAGTAGGGGGAGATAAGGAAAGAAAACCAATAAAAATAATCTATCTCATGTATATACACCTTCCACTATTTATTAAATAAATACAAAACTTCAAAGAATTTTATTTATTTCATCTTAACTTATTTTTCATCAAATCTTTCTCCTAATTATTCATAAAAATGTAAATAAAAATATAAAAATAAGTTAAAAATATTACCCTGTAAATATGCCAAGAAATCCAGCTTACAACTTGTCAAAATCTCAACTTCCGAACATCATAACTTCCTCATACGAACTCCAATTTCACTCTACTCACCTTTAAAGTTCATAAAATAATATTATCTAATTAATAAAGGTGGTTTCACTGAATTCGGAGTCCGTTTGCAAAAAGTCGGTTTTGGGACCAAAAGACAAAGGGGTTTCTGGGCTATTTATTTTATGTAACACATCTTATTTATTATTTTCTTAATTTTATAATTTTTAAATTATTTCATGATCCTCTAGTTTCATCATAAATTATTTCATAATTTTTAGAGACTATTTATTATTTTTATAAAATCAAATACCCCAAAATATAGGTATATTTGACTTATAGAGATATTTCCTCTATTTATTAAAATATATAAATTAATTCATAAAAATCCATAAAAATTCGTACAAGTCTTATTTAATGCCCTAATAATTAATAAAATATAAAATTAATTTTTACTTAATTATTTATTAAATTAAAAATTCAAAGCCTATTTATTAATACATATTTATTAATAAAATATTTATATTTGAAATAATATTTATTATTTATTAAAAGTAATTACACTATAATTTAGGAAATTAATTTATTTAACTTTCTTGTATTTATACCTACTTTAAATAATGTAATTATCTATTTTCTATTTAATTTATAAGTATTTAAAGGGTCTGGGCGAACCAGGTGCTGACACGTGTCAGCACCTGGAGCCTTCTTCTTCAAGAAGAAGTTGCGCCAACCGGCCAACTTCTCCTCTTTTTCCCGCTCAGCCCGCAACCTCTCCGACCTATCTAAGCCCTTGGATCTCTACTCCTAACAACCACCAAGCCCGCCAGCCATCGATCTTGGCTTGGAGCCCAAGCATCGCCCCTATATAAGCTCCCCAAGATCACCATTTATCAACAACTTCTTCCAGCTCCAAGCTTCCCAGCTCCAGGCTAACCGACCCCCCATCTTCTTAGCCTCGCCCAGATAGCTCGGGAGGTGACAGCTCCACTTGGAGGCGTTCGCGAGGAGGAGGGATCATCGGAGAAGAGTTCCAAGGTGTTGCGCCGCCTTGCATTGCCGCCGTGTGCAGCGTGAAGCTCCGGGAAGGTCGACCGTCGAGCAGCCATTTCCAGGTCATATACCCGGATCCCCATAGACCTATGCATCCATTTTTGTTATTTTGTTTCTCGATATTTGTGCCACGATTAGCGTGGCTAATCACGTCTTTCATTAGCCTAATCATCCACGAAATATCACAAAATCTTTCGATTAGTTTCCGAATCGCATTCAAATCGACTTCAAACCCTCACCATCTTCATGCATTCTGGTATTTGCTGGAGTTTGAGTTGAATTTTTCACCATCTTTGGACTTTGTTTTCTTAATATCTCGGCCGATTCAACAAGAATCGAGCACATATCTATCTTCATTGCAGATCCACGGGCATCGCGAGCCGATTGCTTCGGTTTTTGGGCCCTCGTGCATCGCCGATCTTCGTCCTCGAAGTTGGACCTCCAGATTAGCTAACAAGACACCAGTGCCGAGACCTCAGCTTCTTCGAGCCACCGCCGCCGCTTGGAGCGTCGCCACCGCCATCTCTACCGCGGGCGAGCTCGAGGGGTGGAGGAGCCACCCCTCTGGCCCGGCGGAGTCTCTGATTCGCCGGAGAGCAGCCGCAAGAATTCGGAGAAGATCGTCTGTCCGCCAGGAGCTCCAACAACTCCAAGAACAGAGGGAGTACAGCCTTCTGACACGTGGCTGCGCCGTAGCCTTCCGATCGCGCCTTCAAGTTCTAATCTCGGCCGTTGATTGTGAACCGGTGGAAAATTTACACCATAAGCCCAGCAAGTTTCCAGAAGTTCAAATCCGCCTCCCAAGTTTTCAATAATTACATTTAGGTCCCTCCGCAGGGACCTAAGTGTAAGAACTTGTTTACTTTTGTTGCAGAACAGTCCTCAAGGACCCATTTGAGAACAATTTTAATTAGTTTTTCTTACGCTTATGCCCCTGGGCTGTTGGGGCTGTATCTTGTCTGACCTCGGATTCCGACGATTCTTGGAGGGTAGTTACACAACTACCCCAGCTACATAGTATAAAGTTTCCACGGTTTTTCGACGAGTTTTTGACGTGCTTTGATTTTCTCGAAAACCGCCTCGTCTTGTTTTGGTTTCTTGTGTAGTTCGAGTACGCGGCTCGAACCTCGTTCACCTATATTATATAGTATCACCTATATTCTATTCACCTACTATATAATAAATAAATCTTTTGCAAAATATCCCTTTTTTGGAAATTAAATAAAAATTTGAAAAGAATAAAATCAAATAAAAATAAAAAAATAAAAACCACTAAAAAAACCATCTGACTTAGAGAAGAATTAAAATAAAATTACGAAGAAGAAAAATTAGGGAATATATTCTGCCTCCTTGAGTTCGACCCAGGAACACTTGCCTGGTAAAATAATTAGTGAAACGGTTTTCCGACAGGAAACCGAAAATTTGTTTGATAGGTTCAAAGAATCGAATTTGTTTCGCGGCTTTCTGCTACAACCGACACTTCATCCTCTTCTTTAAATAAAAAATGAAAGCCGCGAAACTCGATTTTTTAGCCTTATCAGGGACAGACGGATGAGATGAGTGATACTAGTGGATTGGATTGTGGAGATCAAGGTGTTGTTTAATGGTGATGATAAGAGGTGCATGGATCGATCGAGCAGGGGAGGAAGAGAGATGTGGCGGAAGGAGATGTGGGCAGGAATGGATGGCTATGATGCAGTTGGTGCTAGATAGGAGGGTTGAAGATCAACACGGGAATGAACGATGCAGATCTGGAGAGGAGGTCGATCAGATGGCAGCGAGTGGAGGCGCATGGTGCACAAGAAGACGGGTCTTGTGGCGTAACTAGAAGGCACCACGTGGCCCAATCAGATTATTCAGATAAAAAACTTTGCAAAAGAGGGCCAAATGGTGGAATTTGGAAAAAATCAAAACATGAAAGTTGTAGATCTCGATGAGATCTACAAGTTTCATGTCGATAAAAATGGAGATGAGTCGAACATAGGGACAAATATTTTTGTGAGTGTTTTTAAGGGTAAAAATACTACGGATTTTTGGTTTTGCTAATTATTTGTATTTTTAATTCATTCCATGACTCTGATATAAGCAAGGATTTATCTGGTCTTTATTGGCATAAATTTATGCAAGGGGGTTAATAACCGCGAATTAATGACATGAAACTGGGTTTTATCAGTGTTCTCGTTTTTGAATATGAGATCCAATTATTTCATCATCCATTTTCCTGTATGAGCTGAGAGGAGATTCTCTTGGAATATCCAATATGTGATTTTTATTTTCTGAAAATATCGTCAAAATTTATGGAAGGAGTCTTCTCAATGGAAGGATTTTGTGGGAATCTATAGGTCTCATAATTAGCATGCCGTGACTCAGCCATGCAATTCTGGTTTGAGTAGAGTCTACTTCCATGGTCATGATTGATCGTATCCCCAAATAATGGATTAATACAGGGTGCATATGTGGTGATATCATCTATTTGGTCCTCTGTATGCGCGGGTTGTCCGAAAGAGTGGTATTATTTTTGGTCAATAGGGATTTGATTGTTAGGGTCAATGCAATATGGATGATCATTTGATGCGGACCTCTCCTTGCGGTTCGATCGGGCCATTATATTATTCCGAAGGTCCAGTCTGGTTGCATTTCTGTGAAATATGGACCTCTCCCAACAAGATCGTGAGGATAGAATGAAGAGGGTTGGGTTTGGTGTCTCTGCCCGTCATGAATCACAAAAGTGATTTGATCTTTAACTGGTTCATTAGTTTCAGCGAGAAACCATGAATAAGATGGTTCAGTCCAGGATAACATTTGATCATGTGGTGGAGGTAAAAAATATGATGCTGTGGTGACTTTAGTCGGATGGTTTGTGTAGAATGGTTTGGAATTTATCGAGGGGATCAGATTCATTCGAGAGTGAAAGTTTGCAAATGTTAGAGGATTTATGAAAGAAGAGGGTTTAGACAATTTGGGTCTAACCGAGATAAATTCATTTTCATAGTATAGATTAGATGGTTACTCGGACCATTGTCTTGTCTTTGTCAAAGGAGGTTGATACTGAATCGACACGGTTCATCTCGGTGCAAGCGCACAGGATATTCACAAAAAAATTTATCAAGGAGAGTGATGGCAGTTTTGATACTCGAGATCGGTTCACACACACCAATACAAACACAAATCAAACCCCATGTTCACCAACTCAGACAATGAAGCCGCAAGAGTTCGGCAAATTATCTTTTCAATTTTAGTTGGTGATAAATTCAATCTTGGAAAAAATTAGGGAGTTTTCAGTTGCCGGAACTTTTCTTAAAGACTGGCGCGAATTCTTACGATTAGTTACATCCACTTTCAACCAGTATGGGTGTAAGTACGGACCATAAAACTGCTACCCGTGTTGCTTAAGGACGGAGCCTTACACAATGTCCTTTAAACCACCCAATCTTCTAAGGAAATCCGGACCGTTTACTGGCTACCCGTATTCTTCACTTAGAAGTAGCTAATCATTTTAGAATCAGCAGTCTAAACGAAGATTCCGGAGCTGGGCTCTAACCATAAGTGTCGTCTCTTGCTCACTCAGACAAATAAATGAATCCAATGTTGGGGTTGCTCTCCCACAAAAATTCTTGATTTTATGGGCTAATCAAGGTCGGTTTTTCTTTAGCAGTCCCAATTTTAATTAGGTGATCACTAAAAAATTAGGTAAGCATAAATACACATCTACCGTCCAGTCTCATTTTTCTTTAAAATTATGTGACAAAACAAGAGGGAGAAATTTAGGAAAAGTCGACGTGAAACAAGGATATATACTCAGATAGAAGACTTACATTAATTCCTCGCAATCTCCATGTGGGATGCAATACAAGAATTGAAAGATTATTCTAAATGAATCCAAGCCGATAAAAACCGAATCTAGTAGAAAATTCCATTCGCCTTGAAGAATTGATTTGAATTTTACTAAATTAAACGATCTAATGTGGGTCTCAATTAAAGTATAGTGTGGTCCTAGATTCTAGGAGAACAATTAGAAATTCCTAGAAGCCCTAATAGCTGCATGTGTAGGTCTAACCTACGAGCCACTCAAGTCAGGCCCCACCCTCACTGGAGAGTGAAACATGCCACGACACACTACATGATAAGTTTGAGGTCTTTTACACAAACATGAGAGTCCAAATGGATACTGCTATAAATGAGCAATTAATTACAAAAATTAAAATTGCAGAAAATAAAATCCTAAACTCTATGCTCTCTCACGACTCGACTCAGTCTCATTTTTAATTTACGACTTTTCAGAAGCCGGTGAAGATTTGACGGTTTTCAAAAATCGCTCCACGTACGCTGGGTAACTCGCATAAAAGATAAGAGAGAGTGACATAAAAATTAATCAAAAAATAAAACAAGCAAATAAATGTTGAAAAATAAAATAAAGTAAATGCAGAAAAAGATTTGGAAAATATATAGTGAAGGTTTGGGGGTCAGACTACCCGAATGTGGAAAATCGAACACAAAATTTTAAGGCAAAATCTAAGCCATTTGCCTCCCCGGCAACGATGCCATCTGACGAATCCGTAAATGCCCTCTTTAATTGGTGTGAATTAAGATTTAAAAATAATGATGGATATGTCATTGTAATTATGTTGAGAATTTTAGAATACTAAATAACCACAATAAATTAATCAATTTTATTAGGAGTGGTTTAATGTTTATTTTACATGGGCAAGTCCCAAGGCCGAACTCAAGGAGGCAAAGGAACAACCTAGAATTTTGTTTATCAAAGTTCATACACGATTTCGAGATGGAATATTTTTGGTATTTTAATGCAATTTTGGGATGCAAATGTAAATGAGGTCAATTTTAGGGACTAAAATACAATTTTCAATCAAACGATGTCTGAAAAAAACAAAACTTGACCAAGATCTAAAATATGATGAAATGAATGCACTTTATTTTTCTTGGATTTTGTGGATGCAAGATAAATATTTTATGAATTTATGAATGCAAACAAAGTGAATTTTAGTAATTAACTATAATAAATATTAAACCTATTTATTTTCAAGAGATAAAATTATCCAAGATCTTTCACTAGGTGATTGATCTCAGAAAAATCCTAAACTTTTAAAATATGAGATTTAATACTTATTAAAAATTAAAGATTGAAATATGTAAAATGATATTTATAGAGCAAATGATGCATGTAAATGCAATTCGTTTTGGGCACGATGTAAAATACAACTAATTCTACAATCCATGATTTTTTTGCAATTTTCAAAGCTATGGTTAATTACTTATGAATTTTGAGGCACGGGATGGGTAAAATATGCAATTTTCCACGAGAATATTAACTAATAATTAATTGAAGAACACAATGCTATTTTTGAATGATAAAACTAATGTTATGAAGAGGTCTAGTACAAAGGGGGAATACATGGGTATGATTGCAATAATATAAAATGAACATAGGGGTCTAATACAAAGTGGTCACGTGTGTTGCACGTGATCTCTGGGTTGGGGGTTACTTCTGATAAATCGGAGATCAATAGGGGCGTTGGCCGCAATTATTCCCAGACGACATGTGAGAAGCATGTGACCGCATGGCGACTTGAACCCAGCGGAGTTGAGGAGGAACCGGAGGTGGCCTACAGTGGAGGCTTCTAGCGGCTGGCGGAGTAGAAGATGGCCACGGTGGAGGCAGGGGCCCTAGCAAGGGCGGTGCACCGGTGGTGTTGAGGACAGAGATGATAGAACTTGTTGGCAATGGCGACTCCTGGCTCCAGCCAGGAGCTATTGGCGAAGGAAGTGGAGTTGTGGAGGAGCATGGCTGGTGGTCGATGAAGTGTTCCAAGCGACTGCTGACGTGGCTAGCTGCGGAGTTAGCGGGTCGCAATGGCAAAGTAGTCGATGATGGAGTTGGATGTTGGAGGCATTTTGGAAGACCTACATGTGGATGATGAACATTGTGATGGTGGAGGAGTATCTCAATGTAGTATAGCTAGCAAAGGAGCAGAGATCCGATGGAGATGAGATGGGTCGAAGTTGGTTGGCTCGATGGAAGAGGTACGGAGCATGGGCAGTAGTGGCGGAGAGGGAGGCCGCGCTGCAACGAGGGGGGACCCTCGGACCTTTTCGGATTAAAGGGGAGGAGAGGTGCTATCACCACTTCCCCTCCTCAATTTAGGGCTATCAACGGATGGGGATGAGAGGGTAATGACGATGGTGTTTTAATAGGGATAGGGAGACGACGACTGACGAGGATGCAGATCAGAGAGTGATTGGGATTGAATATTGTGACAAGGGAGGCGAGATTCATGTCCATATCTGAAAGATCGGGACGAGATACGCGGGGGAGGCGGCCGGTCATAGATGGAAGGAGACGGCAGCAACGCGATTCGCGGCTGCGAGGGGCGGTGAAATCCGCTTAGAAGAGGAAAGTGGATCGGAGGAAGGAGGAGCAGTGGCTGTCCAATCGGCCAAAATCAGGCGGCCAGAATGATGACACGTGGCGCACAGTGGGAAAGGGGAGAGGTCAAGCACATACATGGCGCGTGCGTAGGAGGCACGTGCACTGCACGTGCGTGGCTTTTGATTTTTTTTATAAAAGAAGAAATACAAGTAAGGCCAAAAATGGGTGACACATGGCGGCTCTAAAGCAGCTACGTGTCAGTCCCAAAAAATTAAAAAATAAATATAAAGATAATTCAAAAAGAAATAGCAAACGACCTCGGATGGAAATATTTTCTTCACGAAAGTTGTTCGTCTCGACGAGATCTACAACTTTCATGAAGAGAAAAACCAAAATCGATCATTTGCGAATTGTGATATTTTTGGGGTATCCCATGTACAGAGAATACATTGATTTTTAAGTTTTATAATTTTTTGTAATTTTTAAACCAGATAAAGTCTGGAAAAAATGATAAAATCAAAGATAAATAGTTACACATTAATATAATTTTGTTGTATTTTTAAAAAAGTAAGAAAAAGAAGAAATAAAGAAAAATACGAACATACATTTTTCGTACAGATAGTTAGTGAAGACTCGGACTCAGTTAGTTTCTTTGATTTCAAGCTCATTTTGGATTTGATTTTTTGCGTATTTTAATAAAACTGTAGTCAAAGAAAATGAATGAAATAGAAATAATATAAAATAAGTTAATTATGTACATAAAATAATAGGTTAAAAACCGCTAAAATACAAAATGTACAAAAGAGGCCCGAAGCCCAACTTTCACATATCTCCGATTCACATGAACTTGCTCTTGTTTTGAAGGTATTTGAATGTACATTAGTTAAAAAGTGAGTAGGATTAAATAGGACACTGGATGAGGAAGATATTGAGGTTTTAGCCCGGAAATCCTGAAATTAGGGGTTGGGATCAACTTATTTAGGTTAGTCATTTTTTTGTATTTTTCATTTATTTTTGTTAGTGATATGTACACAGTGGAGTAATTTCAGGTCATTTGGGGTTAGCATGTATTAGCTAAAAATAAGGAATGTTAGGCTTTTTTACAGGTCAATTGGATTGGGATTTTTGGCTCGACATTTTGTGCAATAATGAGTGATAAAATGCAATTCTTAGCATTAAATGCTTGAATGCTAATAATACATAATAAATGAAGAAATGTCAATGAATTTTAGAGAATTGAGCTTAATTAGTCATTTTTAGAGTGTTGAATCTGAGATTCATCATCCCCATATACTTAATCCATGCTCGTCCCTCATCATCTAAAGAAATGCAATGAGGTGAAATGAGAGTGGGTTCCATACCAAGGCCATGAACAGAAGGTGAAAATGAAACTAGACCCAACCTTTGGATTATTAGTTTGGCAGAACTTTTCTAAGTCTTAGAACTTTAAAATCAACAGCCTTCAAGTTCTACACATCATTGTCACAGTTTCGATTCAGAAGTCATCTTAGATCAATCCTCCTCCCAAAGCATACCCCATGAACATTGAAGAATCGATTCATGTGTGTGAAAGGTTTTAGCTCTTCCCATCCAGGATGCCAGACTACCATGCAAACCTCCTCTCTAGTAACTCGTCCTCAAGGAGTCAGGTATTTCCCTCTAAGGTCTGTCACGCTGTATTCACAATCGAATAGAGGGAGAAGTTAGAAGAAGGAGAAAAGAACTAGAGGGTGGCTAATGTAGTCACCTCTCCTTGTGAAGCCGGTCAGTTTAGCCAAGTCTCCACCAAGATCTGCAGGTTTTCTTGAAGCTTAGACCTTTTTGGTTAAATGTTTATTTGGTAGTGGGATTCTTTATTTTTGGATTTTTGGTAGGTTTCATGGATCTTGTTGTGCCTCTACAATGGAATCTTTTTCGGTACATGTTTTAGGGTCTTAGAAAAAATTGTGCCCAATCATCCATCCCTTTCTGAAGCTTTATTGCAACACGTACTCCGATCTTTAGATGTCCACACTACCAGAAAAGAAACACACACAGTCTTTCAACACCCCGTCTGAGTTGAGCTAACTGTATAGTGCAAGAGTACAAATTAATTACCTATTCTAGATTCGTACTCAAAATGAAGAGACCATGTTAGACACTAAGAGTCAAATGCTAACACTGTTATGTGGAACTTGAAGAATTAAGTGATAGACCTGAAGCTTCTAAAATCCTCTTTCTCAGTGAAGTTCCTCTGAAAATTATGTGGATTAATGTCATGTCATGACCACTCTTGGTTTCTGCTCATAACTTAGTTCAGAACCCAAAGGCTTTTCACAAATGCAAATACATGTGAAGCTTGATGAAGTGCAGGTGTGTGAAATGCAGACATTTTTTTGTGATTTTTTTTGAAAAACATTTATGCAAAATTGAATAAGAAACCATTTTTTCAAATATTTTGGTTGGACACTGTCAGTGTTAGTAGCAAAACTTCTTCTTTTTTGTTTTTTGTTTTTTTTGTATTTGTTTTATTTTTTTTTCAAGTTGTGTCCTTAGCGCACAAGAAGCATAGAGCAGACATAGCTCATGCTAAGCGTAAGAGAGTGAAAAAAGAGAAAAAGAAAAAAGCCAGATTGGCATGCCCCCCTATACGTAGGCTGCGAACAGTCTAAATACAAAATAATAGCGAAAAGGAGGCGGTCGGGATATGGGGATGAGGAGAGTATATACAGATGGGCATCAATACTCCCTATACTGAGGCTCAGGTCAGCCTAAGTAGAGAAGAAGGGTGGAAATGAGGCGATCATGAGATGGGGAGAATGATATACACATATGGCATCGGTCCCCCCAATACTAAGGCCTTGTCCGGAGTAGAGGAAGAAGATGTACAAGGAAACTGATGGGGTCAGGAGGGAGGGAGGGTAGCTGATGATTAAGGCGGTTTTCGACTGAACTTTTTGTGAGCCTGAGGTGGGAGATCGTAATGATAAAAAGGAGATGAAGCATATGATTCCCAACCATTATTAGTGTTATCCTATGAGAAATCATGCTAGAGAGTAGATGAAGCGTATGAGTCAGATGAAAGATAACCTTCATCAGAGTTATCCTCGGCAGAGTAGTATTTGAACGTGGAGGCACTCCAGATATTCTTGTTCTTTAGTTGATTCAGTTGTTTTCTCAAAATTTGCTCCTTTTTGTGATCAAGCAATTCGTCCTCGGATGATGAATACTCAGAAGCACCAATCTCAGTCAGCTTATAACAAATTATTACAGTATATTTAATGAGATCAGGAGAATTGGCTTTAGATGAATAATAGTGAGGAACATGAGTCGTCCAACAGGAATCAAAATTTGGATCCTTGCATAGAAAGGGTTTTAGGACTTTCGAATAGACTTCACTCATGTAGATTACTCTTTCCAAATCCAATGAGGAATCATCAGATGATTCCTATTTCGGAAGGTTGAAGGCGACTTTCTTTTAGATGAAGGAGGAGCCATCTTGTTTCATGTTGTCTTTATGTTGGTGCACTCCTGAGTTGGATTGAATTGGTCAAGGTGGTCAGAGAAGATTTCGGCCGACTCAGGATGCATCCATGCATATGTCTCAGGATCATAATAGAAACCCTTTCCCATGGTGAGAGCAACGGTAAATGGAACACTAGGGAGAGTGTATGCATACTCGTTCTCAATTGACTTGATATTGGTGCATTCATGTATCTAGTTAATTTGATCAAAGCAGTCAGAGGAGATTTCAGCTGACTCAGGATGCATCCATTCATATGTCTCAAGAACATATGAGAAGTCATTTCCCCTGGTGAGAGAAACAAGAATGGAACAGTGGGGAGGGACTCTAAACCAATAGTCTCTTCAACAGCAGTAATCTCAGGTGTAGCAGTGGGGTAGGGCTCTTCGACTGTTTGGTGGTTACAGTTGTTGACGGCTTTGTGGGTCACCTTAGAATATCGTGTTTCCTCAAAGACTAGGTGAGATCGAAGTGCTCCCAAAGCTGTAAAATTGATTTCCCGAGTCTCGCACTCAATATTTGCCTTAGCTCATACCAAGAATGGCTTTCCGAGAATGATTGGAGATTGGGTAAATTCTCCTTAATGCTCAATATCAATAATCGTGAAGTTCACTTTGAGAGGAGCACCTTGGAATGTAATAATGATGGAAATTATTCCTCTTGTCCACTTTATAGATCAATCAGGTAGCTAAATGATCTCTCTTATTTTCCTGATAGGTCCAAGTTTGAACTTGTCAAATACAGAGGGCGGGAGGATATTGATTGGTGATTCATCATCGATTGAGAATGGGTAAATATGGAGTCTTTGATTCCACAGTCAAATCTGGGCAACTATTTCATGATGCGGCTCTTGGTTTTTCTCATCAACACTAAGAAGGTGTCCATTGACAAGATATATCTTTCAGTCTTTGTTCTTATCCTACCCGACTTTTTCATCATTAATTTGCTCATTACAAATCCTTTATGGTCGGGAAAGTGATCAATGGCCTGTATCAAGGGAAGTTCAAAAATCAGTCTTTTCTCCAGTGCTTCCCCTAAAGCAGGATCCAAATTCTTCAAATCTTCTTCAGTTTCAATTTTATGATTTTTTTTGGTTTTTTGATTTTTTGGTGTTATTAGTGTGATGTGTATATGAGTTGTGTTTCCCAGATGAGGGAGGAGCTTACATATACCGAGTTAGATTCAGATTTATCTCTAGTGGAGTAATATGCAGAGGTGTCTCTTTCAGGGTCGTCCCTACGGTGAATATCCTGAAAATTTTCAATAGGAGATCCGATCTTTTCATCATGCATTTTTATATCCGAGCTACATAAAATGAAATTAGTCGGTTGGTGAACTTTCTAAATTTATCCTCCATTAATTCATATCTCCTAATAATCCTCGAAATATCATCCTCTAAAATCTTTCATGATCAATTATGTGTGCAGTCGGTGTGTCTTCTCGTTTTTGAATTTGAGATCCAGTTATTTCATCTTCCATTTTCTTGTATGAGATGAGAGGAGATTCTCTTGGAATATCCAATATATGGTTATTATTTTCTGAAAATTTCTCCTTGAAAATTATGGAAGGAGTCTGCTCAATGGAAGGATTTTGTGGGAATCTGTAGGTATCATACTCAGCATGTCATGACTTAGGCATGCAATTCTGGTTAGAGTAGAGTCTACAGCCACGGTCATGATAGATCATATCCTCAAACAATGGAGTAATATAGGGTGCATATGTGTGTATATCATCTGTTTGGTCCTGTTTATGTGTAAGTTGTCTGAAAGCATGGTATTCTGGTTGGTCAATAGGGATTTGATTGTTAGGGTAGGTCCAATATGGTTGATCATTAGGTGCGGACCTCTCCTTGCGGTTTGATCGGGCCATCATATTATTCCCTATGGTCCAATCTGGATGCATTTCTATGAATTGTTGACTGTCCCAATAAGATTGTGAGGAAAGAATGAAGACAGTTGGGTTTGGTGGCTCTGCCCATCATGAGTCTCATAAGTGATTTGTTCTTTAAATGGTTCACTAGTTTCAGCGAGAAATCGGGAATAAGATGGTTCAATACAGGATAGCATTTGATCATGTGGTGGTGGTAAAAAATATGATGTTGTAGTGACTTTGATCAGATGGTTCGAGTAGAACGATTTGGAATTTATCGAGGGGGATAGATTCATCTCAGAGTGAAAGTCACCCGCAAATATTGGAGGATTCATAAAAGAAGAGGGTTTAGACGATTTGGGTCTAACCGAGAAAAATTCATTTTCATAGTATAGATCTGAAGGGTACTCGAACCATTGTCCCGTCTTTGTCAAAGGAGGTTCATGATGAATCGACGTGGTTGATCTCTGTGCAAGAGCAAAGGATATTCACAAAAAAAATTATCAAGGAGAGTGATGGCAGAAGTGTGTGATTCTTGATACTTGAGATCGGTTCACGCACACCAAT
Organism: Ottelia alismoides; assembly: GCA_037367405.1. Lineage (NCBI taxonomy): Eukaryota > Viridiplantae > Streptophyta > Magnoliopsida > Alismatales > Hydrocharitaceae > Ottelia > Ottelia alismoides. The sequence goes on along the minus strand of JAZKJV010007250.1, from coordinate 35,799 downwards.
ACAAACACAAATCAAACCCCAAGTTCACCAACTAATAAAATGAAGCCATAAGAGTTCGGCAAATTTTCTTTTCAATTTCAGTTGGTGACAAATTCAATCTTAGAAAAAATTTAGCAAGCTATTAGGTGTTGAAATTTTCGTAAAGACTGGCTCAAATTCTTATGACTAGTTGCATCCACTTTCAACCAGTATGTGTCTAAGTACAGACCTTAAAACGACTACCATGTAACTTAAGGACGGAACCTTACACAATGTCCTTTAAACCACCCACTCTGCTAAGGAAATCTAGACCCTTTACCGGCTACCCATATTCCTCACTGAGAAGTAGCTAATCGTTTTAGAATTAGTAGTCTGAACGAAGATTCTGGAGCTGGGCTCTAACATTAAGTATCGTCTCTCTCTCTCTCACTCAAACAAATAAATGAATTCAAGGTCAGGATTGCTCTCCTACCAAAATTCTTGATTTTATGGGTTAATTAAAGTCGTCTTTTCTTTAGCAGTCCCAATTTTAATTAGGTGATCACTGAAAAATTAGGTGAGCACAAATACACATCTACTGTCCAGTCTCAATTTCCTTTAAAGCAATGTGACAAAATAAGAGGGAGAAATTCGGGAAAAGCTGATGCACATGGAACAATGATGCCAAGGTAGAAGACTTACAGTGATTCCTCGCAATCCCCATGTGGGATGCAATATACGAATTGAAAGATTATTCTAAATGAATGCAACTGATAAAAACCACACCTAGAAAAAAGTTCCATTAGTCGTGAAGAATTGATTTGAATTTTACTAAATTAAACGATCTTATGTGCATCTCAATTAAAGTGTAGTGTGATCCTAGATTCTACGAGCACAACAAGAAAATCCTAGGAGCTCTAATAGCTGTATGTGCAGGTCTAACCTACGAGCCACTCAAGTCAGGCCCCATCCTCACTGTAGAGTGAAACATGCCACGGCACACCATAAAAAAAGTTGGAGGTCTTTTATACAAACGCGAGAATCCAAACGAACACCGCTATAAATAAGCAATTAATTACAAAAATTAAAATTATAGAAAAAATCATAAACTCTATGCTCTTTCACGACTCGACTCGATCTTACTTTTATTTTGCGGCTTTTCGAAAGTCGATGAAAATGCATCGCTTTTCAAAAATTTCTCCATATACATAGGGTACCTCGCACAAAAAATAAGAGAGAAAGAGTGTAAGAGAGTGACATAAAAACTAATCAAAAAATAAAATAAGATATGCTGAAAAATAAAATAAAGTACATACAGAAAAATATATGGAAAATATACAGTGAAGATTCAGGGGTCAGACTACCCGAATGTGAAAAATCGAACACAAAATTTTCAGATAAAATCTAAGCCATTTGACTCACCAACAATGACACCATCTGACGAATCTGTAAATGCCCTCTTAAATTGGTGTGAATTAAGATTTAAAAATAATGATGGTTATGTCGTTGTAATTACTTCGGGAATTCGGAATCGATCAACAATACAATAAATTAATCAATTTGTTTAATGTTTATTTTACTTGGACAAGTCCCAAGGTTGAACTCATGGAGGCAAAGGAACAACCTAGTATTTTGTCTATCAAAGTTTTACGATTTTCGAGATGGAATATTTTTGGTATTTTTAATGCAATTTTGGGATGCAAATGTAAATGAGGCTAATTTTAGGGATTAAAATACAATTTTGAATCAAACGATGTCCGAAAAATACGAAACATGGCCAAGATGTAAAATATGGTGAAATGAATGCACTATACTTTTTTTAGAATGTTTGGAAGTAAGATATATATTTTATGAATTTATGAATGCAAACAAAATGAATTTCAATAGTTAATTATAATAAATATTAAACCTATTTATTTTCAATAAAATTATCCAATATCTATCACTAGGTCATTGATCTCAAAAAAATCCTAAACCTTAAAAATATAAGATTTAATACTTATTAAAAATTAAAGATTGAAAGATGCAAAATGATTTTAATAGGGCAAACCATGCATGCAAATGCAATTCTTTCTGGGCACGATGTAAAACCAACTAATTCTACAATCCGTGAATTTTGGCAATTTTCAGAGCTATGGTTAAATACTTACGAATATTGAGGCACAAGATGGGTAAAATTTACAATGTTCCACAAGAATATAAATTATTAATTAACATAATCTAGAAAAATCTCACAATCATGCAATAATGTAGAGAATTAATTGAAGAACACAATTCTATTTTTGAATAATAAAAATAGTGTTATGAAAAGGTCTAATAGAAAGGGGGAACACATGTGTGTGATTGTAATAATATAAAATAAAATAATGCAATGAAGGGACTTAAAAGTAATTACCTAAACCCTTAGGGGTATTTTAGCAAAAATGCCAAGTGGTCATGTGCTAGACACGTGACCCTTGAGCGACGGGGGGTGGTTGGTAATACTTGGGTCCTTCGGGATCCTTCTTGTAAATGTCCCAGTGGTCACGTGCGTCGCACGTGACCTCTCGGCTGGGGATTACTTTTGTTAAATTAAAGATCACCATGGGCGTTGGATGTAATTATTCCCAGGAGATACGTGAGAAGCACGTGATCGCCTGGGGATTTGAACCTGGCAGAGTGGTGGAGGAACTGGAGGTGGCCTACAGTGAAGGCTTCTGGCGGTTGGCGGAGTAGGAGATGGCTACAGCAGAGATAGGGGCCCCAGCGAGGGTGCTGCGCTGGTGGCATTGGAGGCAAAGTAGTTGAAGACGGAGGTGGACGTTGGAGTCATTGTCTAAGATGTATAGGTGGAGGATGAACATTGTGAAGGTGGAGGAGTATCTAATTGAAGTAGAGCTAACGGAGGATTAGAGCTCCGATAGATGTGAGATGGGTCGACATTGGTTGGCTCGACAGAGGAGGTCCAGAGTAGGGACAGTAGCGGCGGAGAGGGAGGTTGCGCTACAATGAGTGGGGACTCTCGGACCTCGCCGGATTGAAGGGGAGGAGAGGTGCTGTCACCACCGCCCCTCCTCGATTTAGGGTAATCAGTGGATGGGGATGAGAGGGCGGCGACAATGGTGCTTTAATAGGGAGAGGGAGACAGTGACAGACGAGGATGCGGATCTGAGAGTGATTGGGGATTGAATATTGTGATGTGGGAGGCGAGATTCGTGGCCATATCTAGAAGATCGAGGTGAGATACGCGAGGGAGGCGGCCAGTCATACATGGAAGGAGATGGCGGTGGTGCGATTCTCAGCTACGAGGGGTGACGAAATCCAACAAGAAGAGGAAAGTGGATCAGAGGAAGAAGAAGGAGCAGTGGCTGTCAGATCGACCATGATCGGACGGCCAGAAAGACGCCATGTGGCGGAGAGTGGGAAAGGGGAGCAGTCAAGCACGTGCAGTGCACATGCGCAGAAGGCACGGGCGCTGCACTTGTGTGGGTTTTGATTTATTTTTTTATAAAAAACAAAATGTAAATAAGGCTAAAATGGATGACACATGGTAGCTCCAGGAGCTGCCATGTGTCAGTCCCAAAAAATTTTGAAAAATTAAATATAAAGATAATTCAAAAAGAAATAGCAAATGACCTCAGATCGAAAAAGTTTTTTCACAAAAGTTGTTCGTATTGACGAGATCTACAACCTCATGAAGAGACTAAGACCAATAATTTGCACAAAGTGATATTTTTGGGGTATCCAATGTACATAGAATACCTTGATTTTTAGGTTTTATAATTTGTCATTTTTAAACCAGATAAAATCTGGAAAAATATGATAAAATCAAAGATAAATAGTTACACATTAATCTATTTTTTTTATTTTTAAGAAGAAAGAAAAAGAAGAAATAAAATAAAATACGAAAAAGACAATTTTCGTACAGACAGTTAGCGAAGACTCAGACTCGGTTAGTTTATTGATTTCAATCTCATTTTGGATTTAATTTTTTGCGCATTTTAATAAATATTTCATTAAAGAAAATAAATAAAAGAGAAATAACATAAAATAAGTTAATTATGTATATAAAATAATAGGATAAAAACCGCTAAAATACAAAATGTACAAGAGAGGCCTAATACCCAACCGAACTTGGTATTATTTTGAAGGTATTTTAATGCCCATTAGTTCAAAAGTGAGTAGGATTAGATTGGACACTGGATGAGGAAGATATCGAGGTTTTAGTCCGAAAATCCTATAATTAGGGTTTAAGTTTTTAGTCCACTTATTTAGGTTAGTGATTTTTTTGTATTTTTCATTTATTCTTATTAGTGATATGTACACAGTGGAGGTGATTTCAGGTCATTTGGAGTTAGCATGAATTAGTTAAAAATCAGGTAAGTTAGGCTATTTTACAGGTCAATTGGATTGTGATTTTTGGCTCCTCATTTTTGCAATAATGAGTGATAAAATGCAATTCTTATCATTACATGCTTGAATGCTAATTATGCAGAATAAATGGAGAAATGCCAATGAATTTTAGGTAATTGATCTTAATTAGTCATTTTTAGAGTGATGGATCTGAGATTCATCATCCCACTATACGTAAACCATGGTCGTCCCTCAACATCTAAAGAAATGCAATGAGGTGAAATGAGATTGGGTTCCATACCAAGGTCATGAGCAGAAGGTGAAAATGAAACTAGACCCAACCTTTGGATTGTTAGTTTGGCTGAACTTCTGTGAGACCTAGAATTTTAAAATCAACAGCCTTCATGTTCTACACATCATTGTCACAGTATCAGCTCAGAAGTCATCTTAGATCAATCCTCCTCCCAAAGCATACCCCATGAACATTGAATAATCGACTCATGTGTGTGAAAGGTTTTAGATCCTCCCATCCAGAATGCCGGACTACCATGCAAAACTCCTCTCCAGTAACTCATTCTCGGGGAGTCAGGTATTTCCTTCTACGGTCTGTCACGCTGTGTTCACAATCGAATAGAGGGAGAAGTTAAAAGGAGAAAAGAACTGGAGAGTGGCCAGTGTAATCACCTCTCCTTGTGAAGCCGGCCAGTTTAGCCAAGTCTCCACCAAGATCTACATGATTTCTTGAAGCTTAGACCTTTTTGGTCAAATTTTTATTTGGTAGTAGGCTTCTTTGTGTTTGGATTTGTGGTAGCTCTGCATGGATCTTCTTGTGCCCCTACAGATAAGGAATCTTTTTTTCTGTACATGTTTTGGGATCTTAGAAAAAATTGTGCCCATCCGTCCATCCCTTTTCTGAAGCTTTATTTCTACCCGTACTCCGGTCTTTAGATGTCTACGCTACCAGAAAAGAAACTCACACAGTCTTCCAACACCACGTCTGAATTGAGCTAAGTGCATAGTGTGAGAGTACAATTTAATTCCCTATTCTAGAGTCATACCTAGAATGAAGAGACCAGGTTAGACACTAAGAGTCAAATGCTGCACATTTTCTTGTGGAACTTGAAGAATTAAGTCATAGACCTGAAGCTTCTAAAATCCTCTTTCTCAGTGCAGTTCCTCTGAAAATTGGGTGGATTAAGGTCAAGTCTAGACCACTCTCGATTTCTGCTAATAACTCAGTTCATAACCCAAAGGCTTTTCACAAATGCAAATGCATGTGATGCTGGATGAAGTACATGTGTGTGAAACACAAACATTTTTTTGTGATTTTTGTGATTTTTTTGGGAAAAAAATTTTTATGCAAAAATGAATAAGAAGCCATTTTTTTCAAAATTTTTGGTTGGACACAATTAGTATTAATAGCAAAACTTATTTTTTGTTTTTTTTGTTTTTATTTTTTTGTTTTGTTTTTTTTCAAGTTAGTTACCCACCCTATAAATATATATAGACTTACACGAAAGTGCGAGATACAGGTAAAATATATACACAATATATATACACACACGCCCCTATACTTAACAAGTGATGTGCCCTAAGAGCACAAGAAGCGTAGAGAAGACATAGCTCGGGCTAGGCAAAAGAGAGTGAAAAAAAAGGTAGATCGGCCTGCCCCCGTATACTTAGGCTGTGAGTAGTCTAAGTATAAAAGAAGAGCAAAAATGAGGCGGTCAGGATATGGAGATGAGGAGAGTACATACAGATTGGCATCGACTCCCCCTATACTTAGGCTCTTGTCAGCCTAAGTATAGAAGAAGGGTGGATGAGGCAATCATGAGATTGGGAGAATGGTATATAGATATGGCATCAGTCCCCCTATACTTAGGCCTTAGGAAGAAGATGCACAAGGAAACCGGTGGGGTCAGGAGCGAGGGAGGGTAGCCGATGATTAAGTCGATTTTCGACCGATCATTTTGTGAGCTTGAGGTGGGAGATTGTAATGATATGAAGGATATGAAGCATATGATTCCCAACCATTATCAATGTTACGATCAGAGAAATCATGCTGGAGTAGATGAAGTGTATGAATCAGATGAAAGATAAGCATCATCGGAGTTATCCTCGGAGGAATAGTATTTGAAAGTGGAGGCACTCCAGATATTCTTGTTCATTAGTTGCTTCAGTTGTTTTCTCAGAATTTGTTCCTTTTTGTGATCAAGTGATTCGCCCTCGGATGATGAATACTCGGAAGCACCAATCTCAGTAAGCTCATAACAAATTATTCCAGTATATTTATTGAGACTAGGAGAATAGGCTTTGGATGAATAATAGTGAGGAACAGGAGTCTTCCAACAGGAATCAAAATTTGGATCCTTGCTTAGAAAGGGTTTTAGGACAGTCGAACAGACTTCACTCATGTTGATTACTCTTTCCGGACCTGATGAGAAATCATCAGACGATTCCTCTTCCGGAAGGTTGAAGGTGGCTTTATTTTTAGATGGAGCAGCCTATTTTTTGTGTTGTCTTTATGTTGGTGCCCTCCTGAGTTGGATTGAATTGGTCAAGGCGGTTAGAGAAGATTTTGGCCGACTCGAGATGCATCCATGCATATGTCTCAGGATCATAATAGAAACCCTTTCCTACGGTGAGAGCAACAGGAAATGGAACACTATGGAGAGTCTCTGCATATTCATTCTCAATTGACTTGATGTTGGTGCATTCTTGTGTCTGGTTTATTTGATCAAATTTTCCAGAGGAGATTTCGTCTGACTCAGGATGCGTCCATGCATACGTCTTAGGATCATATGAGAAATCATTTCCCATGGTGAGAGAAGCGGGAAATGGAACAGTGGGGAGGGTCTCTAAACCAATAGTTTCTTCAATAGCCGTAATCTTAGGTGTGGCAGTGGGGTAGGGCTCTTTTACCGATTGGTGGTTACAGCTGCTGACAGCTTCGTGGGTCGCCTCAAAATATCGTATTTCCTCAAAGATTGTGTGAGATCGAAGTGCTCCCAATGCTGTAAAATTGATTTCTCGAGTCTCGCACTCAATAATTACCTTAGTTAATGCCAAGAATGGCTTTCCGAGAATGATTGGAGACTGGATGAATTCTCCTTGATGCTCAATATCAATAATCATGAAGTTCACTTTTAGCGGAGCAGCTTGGAATGTAACGATGACAGAAATTGTTCCTCTCAACCGCATTATAGATCGATCAGCTAGTTGAACGATCTCTCCTGTTTTCCTGATAGATTGAGTTTGAGCTTGTCAAATACAGAGGTTGGGAAGATATTGAGTGGTGAGTCATCATTGATTCGAGCTTGGGTAAATATGGTGTCTTTGATTCCACGATAAAATCTAGGCATCCGCTTCACTATGCGGCTCTTGATTTTTCTCATCAACACCAAGGAGGTGGCCATTGACAAGATATGTCTTTCAATCTTTGTTCTTATCCTGCCCGACTTTTTCATCATTAATTTGCTCATTACAAATCCTTTAAGGTTGGGAAAGTGTTCAATGGCCTGTATCAAGATAAGTTCAAAAATCAATCTTTTCTCCAGTGCTTCCCGTAAAGCATCATCCAAATTCTTCAAATCATCTTTAATTTCAAATTTTATGAATTTTTCTGGTTTTTTGATTTTTTTGGTGTTATTAGTGTGGTGTGTAGATGAGTTGTGTTACCCAGTTGAGGAGGAGCTTAAAAATGCTGAGTCAGATTCAGATTTGTCTCTAGGGGAGTAATAGGCAGCGGTGTCGCCGTCAGGGTCGTCCCTAGGATGAATATCCTCAGAATTTTCAACAGGAGATCCAATCTTTTCATCATCCATTTTTATATCTGAGCTACCATAAAATTACATTAGTCGATTGATGAACTTTCTAAATTTATCCTCTATTAATTCATATCTCCTAGTAATCCTCGAAATATCATCCTCCAAAATGTTTTCATGATTAATCATGGGAGCAGTCAATGTGTGTTCTCGTTTTTTAATTTGAGATCCAGTTATTTCATCTTCCATTTTCCTGTTATTTTATGAAAATTTCTCCTAAAAAATTATGGAAGGAGTCTGCTCAATGGAAGGATTTTGTGGGAATCTGTAGGTCTCATACTCAACATGCCATGACTCGGGCATGCAATTCTGGTTTGAGTAGAGTCTACTTCCCTGGTCATGATTGATCGTATCCCCAAACAATGGAGTCAAACAAGGTACATATGTGTCGATATCATCTGTTTGGTCCTCTGTATGTCCGGGTTGTCCGAAATAGTGGTATCCTGGTTGGTTAATAGGGATTTGATCGTTAGGGTCAATCCAATATGATTGATCATTTGGTGCGGACCTCTCCCTGCAGTTTGATCGGGCCATCTTATTATTCCCTAAGGTCCGGTCTGGATGCATTTTTGTGAATTGTGGACCTGTCCCAACAAGATTGTGAGGAAAGAATGAAGACGATTGGGTTTAGTGTCTCTAACCGTCATGAGTCTCAAAAGTGATTTGATCTTAAAATTTTTCATTAGTTTCAGCGTTAAACCAGGAATTAGATGGTTCAGTCCATGATGACATTTGATTATGTGGTGGAGGTAAAAATATGATGCTGTGGTGACTTTAATCGGATGGTTCGAGTAGAATGGTTTGGAATTTATCAAGGAGGCTGTATTCATCCAAGAGTTAAATTCTCCTGCAAATGTTGGAGGATTCTTGAAAGAAGAAAGGTTTGACGATTTGGTCGAACTGAGACAAATTCATTTTCATAGTATAGATCAGATGGATACTCGGACCATTGTCCCATCTTTATCAAAGGAGGTTGATGATGAATCGACATGGTTGATCTTGTTGCAAGCGCACAGAATATTCACAAAAAAAAATTATCAAGGAGGGTGATGGCACAAGTGTGTAGTTTTTGATACTTAAGATCGGTTTACGCACACCAATACAAACACAAATCAAACTCCAGGTTAACTAACTCACACAATGAAGCTGCAAGAGTTCGACAAATTATCTTTTCAATTTTAGTTGGTGATAAATTCAATCTTGGAAAAAATTAGTGAGTTGTTAGGTGCCAAAAATTTTCTTAAAGACTGGGCCGAATTCTTACGACTAGTTGCATCAACTTTCAACCAGTATGGGTGTAAGTAGGGACTGTAAAATAGTTACACGTGTTACATAAGAATGGAGCCTTACACAATGTCCTTTAAACCACAAACTCTACTAAAGAGATAGGGACTGTTAACTGGCTACCCATATTCCTCACTGACAAGTAGCTAATCAGTTTAGAATTAGTTGTCTGAACGAAGATTCTAAAGCTGGGCTCTAACCTTAAGTATCGTCTCTCGCTCACTCAAACAAATAAATGAATCCATGGTCAGGGCTGCTCTCCCACGAAAATTCTTGATTTTGTGGGTTGATTGAAGTCGACTTTTAATAGTCCCAATTTTAATTAGGTGATCGCTGAAAAATTAAGTGGGCACAAATACACGTCTACCTTCCAGTCTCAATTTCCTTTAAAATTATGTCTCAAACCAGGAGGGAGAAACTCGGGAAAAGCTGATGCACGTGAAACAATGATGTATGCTCAGATAGAAGACTTATAGTGATTTCTCGCAATATCCATGTCGGATGCAATACATGAATTGAAAGATTATTCTAAATGAATGCAAGCCGATAAAAGTAGCTAGTATAAAGTTCCATTAGTCGTGAAGAATTGATTTGAATTTGACTAAATTGAACGATCTAACGTGCATCTCAATTAAAGTGCAATGTGTCCTAGATTCTACGAGCGCAATCAGAAAATCCTAGAAGCTCTAATAGCCATATGTGTAGGTCTAACCTACGAGCTACTCAAGTCAAGCCCCACCCTTACTGGAAAGTGAAACAGGCCACGATACACAACAGAAAAAGTTTGAGGTCTTTTATTCAAATGCGAGAGCCCAAACGAACACCTCTATAATGAGCAAGTAAAAACAAAAATTAAAATTTTAGAAAATAAAATCCTAAACTCTACTTTCTTTCATGACTCGACTCGATCTTATTTTTAATTTGCATCTTTTTGGATCTCGGTGAAGATGTGCTAGTTTTCAAAAACCACACCACGTATGCCGGGTACCTCGCATAAAAAATAAGAGAGAGTGTGTAAGAGAGAGACACAAAAATTAATCGAAAAATAAAATAAGAAAAAAATATTGTAAAATAAAATAAAGTAAATGTAGAAAAAGATATGGAAAATATACAGTGAAGATTCAGGGGTCAGACTACCCAAATGTGGAAAACTGAACACAAAATTTTCAGATAAAACATAAGCCGTTTGCCTGCCCGGCAACGACGCCATCTGACGAATCTATAAATGCCCTCTTTAATTGTTGTGAATTAGGCTTTAAAAATAATGATGGATATGTTGTTGTAATTACATCGGGAATTTCAAATCGATCAAGAAATAACCACAATAAATTAATCAATTTTATTCAGAGTGGTTTAATGTTTATTTTACTTGGGTAAGATCCAAGGTTGAACTCAAGGAGGCAAAGGAATAATCTAGAATTTTGTCTATCAAAGTTCATGCACGATTTTCAAGACAGAATATTTTTGGTATTTTTAATGTAATTTTGGGATGCAATTGTAAACGAGGCTAATTTTAGGGACTAAAATGCAATTTTCAATCAAACAATGTTCGAAAATTATGAAACTTGGCCAAGATGTAAAATATGGTTAAATAAATGCAATGTAATTTTTTTTGGAATTTTTAGATTCAAGATAAATATTTTATGAATTTATGAATTCACACAATGTGAATATTAATAATTAGTTATAATAAATACTAAACCTATTTATTTTCAAGGGATAGAATTACCCAAAATCTATCTCTAGGTGATTGATCTCAGCAAAATCCTAAACCTTAAAAATATGAGATTTAATACTTTTCAAAAATTAAGGATTGAAAGATGCAAAATGAGTTTTATAGGGCAAACCATGCATGTATATGCAATTCTTTCTTGGTACAATGTAAAATACAACTAATTCTACAATTCGTGAATTTTTGGCATTTTCAAAGCTATGTTTAATTACTTACGAATTTTAAGGCACAATATGGGTAAAATATGCAATTTTCCATGAGAATATCAATTAATAATTATACACAATCTAGAAAAATCTCACAAGAATGGCATAATGTAGAGAATTTATTAAAGAACACGGTGCTATGTTTGAATAATAAAAATAGTGTCATATAGAGGTATAAAACAAAGGGGAACACATGGGTATGATTGCAATAATATAAAATAATGCAGTAAAAGGACTTAACAGTAATTACCTAAATCCCTAGGTGTATTTTAGCAAAAATTTCAAGCTGTCACCTGCCAAGCACGTGACCCTTGAGCGACAGGGGGCGGTTGGTAATACTTGGGTCCTCCGGGGTCCTTCCTATAAATGTCTCAGTGGTCACATGCAGCGCACGTGACCTCTGGGCTGGGGTTACTTATGTTAAATTAGAGATCACCAGGGGCATTAGCTGCAATTGTTCCCAGGTGACACATGAGAAACATGTGACCGATTGGGGACTTGAATCCGGTGGAGCGGCGGAGGAACTAGAGGTGGCCTGCGGTAGAGGCTTTTGGCAGTTGGCGGAGTAGGAGATGGCCACAGTGGAGGCGGGGGCCCCAGTGAGGGCGGGGCGCCGGTGGCATTGAGGATGGAGATGATGGAAATTGTCGGTGATGACGACTCCTGGCTCCAGCCAGGAGGTGTTGGTGAAGGAAGTGGAGTTGTGGAGGAGCCTGACTGGTGGTCAATGAAGGGTTCCAGGCGACAGCTGGCGTGGATTGTTGCGGAGGTAGTGGGTTGCAGCGGCGAAGTAGTCGAAGACGGAGGTGGACGTTGGAGGCGTTGTCGAAGACGTACAGGTGGAGGATGAACATCGTGAATGTGGTGGAGTATCTCAATGAAATAGAGCTAGTAGAGGAGCAGAGCTTCAATGGAGGTGAGATGGGTCAAAGTTGGTTGGCTCGACGGAGGAGGTCCGGAGTAGGGGTGGTAGCGGGAGAGAGGGAGGCTGCGCTACAATGAGGGGGGACCCTCGGACCTCACCAGAATATTTTCACCTTAGCCCGTATTTTTTTCTTTCTTGTAAATAAGTCCCTTCTAGGACACATGTCATGTGGTGGTTAATGGAATAATTGCATATGTGTCCCTTGTAATTTTTTATTTGCATTTAAGTCTAGCTTGATAAATTTCACGTGATCTGCACATGAGTTTCGTGTTGATTTTACAATAATATCCTTTTATTTTTCTATTACTATTTGCTGATTTGATTAAAATAAATTCCACTTAGGTCCATGCAACCGCGACTTACATGCGTTGGCATGTGCCATTTTGTGGGAAATTTGTAGGAATTGTCGTGTATTTGTTAATTTGGTTATCTGTTCAACCCCTTAAATAATTGTCTTTGCATTTCCATCCCTATGATTAAGATTAATATATTATTTGTTAGTTACGTTTAATAAATTATTAATTAAGTTTAAAATTTTCAAAGAAATTCTCATAAATTCCTATTAAAGTGATTTCTCATCCATAATTTTGGTTTGCAAATGTGTTTAAATTTATTATTTCTAAAAAAGTTAATATACATTAAAAAGTTCATGTTTTCTTTGAAAATTAACAAAAAATTGAAAAATGGTCTAAAAATTCCCAAAACTTTTGTGTATGTGTGTTTTGATTTTGTTTTGTTTCTATATAAATTTCATTTTAAAATTCTCCATAAAAATACTAAAATTGAAAAACATAGAAAACACTATAAAATAATACAAAATCATTGAAAAATAACAAAATACATAAAATAGCTTTAATTTAAGCTTACAAAATTATCTCTCTGATTGTGCATATTTAAAGCATTTTTTTATTTCTATTTTTTTAAAAAATCAAAAACAATGTCTTTAGTTTTTGTCTTGTTCACTTTGTATTTTAATTGTTTTTAAATTATTAAATAATCAAAAAAAACCTTAAAAATCACAAAAATAGTAAAACAATTATGTACAAAAATAGTTTTTGTTGAATTTTCTTGATATTTTTTGTATTTTTGAAAAAATCTAAAAAGTGTATGTGTTCTTTATTTACATTTTCTGTTATTAGTTTTGTTTAAGAAATTAAAAATATAAAATTTTACAAAAGTTAAAATTCATTAAAAATACAAAATCAAAAGAACATATAAAATATAAAAATTAAAGATTCCATAAAATACAAAAAGATTAGAAACACATAAAACACCAAAATAATAAAAAGACAAAGGCTTCATTAATTATTAAAATTTAATAACCCTATGGTATTCTATCCTCCTTGAGTTCAATCATGCAGACTATACAGGTAAAATAAGCAATGTTTCTTCTCTATTTTATTCACTTCGTATCTCTTTGTATTTCGTATGCCTAGACATGTATAAACCATTTTTAAATGTTACTAATTCACTTGCATACCTCCAGTATATCAAATCGCTTCTCCGTAATTATATCCACATCAATACTTTTCCTTGCAAAGCTTGTGAGCCCATTTAGAGCTCACCTCTACGACACACGATGAGCTTCCATTCCACCTCATTGCATTCCTAGTATATTCTTCTAGGCATGTCGTTTGTTCTAACATAGGCAGAGCTTCATTGGACAGAACATTCGAGTGCCTCTGTTGTCTTGATTCTTGCTCCGACAACTATTCATTGATGTCCACTCCAGCGATTTTAGGAGCATCTTCAATTTAGCCTCATCTTCGCAAGGCTTTTATGAGTGTTCTTGGACCTTCATAATCTGCAGAAGAGCACTGAGGAGGGGAGGATGCTTCACCGGAGCCATGCTTCATCGTCGCCGCAGGAGGAGATGGAAGAATAAACAAAGTAGGTGTCGGCAGATCTTCATCGCAGGACATCCATCAAACGGTGCAAGTTCTTCCACGTCATATCTCTAAAGCATCACTTCAGACCTCAGGCTCAGAGTATCCAAGCCAGCACCGAGCTTCCTAAGCATGCTACGTGTACCCGAACTAGTAGTACCTCCCGAGCCTAGACATCACATGTGCAAGGCACGTGGAGTAGAGAAATTTGCAGTTATACCCATCGAGTTTTTCATATTATCGTGCTCCAGTCGCACGTGAGGTGGGAGATTTTGCAGGCATGCCCCTCTAAGACTTTAAAATTACAGATAAGTCCCCACCTGTAGATAATTTGCAAAAATGTAATAGCAGATTTTTGTATTTGCAGTCTAGTCCCTATCAAGGACCCTTGTGATAAAGATATTATTTAAATTAACTTTTATTGCATTCATTCCTTTATATTGAAGGTGAAATAACTTGAGAACCATAAGTCCAAATTTATAGAAATAAATCTTGTTTTAAAGATGAATTAGTTCTCTTTGATATGGTGCTATTAATCCCAAATTTCGATCTACTATTCATCATCTAATTTCAAAGAATAAAATTCATCTTTCCGGCTTTTGTATTGTGCCTAAATAATTGATCTGTATATCATCTGTTGCTCCTCTCATCTCCTGGATTCACAATTTATTTGTTTAATCAGATTAGGAAATTAATTTATTGAATAATTATTTCGACACTAGATAACTTTTTGAGATGTGATTGGCATATAGATCATATTTTGTGTTTAAAAAGAGACTCATTTTAATTGGAATAATTGATTTTTAATTATTCAAGCTATTGGTCCAATAATTCAAGAGTATTTTGTATTACTTTTTTATGTATATGTGTTTGTGCACCTTATCATTTTGTTCGCATTCCCATCATTGTGTCATTTATCATATTTATGTTTAAAAATCTATAAAAGGCATGGAGTACATGGTTAGAATTTTCTTGACCTAGATTCACTAATTAATTACTCAACTAAAAATAATACCTAGGTGGAACTAATTAAGTTCTCATTTCATTGTGTTCATCCCTTGACTTGTCTAAGATAAATTTTAGGCGAGTCACCTTTCATAGAGATTTAACTCGATTCTGGACAATAGTAAAGAAGTTGTACTACAACTTATTTTTATTAAAATAGTCATTCAGCCACTAATCAGTGAGCTGGCTTGCATACAAGGGCATATTAGCAGTACGATCTCTCAAAGGGATTATACATGTTCACTACTGAACCAGAAGACATGAGCTCACTCCATGAGATATAGGGATAAGCAAAATTCTAATGCTGGTTGTCCTGTTTTGTAAATTAGACATGATTTGAAGGTATGATATATGCTTTTGGAAAGCATATGATCGATACCAACTTCCAATGATCGAATGAGAAACTTAATGACAAAACCCTGAAAGAAACAATTTAAATAAGATCAGAACATCAGGTTTATTCTAGGTCTTCCAGTATGCAGAATGTACGAGTATTAGGAATATTCAAGGGTGATGTGATTTTAATTGATTGTATAACCGTGACACTTCGATTCTGAGGAAATGATGAAACATGTTTGGATTTTAGTGACTCTACTCAGTAGACTCGTTATCCAATTTTACTCCAAATGTTGGACATTGGTCTTTATAGAATTCAGATGCAATGAGAATATTGGATATTTTTTATAACTTGATCAAAAATATCCGAGAGGTCTTCTATATTTGGATATAAGATTATATCTCACTATCCATGTCACTATACATGTAATATACAGTCGCTCGGTCCTTATCTCCAAGTATCCGTAATAAAAGCACATTGTTCTTAAAAGAGTTCAATAATAATTCAAGTGTTAACATTATTTTGAGCATTAGAAAATGGATGATTAAATTGGATTAAATAATCACTGATAATCTGGATGCGATTCATATTATTTGGACATTTTAAGAGAGGGATCTAAGACAATTAAATAAGGATCTAATTAACATAGATAAGATTAATGTGGATAGCACTTTCCACAATAGTCATAAATATTGTGAATGTGATTTATAATACTATAGAGAGATTTAATTGTATATAAGATGTACAATTTATAAGAAAATGTGAATTAGATTCACATTATACAATCAAATGTGAATTGTATTCACATTGTACAATTAAATGTAAATGTGATTTATATTAAGTATTGGATGGATGAATATGATTCGTAATTATCAATGGCATGATTGAAATTTCACAAAAAATATTTGGAATTATTTGGTGAAAATTCAAGAAACAAAAGTTGGTGCACCATATGGAAAATATGATGAGATTTTATAATTTCATTAATTAAGAAACAGGAGGAGCTCCATTCCTTTTAGGAGTGGATAGACACATGGAAACAATTTCCATGGTTGTCATCCACCCTAATTGGGAAGGATGCTCTCCTCCTTCCTTATTATTACACACTAAATTGATTTATTGAGAATGAAATTTCTTGAATAATGTCTTAAATTTATTTATTTCTTTAAATTAATTAATTGTTGTTACAAATTATTGCAACAAAATCTACACCATTGATTTCAATTAGGAGTACATCCCAGCCATTCAATTTATATAAGAGAAGGGCAAACCCTAGGCTCTTCATGAGACAATTCAACACACAAGTTGAAGCAACAAAATCTCTCTCCCCCCCACACTCTTATACACGTCCATATTCTCTCCTTCTGAACATCAAGTGGTTGTCCACTCTATGGTTTGTGGAGAGCATCACCATCATCACATTGCCATTGTGCTGCTAGATAGATTCTTGTGGATCTCTATCTTCTATGATGTCTCGGGATCTTGAGACAGATGAGGAATTTCGTATGACTAAATCAATAGATTCTTGGCTTGGATCATTACCTAAGATTGCAGGAAGAATGCATGTCATCCACTCACTCGCAAGTACTGTCTACATCGGATCAGACTTGAGACAAGAGGTCACTTTTCTTAAAGAAAATAAGATCACAAACACGCTTCAAGAGGTAGGCCTCATACTTGTGTTATCTTGATGGAATGGAATGGGAAATATTCCCAATCCATGTGGTTCCATTGATTTATTTCAATTTTCGCTGCCCCATCAACTAATATGACTAGTCAACCTAGATTGCATATGATGTGATCTCCACGCTTCCGTGTTGAACGAGCTAATTTTATGAAATTGACTCCAATTTTAAGAGTGGTATCAGAGCCTTGTTCAAAGGTCTTGGATGTGATCCAAACCCTAAGAGAATAAGATTTTGAATAAAGAATGCATGGGGACTTGTGGTTTTTGTATAGATGCATTTTTCGTATATTTTTTACTCATATGAAAAGCTACTATTTATACTTTGTTTGAAATAATTTTCGTGATAATTAAATGGTTTATAATGTATGTACATATCCCTAAATGATTTTCCAATCATTTGCATCAAACATGCATCATTTTAAATTCAAAAAGTTCTCGTAGTGTTGTTTTGTATGTAAACTCTAATTTGTAATTAAAACCATTTTGTCACCATTTTCCTATCACGAAACATGTTGAAAATACATTAATTATTTTATGAAAAAAAACCAACAAACTGTTCTAATTTATTTTGCATGATTCTTACTCCACTTGCCCTAGATATGTGATATTTCATGCAGATGGGTCGGAAAAAGATTGGATCATCTTGTTGACATTTTTTAATATGTTTTATCATTCAACTATAATCATAGAAACTCAAAATCTTTCCCGATTAATTATTTTACCATTTGTTTAGAGAATCACATGTCAAACAACAACCTTGAATGATTACTTCTTGAAATCAAAAACCTAGATTCCAAACTACAATAGTTGTAGTTCAATCTTTACATACAAAACCAACTTGTTTGCATTGTATGACTAGAAATTTAGGATGATTAAAAATGTTTTAAGATTCCTAAATTCCAAAGTGATTATTATATAGTATCATGCCAGTCATCAAGATCAATGATCGATAAAACCTCTTAGTACAAATAAATCCAATTGTGTTATCCTGAATTGGAATGGAGATGTTGTTTATACTGGGTTTGTTGGATTGGTTCCTTAATTAGTTCCTTGCATGTCAAGGAAATGATCTCTCCCATCATAACTTGAGTGTTTGGCCAGATCTATTTCAAGCATAGCATGATGCACGGTTAATACGTACTCTAACAAGCAATTGGAATAATAATTTTGCACTTTGTGAGGTTGAATACTATATAGTAATATCAAGTAAATTGAATTGTTTGTTGGTTACATTGGATTGATGATTAATTTAATATGTAATATAATCCAATTAAAATGCATAGTTTATATTTAATAAGATCAGGTTTCTCCGGAAGGGTTGATTACGAGAATATGATTCAAATGATCAAACAAAAATTTGAATGAGATATGAAGGATCATATGATGACAACCATGGTATCCTGTTAAGATGAAGGATTCTTTGGCCATAGATTTTATGGTGGAGATGCCTATGCAAAGTCATAGCTCCGATATACAAGCGTACTTGGATCGGGCTCTTTACTTCTCAAAAGAGTAAGGTTGTATGCATTTTGACCCCAATGTTGTTCCCCCATATAATTGAGATAGTACTGGATTGCGCATAGCGAGTTCCATTCCTATCGATGGTTGATTTAATTGACAGTGGGTCAACATCACCTTAGGGGTAGTGGGATCAAGTGTTAAATACCGAATTGGAAAATGCAAGTTGGACTCGCAAGGCGGAATGAGTTCACGCTTCTTCACCCGAGATGCATTTACTCATATAATTGGGGTGTGACAAAAGTGGAAGGAAGATCCCCGATCTTGCTTGAGGTACCTTGGTAAGCATACTCTATGCTTTGAAAGTTTGAAAGGAAATAGACTTTCAAAGTAATAAAAAGTGAGATAACTTTGACTTAAAACAATAATAACCTGAATCAAAGTAAATGTATTTATGTAAAATATCTTATTTTAGATAACCTTCATTAAACCCACTCAAAACTATACTCAATCATAAGCAGTATCATGGATTGGATCCATGATTAAGGGTGTAGTACATGCAGTTGAACACATAATATATGTGGTTGCAATGTGCAATTCTCCACATGATAATGAGGATTGACAATTAAATAGATATTGGGACATCAATCTATGATTTGTTTGTCTCTACAGTCATGAGATCTCATCGAGTGTTCCTTGGAAGTAACATGCCAATGATGATTGTAATTGTCTAAATCATTCTAAAATAAATGGAGTTGTTTTTTTAAACGTACGTGCTCTCAATATTTAATCATGAATGTCATGGTTCATTGCATTATGCAGAATGGTGACTACATAATAAATGATGTACTCAGAATGTTTGAGTTCTTACCAAAACCAAAGTCATTATAAGTTAAGATGGATGTAGATATGATGATTGTCATTATTCTACTATTTATACTCAAGTCTTTTATGAAGCTTCATAATTAATATTGTATGAGTAGGATGAAACAAGTATGAATGTAGAAATACTCTTATATTGAAGTCGCTTGATGACATGTTCAATTAAAGAGGTCCTTTATCTTAATTAATAGTTGTTTAAACATTAAAGGAAACACAATGGAAGCATGGGTCTTGCTCCTGAAAGGAGATTCTAAGAGTTGATTGTACTTCTCCACCTTTGACATCCAACTAGTTGGATAAATATCAATATTGCATCATGTAGATATACTAATAGTATGACTATCCAAACTATCTATAATTCCTAGAGGAGGACTCGGATAGTGCATCAACATGTTCTACATCTACACATCATCATTGAAATTGACTTACTTATTAGATAAGATTAAAGCCCGATAATTGTATCTCATTCTTTTTCTAACACTTATAATTGGTTGCACATATTTTAGAAGATCAGAAAAACTTGATCATGAGGTTCATAGTCGTCCACATGGGAGTTGATGAAATTTTTGCATTGATCTCCATTGGATAGATATAGTACTTATTTCCAGTGGGAGAGCTCTTAATCTTTGAAAATGTCTCTATGACCTATTTACTTGAATAGATTCATTGTTTATTTCTAAACTTGTGAGAAATATACATACATTATGAGATAGATCTATCATGAAGAGTTACGATGGATATATTTTAGAAAGTAATCTAGCTTCTAGAGGAATCTATTAAATAAGAATTTTAATGATGGTTCATTGACATTTATAATAGTAAAATTCAGCCTTGAAAGATGAAACGGAGGATGAAGATGATTTGATAATGACTGGCATCAATACTAGGACATAAGTCTATTAATGAGCTCAATAGATTAGTGAGATATAGAACTTAAGATTGTTTGAAAGTTCCAAACATACATACTTGTGAATAATATATTCAAAGTAAAATGTCCAATACACCCTTCTCTGGGAATGGGTGTAAGAAGCAGAGATATTCAAGATCTCATACATATTGATGTATGTGAATCATCTTTACCATAATGAGCACTAATGATATATAATATCCATTGATGATTATTTGTGGTATGATATTTCTTCCTTATACATTAGAAATCTTTGAAATGTTCAAAGATTTCATAATTTGATTGAGAACCAAAGTTAGAAGAAAGATGAAAATAATTTGTTCTAACCAAGGCAGTCAGTACCTATCAGATGAATTTAGAAAAATACCTTATAGAAAATGGAATATTGTTCCTATCTCACTCCTCCTAATACACCTTAGATCACTGAAGCTATTGGGAGATGCAACTGGATCATGTGTTACATGATTTGATCAATGATGAATCTTAGCATAATTACCTCTTAGTTTCATTGGAGTAGAGACTGCAATATATATCCTTAATATTAATCCTAGAAAATATGAACCCAAAATCCCTCATGAGATATGTTTGGAACGAAATCTAGTGTTAGAGGATTTGAAGGTGCTTAGTTCATGACAGAAACATGGATGCTAGTAAGAGAGAATCTAGAACTAGACAGTGATACTTCATTAGGTATATAAAGGATGGTATAGGATACCTACTTTATGATCATGAGATTCTTAAAAGATTTCATCTCTAAGTACATGATTCTTATAGGATGACTTCCTTAAGAATCAATTTAAGAATTAAGTAAATGTAAATGGACTCATCGAATCCTACGAGGATAATAAGGTTCCTAAAATTATAAATAAAAGGACAATTAAAAATGAACACTCATACCTTTTCAAATCATTTTGAAGGTGGTAAGAACACCTAGAGGTTTTGGAGTCCATGTTTTAGTGAAATTTGAAAATTATCTGATTTCATATGATGAATCTTCTAGGGATTATGACACGGAAATATGGATGTTAGCAATAATGTCTAAGGTAAACTTCATGCACAAGTGTTGTGTATGAACACTCGAGGATCCACCTATACGGGTCAAACCCATTGGACGTAAATGGATCTTCAAGAGAAAGAGGAAACATGATGAGAATGTAGAGACATTCAAAGCACGACTCATAGCCAAGATCTACAGATAGAGAGAAGACATCTCTTGTGATGTTACTTGCTCTCCAGTGACCATGCATATACCCATCAAAATATTACTAACGATCGCTACACAACTTGACTATAACATATGAAAAATGGAAGTCAATATTGCATTCCTCAATGAAGACCTCAATGAGGATATTCATATGAAGTAGCCCTATACCTTCACTATTGAGGAAGACAAGGCATTCAAACTAAAACGCTCCATCTATGGACTCAAATAAGCTTCTCAGAGTTAAAACATTAGATTTTATGAAATTATAAAGGTTACGAAATTTGACAGAATCTCGATGAACCATGTAAGGCTTCGTGGGAGTGTCATTTTATTCATCGTGCTAAATGTAGATAAAATCCTAATCATTTGAAATGACATAAGGATAATTTTTAGTGTTTATAATATTGTTGTCTCATACCTTTGAGATAAAAGATCTCAAGGATGCCTCTTAGATTTTAGTTCTGAAGTTGTTCAGAGGCAAATAGAAGAGGGCATTGGGATAGTCATATGAAGGGTACACTTCGGAAAGATTCCACTTTGGAAATTCAAAGGGAGGCTTCTTTCCATTGAGATATGGTATTGAACTATATAAAGAGATAGCACCTCAAAGTGTTGAGGATGTGAATGATAAAGTTGCATGCCCTTTGTGCATCAACTATAAGAAGCCGGTGTATGCTACATATATAAGAAAACCATATGTTTACCATGCAGTGCGAGTGAAAATTACCAATCCTACTATGGAGATAAAATAATTAATTGTTGTAATAATAGACATCTTCAAGGACACAATACCATAAAGCTAGTGATCTCAATGTCTTATCCTTAAGAGCTTAAGACTTTGTAGATAGTTATCTAGAAGTCTTACCTACATATACCTTACAAAACTTAAGATTGTGTCTTAATCTAAGGAGATAGAGATCTCCATGCATAAGGGTATTCTTATAAGGATAAAAGAAATACGTTATTGTTTATAATAATAATTATTGAGTTATAGTGTCAAAGGAACTGTGAATGCTTTAACAAGATTGAGTATCAATTATATAAGATACAAGATTCACATTAGATGCAAACATTGTTACTGGAAGACATGCAAGTCTATAGAAGAACTTGGCATAGTCTCTCGAGAAAGAGTGACTAGTTAGCTAGCCAAGCTATTTGTCTAAATAGCTTATGATTAGCAGATGAGTATAGTTTTAAAGATTACCCATTAATGGCTCTTTGAGCTAGTGGGAGATTGTTAGAGATGTGAACCCACGGCGAGCTGTTATGCAATAAAAGTAATTGCAATTCATTCCTTAATATGAAATGAATAATAACTCATTTTCATAATAGGTCCCTTAGTATAACTAGGATATGTACCATGGCCATCTTGATATCTTGTTGATCAAATGGTTGGATCATAAAGGCCGGTGTGCGGTTGAATATCTAAAGAGAAAGATTGAGGGCTCAACCAAATGTCAAGTGATTATCAAAATAGAATCTCCAACATGAGAAAGAGATGACAATCCTTACTCCAAAAGGCCGACATATGACCGACCTTTTGATGTAGGTCTTCTACATCGGAATAGTGATTCGAAGGTGTTGGATAAGTTAGGTCAAAGAGTTAATTTAACGAGATCGGGATAACTAAAACCTATGTCGTATGTTGTCACGTATAGGCACACAACCTCTAGCCAAAGATAGATGTATTACTATAGGTATAAGTATGACCTAAAAAAGTTCTAGACACCGGTGAGTTGGTGTACATAGAAGGGCATTTGAGTAGTATAATCTCTCAAAAGAAACATACAAGTCACTACTTAACTGGAAGATATGAGCTCACTAATGAGATATTGGGATAAACCAAATTCCAACGTTGGTCGTCTTTTTTGGAAACATGACATGATTTGAAGGTATCATATATATGCTTTTGGAACGCATATGGTCGATACCAACTCACAATTATCGAATGAGAAACTTAATGATAAAATCATGAAGGAGACAATTCAAATAAGATCAGAACTTATGATTTATTCTATGTCTTCTAAGTAGGATGCACATGTATTAGGAGTACGGGTGATGTGATCTTAATCGATTGTATAAACATGACACTTCCACTCCGAAGGAGTGATGAAACATGGATGGATTTTAAATACACCACTCAGTAGACTAGTTATCTAACCTTACTCCAAATATTGGACATTGATCTGATGATGATTTAGATGCAATGAGAAGATTGGATATTCAGTCTGACATGGTCAAACATCTATGAGAGGTCTTCTACATCTCGATATTAGATTAGATCTCACTATCCAAGTCATTATACATGGAATATACAGTCACCCTATCCTTATCTCAAAGTATCTGCAGAGAAAACACATTGTTCCTCAAAGTGTTCATGAATAATTCAAATATTGATGATATCTGAGCATTAGAAATTGATGATTAATTAGGATTTAATTATAATTAATAATATAGATGTGATTCGTAATATTGGACATATGAAGAGAGGCATCTAAGATAATTAAATATGGATCTAATTATCATAGATATGATTAATATGGATAGCACTATCAATGATAATCATAAATATTTTATTGTGATTCATAATACAATAGAGAGATTTAATTATGAATAAGATTTACAATAATTTAAGAAAATATGAATTTGATACACATTATACAATTATATGTTAATTGGATTAACCTTATACAATTCAATATGAATTGGATTCACATTGTACAATTAAATATAAATGTGATTTACATTTAACATTGGATGAATGAATACGATTCATAATTATCAATGGCATGATTGAAATTATCACAAAATAATTTGAAATTATTTTGATGAAAATTCAAGCAACAAAAGTTATTGCAACATGTGGAAAATACGATGAGATCTGAGAATCACATCAATTAGAAAAGAAGATGAGCTCCATTCCTTTTAGGATGGATAGCCATATAGAGAGAATCTCCATGGTGGCCATCCGCCCTAATTGGGAAGGAGGCTCTCCTCCCCTCCTTACTTATTTTTCCACATTAAATTGAATTGAAAAATATCTTAAATTTATTTATTTCTTTTTAAATTGCAATAAAATCTAGACAATTGATTACAATTAAAACTGCATCCTAGCCATCCAATTTTGTATAAGAGAAGGGTAAACCCTAGGCTCTTCACGAGATACAATTCAACAAATAAGTTGAAGCAATAAAATC
Source organism: Ottelia alismoides (assembly GCA_037367405.1). Lineage (NCBI taxonomy): Eukaryota > Viridiplantae > Streptophyta > Magnoliopsida > Alismatales > Hydrocharitaceae > Ottelia > Ottelia alismoides. The sequence continues at coordinate 10,975 of JAZKJV010007250.1, read as the reverse complement.
TCTCTCTCTCTCTCTCTCTTCCTTTCTCATACATGTCCATAAGCTCTCCTTCTCAACCCCATGTGACTGTCCACTCTAGGGTTTGTGGAGAGCATCGGCGTCGTCACGCTGCCATTGCGCTGCCGGATCGGTTGCTCGTGGATCTTCGTCTACCTAGATGCTTAATGCTCATGAAGGAGACATTGGATTTCATATGACGAAATCAGGAGATTCTCGGCTGAGATCATCACCTACGATTGCGGGGAGCACACGTCTCATCCACGTGCCCGGAAGTACTATCTACGTCGGATCGGACTTGAGATAAAATGTTTCTTCGCTTAGAGAAAATAAGATCTCAAACAAGCTTCAAGAGGTAAGCCTAATACTTGTGGGATCTTGATGGAGTGGATTGAGAAAGGTTCCCAAACCATGTGGTTCTATCTTTTTTTTTTAAATTTTTGTTTCCTCATCAACTAGTATGACTAGTTAACCTCGATCGCATATGATGGGATCTCCATGCTTTTGTTATGTGTGAGTTGATTTTATTAAATTGACTCCCTTTTTAACAGTAAGGGAAGATGAAATGCTCGTGGCTATGCACCAAAGGAGAGGAAGTTATTTATGGGCATTATGGATAGCATAGTTTGATGGATGAGAACCTATGCCTAGAAATGGATGTATGGGCTACCGTTGTTTGAGGGGTATAAAGATTTTATGAGGAGGATAAGGCCCCCACTTTGGTGGCACCGTAGTCGTAAAGTAGTTCTGAGGTGCCCCCAATGGACACTTGTATACACTAATAGTGTTTAACACTCTAGTCATATCTCAATGGTTACATTTACATGGATGACCATGGGTTTCTCGCAATATAGTCCTATATCTTACATGTGCACCATGACATGCTCGGTATGTGGTCACATACACTCGGTAATAAGAGGTCTTGCTCATGTGGTACATGTCCACATGTGATCGTTCTGTAGTCCCAGGTTCGAGACCACATGTTGCTCCATATGTGTTTGCACGTTTATGACCACGAGATTGGATCCCCTGCTGTAATACAACAGGTGTTGTATTACACGGGACCTTCTGATGGGGATCGGATGACCCTCATAGAGGGCTGGAGATAGTGGACCCCCTATGAGGGTCGTCCGATCCCATCAGACGGTCCCACGTAATATGTCACCTGCTCTGTTACAAAAGGGATCCTCACTGTATGATCACAATCCTGCCACAACCTGGTCCCTTTCTGGTCATATTTGTTTTCTCCAGAATAAAAACAACAAAAAATACAACTCTTGCTGCTATTATGGATGTTGTACAACCTCCTGATTTTTCCTTACCTTCCTCCTCATCAAGGATTGAAATCGTGTGACTCCTTGTGCACGTTTTCATCTTCCTCCCCTACTTCTATAGTAGACGTGTGTTTATATTAATATGTAACATCTACTTAAAGACTTGTGCGCACATTAATTCATTAACTCATAAGCACACTTGCGAAGATATTGATTTTTCAACACGTAATGTGTACACTCATAATCACATATATCCATTCATTCATTTTCAACTTGGGTTTAATGTAAAAAAAAAGGCAATGCCCCCAACTAAAGTGTGGAAAGCCAATCACTACACTTCCAGTTGTAGCTAGTGGACACAAACCACCACCTCCGGTTAGCAAACTCTATATCACAAGAATAGAGCTACGACCCACAACCATCTCCAAATGGTGGGTTCCTTTGACTCAAGCCCGTCGACCAACACGATCGCATCAGCAATTTCCTCAATCCAAACCTTGAGATGAGAATTTTCAATCACGCTCTCGATAAGTGCTGGAAGCCTCTTCATTTGGTCCAAACTCGGCACTGATGCTGAACACCCATAATGTCCCTTTCTCTGCTCGACCCCTGCGAAGCACCATCGGATTTGAGAGGATGACACCAACTCAAAAAAAACCCCACTTCATTTTTAAGTCCCCGGTACGCATCTAAGTGCACACACACATTCAAACTTGACTGTACCTTCAATGTAAGGTGCTATCTAGAGATGCAAACGGACATAATATGGATATAGGTATTACCGTATCCTTATCCATTTTGAATACGAATACGGATGTGGTACGAGTATTGACGGATAACAAAACTATCTTACCATATCGTTAAAAAATGGATACGGATGTAAACGGATACTGATCGCATACGAGTAATGTTAGAAATACTCTATAGAATCGACTAAATATATACAAATTGGACGGAAAACACATGATATAAATTTACTAAATGTGTTTGTATTATAAAACTTGTACAAATATGGTAAAAGAAGATATAGATTTATGTTATAGAGGGTTAGAAATATTTACATGGCTATTTTATATATGAAACGATTATACGGTTACAGATGTTTGCGGATATCAAAACGATATCTATATCCATATCTATTTTAAAAACGGATACAGGTATGAATATCAAAATCTATAAAGCGGATACGATGACGAATCGAATACAGAGATATCTGTAACCGTTTGCATTGCTAGTGCTATCACAAATCTTCTATGCGAAGGGATTCGATGTCGATCATAGACCGATGAGTAACTCACTACATTGATGTTGTATGTCTCTGTCTTTCATCCAGTTCGATGTGGACGTGTCTTTTGCGAGAAGATGAGCGTCACTCTCTTTCTTTCTCTCAAGTAGAAGAACGAGGGATGTGTGTTTGGGGGGGGGGTCAATAGTAATGAGATTTTCATTATTATATGTGAGAGATTAATGAGGTTTATGTTCCATTTAATTGGACATTACAATTTTGGATATGTGATAACGGTAATTAGGAGGAAATAATGGAAAGTTGGTTGTGATAAAAAACACAACCGCTTTACGGTGGTTCATCCTCTTGAGAGAGATACAGTGGCTTCTTTTAGAAAGGTAGATGAGTCGCTTCACTAAACTGATATTTTATTTTGTGTGTTGTGCTTTAATTGCAAAAGATTTGGGAATGGAAGATCTATACTTGGTTAAATGATTTATGTGGTTCCTAAGGAAAGGGAGTATGATGATTCATGCCCATTCCATCGTGGAGATTCTTTCGTGATGTGATTTCTTGTGCATGAGTGCGTGGATGTGGTGAAGATGTTAAGCACCTAGTCTTCGAGATCTAAGTCAATGGATGTGTGAGATTGACTTCCATGGATGGGATCGATTGCACTAACATAAGTAATTCTAGAAATCTATTAGTTTGAGATGGAGGAATTCAGAAAGGGGTGGAACATTGTCATTTTATTGGTGTTGTTATTGTGGCTTGCAAGGATAGAGTGATTTTTCATCAGGAAATGTTCTACGGGAAAAATGTAGTTGAACATGCGAAGATCGTAACGTACATGAAGGTACTGATTAATTAGCTCACTACAATATTTTGTAACCTTGTGCTTTTAACTGTGTGACTAAATGAAGTATTTTGGATGAGCGCCTTACATCAAACACCCTTTATCCTGTAAAAAATATTTAAAGCTTAATGAAGATTCAACGTTATATTAATATATATCCGGGAGGATAACATGAGATGTAACTACTTCCTAACGAGTTATTTCCTTTTCAAACATATATTTCCTTATCTACGAATATATGGAGATCATTTTATATTTATCAACATTGTGACGATGATGTTGATTGCAAGATATTTTGAATTCTCTAATTTCATGTAGTTAAAGTGGTTTGAATATCTATTTTACGAATCTTGAGCTTGGTATTGTTTGACTTTTTCTTCCCTCACCAAAATCGAGTATCACATTCCAATAAGTGAGCCATTAGTAAACGGGCAAAGGGGTCTGTCTACATGCAGTGTGTTATCAACTACTGAGCTGGATACTCTCGGGGACGAAGCCAGGATTTTCTGCTTGGGGGGGGGGGGGAATTATTCAGATTATATATAATCATCTTTGCTACTATTTCTCAGTAATTATTAAAACGTAATTACAAGTGTATTTCACAAAGATATATGTGTAAACTTACATTTTTCAAATAAATATTCTAATAAATATTCTATTGACAAAATGATCGTTACAAAATTCTTCAAATCCAAATACACTTTCATTAACACAATGTTAAGTTATACCATTAAAGTAAAATTTTTAAGAAGTAATATTATATCGCTCTTAATGTAGAAATGTAAATGATATGTATGTATGTATGTATGTATATATATATATAGAGAGAGAGAGAGAGAAGGGATCCTACACCCGAGCCATTTTTCATGATTTTTTTGCTTTTTTTGAAATGAAACTTGGGGTAATTAGATCACTATATATCACCATGGTGTCATTCCAATTTCAAGTTAATTTGAGATTTCTATCATCTCCATCAAGATCGTCAAATTTAATGGTATGGAATTGCTGAAAATGACACGTTCTAGACGAACATGTTAGGAATGTTTGTTTTGCATGAAAATTGAAACACATATTCCCCTTAATATATTAAGTAAATCCCCCAAAGATTTTTTCGAAAAAAAATAATGAGAAAAAGGTCGGGTGCAGGGAGTTACCTACACCCTCAAGTGCAGGCTCCCGACCTCCCATATATATATATATATATATATATATATATATATATATATATATATATATATATATATAGGGAAAAGGGAGTATGCTCCCTAGTTGTAGCCAACTTAGCTACTCTCACCCCTATTTTTCCCTCATTTTTTTATTTCTTTGGAAAATAAAATTTGTAAATTCATCATTATATCCCTCTCACATTCTATTAAAATTTCATCAGAAATAGAAATTCCTACGGCCTCCATCCAAACAGGGTCGATTTGAAAAATCCTGCGACCGTTAAAAAAATGACGTCTGGATGGAGGGCCTACGGGTCTCTGTTTCTGACGAAATTTTAATAGAATGTTAGAGGGATATAGTGATGAATATACAAATTTTCATTTTCCAAAGAAATAAGAAAATGAGGGAAAAATATGGGTGGGAGTAGCCAATTGGCTACAACCTGGGTGTAGCCTCATTTAACCCATATATATATATGGGTAAAATGGGCTGCCCTCATGGGGGGAGCTAACTTGGCTCCCCCGCCATATCACCTGCTTTTTTTATTTTTTTGGAAAATTTCTTCCGTAGATTTTCATCAATATTTACCTATATTATGTCATTCAAATTTCACGTGAAATAGAGATTCCTACGACCTCCATCCGGAAGGGTCGTTTTTAGCAATTCTGTTAACGTTAAAAAATGACTTTCTGGATGGAGGTTGTAGGAGTCTCTGTTTCGCACGAAATTTGAATGTCATAATATAGGGATATAGTGATGAATATTCACCGGAAGAATTTTTTTCAAAAAAGCGGGTGAAATAGCGCGGGAGAGCCAAGTTAGCTCTCCCCAGGGGGCAGCCCCATTTAACCCTACACACACACGCCAACTTCATATAATATTGCATATTAGGGAAGCATATGGATCGAATTGGAACCGATTTTACCTTAATCCATGTCCTATCCAACCTTAATGGATTTTAACTTTTTCCAATCTAACCCAATCTATCAAAATATATGAATCCAGACCAATCCAATCCATTAGATTATGGATTGGATCGAGTTGGTTTGGATTTTTTATACTTATGTATTCCATATCAATTGTTTACACTCTCATGTTTGTATTTTATCACACACTAGCCCTCAACATTTAATTTATGCTCAAAAAGATCATTTCACAACGAAATAATACATGTCATTAATAATTTAAAAAGGGACGTTATGTGATAAAATAAAAAAATCACTATATAGTTATTTTGCTGTTTCGGTTATGTGTAACATGTAGCTACATAAAACTTACAAATGTTGATCATTAGATTATTGCATTCATGTCATATTATGATCTTTTATTGGGAGATGGGAGGGATTAGGGATGCTGACATACGGATATTGATATGGATATAGGTGTTCCCATATCCTTATCTTTTTTTAAATACGAACGTGATGCATATAAAGATAATGACAAATGAAAAATATATTATCATATCCGTAAAAAATAGATATCGATATAAAATGGATACCGATCGCTAAGAATAATATTATAAATACTCTATATATTAGGTTACATACACATGTATTGATGGAATATAAATGATAAATATTCTAAATGTGCTTATATCGTAATAATTATGCCAAATATGACAAAAGAAGGTACACAATTATGTTTTCTAAAGTTAAAAATAAATATACAACAATATATATAGATATATAAATATGAATAAAGATTTTTATTGATATGAATGTGACATCGGTATCTATATCCATTTGAAAATAGATGCGGATATGGATGTCAAAATCTATATAACATGGATACGATGGCGGAATAAATATGGATATATACATATATATATATATACCTTGTAAAAGGGAGGTGGGGCTATTATATACAAGTTATTATTGTTTATAGTTAACTATTTTATATATAAATCATATTCTATTATAATAATATAATATATATGCAGAGAATTAATGGGAGACGGGGGGCCAAGCCCCTCCCGCCCCCTGTTTTCGTCCCTGGCTACTCCACCTGTTGTCGTTGTCAAATGCAAAGGACTGTCTCCTACTCTAGCAGAATTGCATGTCAGGATAGTGGCTGCTTGTTTTCCTATTCAACAATTATTAACAGAGAAGATTCCACCAAATACACGAATATCACATACGTCTAGGTGCATTCATTAAGATTCGGGACCCCCATGGTCCACATTACACTACATACAAGACATGTTGGGAGCTATCTTTGAAGGGTTAATGGATCTAACTTTAAACTCCATTTTTTGTTTTCCTTCCTGAATTCCTAATGCATCCTTTTCTCATTGTTAATAAATTATCTTTTAGAATTGCTGGACTCCAAGTAAATCGTGGTCACACGCGCATCCGCCGCTTACACTCCCACCCACACAAGTCTAAAATCTTTAGAGGATCAAACGATGCAAAAAAGGATGAAACTATCGTTGTTCACGAGAAAAAAATGTCTAACATGATTAATCAAATTTCTAATGTCATTAATTTGGATGGAATGTCATCTTGCCATGATGGCCAGACAAAAGGTATCTCATTATATTGTATTTTTGAACTCTTGTGGTTCAGTTTTGCTAAATTAGATCAATGATCCCAATTTTTTCCTAAAAAATATTGCATATATTCTATTTGACATTTGTACTTTTTTATATTATTTCTTTACTTATATGATTCTGGTGGTTGGACTCCTTTTATACTTAAAAAAGGAGTCCTTTTTCCTTCATGAAAGACAAATGGTACCAATTAGTCTCCAAATAAGAAAATTATCGCTAATTCCATAATGGATGCCAAATTTCATATTTTGATATGGAGTTATGTCAAATACTTTTCATACTTCAGTAATATTATTTTTCTGTAGTTGATGAAGAATACAAATTAATAGTGAAAAAATATAAAGTGAATATTTTATCAGTTAGGAGATGTCATCTCTATGAAAAAAACTATGGGTCAGTACATTATTTTTTAAATATTTCAATAAATGATTCCTCATTAGTCGTCCTATTGATATTTCTTTGCAATAACGGATAGAAGCATACAAGTGAGTCATCGTGGTATACATTAGAAGTACGTTGGCATCAACATAGTTGCTCATATGGAAGTAACAATGCAAGAAGGTCAGGGAACTCATCTATCTTCTACTTAGGTCACTAAGGAAATAAGGCTCTTGCATTCAACAAATTTCGGTGGCTCAAATCAACATAAGATCATGTTTTCTCCTCCATCATATTTGTCTCTTTGAAAAGCTATATATACTCTTCAAACATTACATTTGAAGGACATAAATAATACTTTATGCACATCGCATCACAGAAATGGAAAAAATAGAAAACAATTTTCTATTTGAAAGCGTTCATCATATGAACGCTAGTCACCTTGAGTGGCCAATGCACCCCAACCTAGTCTAGTGGCATGGATATCTAAAGACAGGAGCTCTGGGTTGAAATAAAGATTCAGATGATGGATGATCTAGTGGCGCGTATTTTTCTAAGATCCTAAAAAATGGGCAAAAAAGATTCTACATATGTCTGTTCACATAAGATCTGTGCAATGCAACTATTCTTTCCACCAAATAGAAGCCAAAGACACACCAAATTAAAAAATTGACCACAATTGTTCAGCTTTAGGGAACCTACAGATCTTAGTGGAGACTTGACTACAATGGCCGGCATCAAAAGGAGATGTGGCTACACTGGTCCCACTCCTATTCTTTTCTTATTCTTTTATCTCCCCCCCTTTCTTAGAAGGAAATACCCATTCCTCGAGGAAATGGTATCTAGACCGAGGAATTAGGGTCACCTTTCTAGGAGAAGGTTGTTCTTTGACACTTCAGAAGTGGAGAGCTATATTTAACTTATACAGTACAAGTAGATTCATATTCATCAAAATTTGCATATGAGGACTTAGTTCAGACCTGGCTGTCGAGGAAAATTGAATGGAGACTTGTGGAACTTAAAGATTGTTGAGTCTTAAATCCTATTCCCAATAAGGTTGGGCCAAACTAATAATCCAATGGTCTGACCGAGCTTCAAACTTTGATTTATGAAGACTAGTTTAGAAATCAAAATTTTTCTATGGTCTTTATTTTCCTTCCTTCCTTTTTATTTTTAGTCACTTATTCTTCAAATAAGTGTTTGCTAAGGGACTAGCAAAGGTAAAGTAAATGGGGATGATGAATCGCCGCCTCATCATCTTTATTCGTTTATTTTAGCTTAAAATACCTTATAAAACACCTGTAAATACCAATAAATCTCTCTTTTTAATAAATCAGCTTTCTTTAAATATCATATATTTATTATTCTTTTAACCATAAATAAATATATAAATAAATAATGAATAAAGGAAAAAAGAAAATAAAAGTCTTATATACGAAATAAATACAGGTTGATGCTAACCCCGAGAGAAGGTCAAGGCTTGACCTAATCAATAAGGAATATAGTTGGGGAGATAAGGCATGCTGTGAAAAAAAATCAAGAAAAATCAATCATCATACTTGTACATTCATCATTGTGCATTATATATATATATATTCCTTCTACTATTTTATTTATAATTAAAATAACTCTAAATAAAAATATTTTCTTCTCGAAACTTGTACAGAAATAATTTGTATATATTTAAATTAATTGCAAGAACAATCCTAGTACAGAATAAAAATAACAACACTTTGAAAAAACAACAAATCTAAAATTATCAGATTAAAATATTCTCCACAAAAACTCAAAATAAATCAAATCCACTTCCATTGTGTTCAAAAATAAATTATCTTTAAAATGATGTGGTTTCATAAAAATCGGAGTTAAGATATAAAAGTGGCTTTTTGGAGTTCTACTATATATTATGCCTATGTTGTACATTATATTATTTATTACTCTATTTATTTTGTTTTTATTTTTGAACATATTGTATTTTTATAATTTGTATATATTGTATTTTTTATATAAAATGCAAATAAAATCTCAAACCCAAAAATAAAAAAATAATGTAATTATACTATAGGTATCACATGTGACGTCTGATGAATACTCATTCATCACTCTTTATTATTATATTTTAGCTACAAAAACCTTTGCAAATGCATGTAGATATGTGTAAATAGAAATAATTACCAAAAGCATGCATTGTGTAAAACCTATAATTAGCATGTTTTTGTGCAAAAATAAAGAATAAAGATTAAAAAAGAAAAAGTGGGAAATATTTAGAATAAATATTGAGCAACCTAACCCAAGGGAGGGCTCAGCATGGGCCTGACCGCATAAAAGCCAAAGTAGAGGGAGATAGGGGCTCATGTGTGTAAATATATATGTAAATAAAATAAAAGTATTTTCCTCACAAAAATAGGCTTGTAAATATTTGTATATATTTATAAATATAAAATCAAAACAAAAATATAAAAATTAAAAAGAAACCAAAAATCTCATTCATGTACATGATCACCTTGTACATAGTTCCATCATCCCTATTTATTTAGCCTTATAATTAAATAAAATTATTTTCCAAAATTTTTGTAAATATTCTATATTATATAGTGTAAATAATAAAAACAATTAAAACAAAAACAAAATAAAAATAACAAAATAAAAACACAAAAATATATGTAAATATACCATGTATATACATGTGTATATGTATTTATTTCACCTTTGTATATAAATAATTAAAATAAAATAAAAATACCTTTTATTTCCTTATTTTATAATGAAAATAAATAAAATATAAAATAGGAATAAAATTGCATAAAAATAATAATTAAAAAAATCAAAATTAAAAACCCTATATAGTGTACATATACCTATATATTACATATTATGTATATATCTTATTTTTATTTCGGAAAAATTATTAAAAATCACAAAAAATAGAAAAAATAAAATAAAATATTTCATGTTTAAGTTTTCACTAATTCGGCCGTTTGCCACCTGTTATTTCACTTCCAAATACTGTCCACGTGGCCGACCCCCTATTGGTCCTAGGATTGTTGACCGTCCGGTCAACTACCCCCCCCCCCCCCAGGACCACTTCTCACGGGCTTAGGCTCCCGACCCGATTTCCCTAATTTCTAGCGCCTAAACCCGATTGATTCTCACCTAAACCCCGGGTCAGATCCGTCCACGACACATCCGTCACCCTCGCCGGAGCCTTCGCCTTGGGATCCGCGCTCCAGATTGCCCTACCCGCGAGCCTCTTTCCGGACCCTCCATGATATATATTCTCAGCTCCACCACCTTGAATCTCATCTTTGGTCATTTGATTCCACCCTCAGTGAGCTCCAGTGTGTGCGCGAGAGTGACAGCTCGCGTCCGGTGCTGTCGAAGCGAGGAGAGGAAGAGAGACCACTGATCCGGTGAGCATCGCCGCCTTGCTCCGCCACCTGCAGGAGCATCGATCCTCGGAGGGAGACGCTCCTCGAGGCGACGACCCAGAGCTGCGCAAGCTCATCCCCAGTCTCCCTCGTCCACACCAA